>CAHIKZ030002242.1:55000-477500 GCA_903632075.3 Acanthosepion pharaonis | reverse complement strand
AAATCACAGCAAATTTTATGCAGGGGTTTGCTTTTTAATCATTTCACCCCAAGCAAGGTGATAATGCCACTAAGACGCAAGGGGTTACCGAAAGTGAAATAAACAGAGTGGACAATAAAAGAACAGGTTCCAAAGAAAACAGAAGATGACAATTGACACTGCATTTAAGCAATTATTATTTTATAGATAATGTACATTAATCTTTAAAAAAAAAAAAAGCAAACAGAAAAAAAAATTGGTCTGTGAATGTGACTGACCACAAAAAGAAAGGGGTGTGAAACACTTTGCAAAGGTCTTTGGAATAAAGCCACAATAACACTTGAAGATAAATCACAGCAAATTTTATGCAGGGGTTTCTTTTTAATCATTTCACCCAAAGCAAGGTGATAATGCCACTAAGACGCAAGGGATTACTGAGAGTGAAATATAGAGGACAATAAAAGAACAGAAGATGACAATTGACACTGCATTTAAATTTTTGAAGATTGTAGTTGACAGGAAAGCTGGAAGATAGTCCCACAGGCAAGAAATTCAAGAGAATTATCTAATTCGGTATATGTCTATCTGTTAGCATTTTTTCATTCTTTGCTGCTATAGACATAGATATATCAATAAGTCTGTATCCTGATAAGGAAAAAAAAATCATTTATAACACAAAATATACAATTAAATCAAACTGTTGTTCTGTATCTGTCTGAGATGAGGTATTATGTACACTATTTACATTATTCGGACTATTGCCCTCATCTTTGTCTAAATATATATTTATTACAACGTTTTACCTTTCAGTATCTGTCTATATTTCTGAGATGAGGTATTATGTACACTATTTACATTATTTAACTATTGTCTCATCTTTGTTGCCATATTTATTAACGTTTTTTTTTCAGTATCTGTCTATATTTCTGAGATGAGGTATTATGTACACTATTTACATTATTCGGACTATTGCCCTCATCTTTTGTCGCCATATTTATTACAACGTTTATTATTTAGTATCTGTCTATATTTTTCAAATGTTGTATTATACACTATTTACATTATTCCGGACTATTATCCTCATCTTTGTCGCCATATTTTTTTTACAAACCATTTTTTTTTAGTATCTGTCTATATTTCTGAGATGAGGTATTATGTACACTATTTACATTATTCGGACTATTGTCCTCATCTTTGTCACCATATTTATTACAATGTTTCGGTCGTCGCACACTACGGCCTTCTTCAGGTGGTTGGAATGCCAAACTGAACCCTTTATTTTGCTCACTGTTCTAGTTCCACATGCCATGTTTAGATGAGGCCAAATGATTGAAAGGCAATCAAAAATTTAGAAACAATTTCAAAAAATTCATATGCCAAAAATAAATATGATTTCAAAATTTAAAATATTATGGATTACTTGTAATTGTATGCATGAGTCCCAGTATAAATAGCTATAAATAATTATTGACCAATTTTCTCAATATGATATGTTTATATTATATCAAGTGTTAAGAATATAGTAACAAGGGTCTGCAAATTGGAGGAGAGAGTTATCAATGATAATGTGAGAGAATATGAGAAAAAGAGAACATTATATAAATATTTAGAGAAAAGGCAAAGTTACGTTATGGCAGTGTGAAAATGACGAGATGCCAGGTCAGGACCGATAACATTGCAGATTCTTCTTTGGATTTTTATCAAGAATTACTAAATATATAGCAAGAGTACCGGGCCATATGTGGCAGAAATATTCAATGTATGGATGACTGGCAGACTTAGATATGTGTAAGATAGATTCTGATGACACAGCCCGAGCAATTGAACCTTCCATGTTATGTCAGCGGAAAATGTTAGCCTGATAAGGTGCAAATAGTCACTTTTCTGGAGGTTGATACTAAATTTCTAAATCTCTTCGAGCTACACGCTCTATCTGTTTAAGTTGTTGCCTCTGCCGAAAGTCCTCGTATATTTGCTTAGACATGAAACAATAGAGAAATACAGATGCAGTTTCTCTCATCGGTTTGCGGTTATCTAGTGCCAGTCCACGAGGTCTGAAGAAGGATGGGATTGCGGCCATTGCACGTTGAAACACTGATCCGCATATGATCACCAAAGTTCAGCATCATTGAGACTGGTCGGTACCTAGATGGGTGACCACTTAGGAATACTAGGAACAGTAAACTTGGATGTGGGGCTGGTGTGAATGATAATGATTTGAAATTAGAGAACAGTGTTCCAATTCCACTTGGTTTTGTTATATTCACTTCCATGTAAATAACTGTAGGAAGTATGTAGGTCTTAACAATGATCATTTCGTGTATTCTAAAATTTTGCATTCTCATAGTAAAATCATTTCCAATGTATTTAATATAAAAATTTCAATGTATTCTATAAATGCATTCCTAATAATAAAAAAAATCATTTCCAATGCATTCCTAATAATAAAAAAAAATTCCAATGCATTCCTAATAGTAAAAATCATTTCCAATGTATTCTATAGTAAAATCATTTCCAATGTATTTCTATAATAATATCATTTCCAATGCATTCCTAATAATAAAAAAAATTTCAAAGTTCCAATGCATTTTTAATAAAAATCATTTTCCAAAAAATTCCTAATAATATCATTTTTCCAATGTATTCTATAGTAAAATCATTTCCAATGTATTCCTATAATAAAATATTTCAATGTATTTATAGTAAAATCATTTCCAATGTATTTCTATATTTATAATAATTAATAAAAAAATTCAATGCATTTCCTTTATTTAAAAAAAATCATTTCCAATGTATTTCTATAATAAAAAAATTCAATGTATTTTCCTAAATATAATCCAATGTATTCTATAATAAAATCATTTCAATGTATTCAATAATATTTCCAATGCATTCAATCTAATAATAATAAAAAAAATTCCAATGCATTCCTAATAAAAAAAAAAATTCATTTCCAATAGTAAAAATTTTCTATAATAAAAATCATTTCCAATGTATTATAATAAAATCATTTCCAATGTATTTTCCAAAGTATTCTATAATAAAATCATTTCCAATGTATTCTATAGTAAAATCATTTCCAATGTAAATTATCATTTCAATTCATTCCTAATTGAAATAATAATAAAAAAAATGTATTCTATAATAAAAATCATTTCCAATGCATTCCTAGTAAAATCATCATTTCCAATGTATTTTATAATAAAATCATTTCCTAATAGTAATGTATTTCCTATAGTAATATTCTATAATAAAATTCAATGTATTCCTAATAATATCAATAAATAAAAAAAAATTCAATGCATTCCTAATAATAAAAAATTCCAATGCATTCCTAATAATAAAAAAAAAATTCCAATGCATTCCTAATAGTAAAAATCATTTCCAATGTATTCTATAGTAAAATCATTTCCAATGTATTTCTATAATAAAATCATTTCCAATGTAAAAGGAGAACATGAAAGTCAGTTTCTTGAGAATTCTGTTCACAGATGAAAGTCGTACAACACTTGATAACCCTGATGGTTGGAGCAAAAGTTGGGTTGTAAATAGATGAGACTGTCATCAATGTTTGATACGTCAACAAAGAGGAGATATTATGATTTGGGCCGGTATTGTTGGAGGTATGATGGTGTTATAGTGGAACACACCTATTCTATAGTTAATAGACTCTCTCACCTATAATAAGTAGGAGTAGTAAGAGTCGCTCAGTGGGTTCGGTCATTCAGTCGATGTCGGACGACAGTTAGTCGAATACTAAAGTATCAGCGACCAGAACTAGAATACTCTGTGTTATACCTATTATATCAAGTTCCTAACGTTTTGTACATCGAACCTATTTTAGGACCGACTTAGTACAAATACAAGCCTCCACTGTGAAATCACTCCACAACAGATGGTTGGTCTATGGAGGCATGGTGGAGTAATGGATAGCGGCTTGGATTGAGGAATCGGAGAGCTGAGTTCAAATTCCTGTTGAATCCATTATATTCACTTACATGCTAATACCCTTGGGAAAGGTGTGAATCCTCTTTCTTCTCCCTCCAGCTATGGGTAAATAGCAGGACAGCCTTGGATGGCAACTGATCTAGGAGAAGGAAAACTCTGAATTCAAAACCTGCAGAGGGTGAATGGAGTCTCTCTGAGCCTTGGTTGGCAATCCATTTAGTGATGGTGTCATGATAAAAACACCCTTGATAGCCCTAGCGAAGCATCAAAAATTCAGCTATTTGACAAGATTACGAACTACACCAATCAAAGTATTAGCTATGACAGATAAGGAATACTAGAAAGGTGTAGTGAGTTCAATCTCGGCTGAGGCCGCAAGATGATGACGATGATGAAGGGTGCCTGACAGTATAAAAATAACTGCAAATGCTTATATAGCCTTCCTCAAAGAGCAACTGGAACTGGCTAAAAAGGCAAAGAATCACCTTCAGGAGAACCATCGTATTTATGCAAGATAATGCCTCTTCGCATTCAGCACATAAAACTACAGAGTACCTGCAGAAATTTGGCTTCTGCAGACCTCGGAAGATGAACTGGATGTTCTTAAACCAGACTCCAGACTTAAACCCAATTGAAAACTTGTGGAGCATTCTGAAGTGACGTGTTTATGAGAATGGACGCCAATTTAGAAGCAACGATGACTTATGGCAGGAAATTGTCAACGTATCCCGTGGGATTACATAAGAGGAGATCTAGAAATTGATGTGTTCGATGGATCAGTGCCTTTTCCAAGTCATTTAAAAAAAAAAAAAAGGATCATATATCTCATAATAACCAAATCTACTATCCTTTTTGAACTCTGTTTATTTTTTTATTTCGATTTATCCATAAAAATAAGTAAATGAAGTAATTAAAATGTTTTTTTTCGCTTTTTTTTTTTTTTACGTGGTTTCTTATTACACCTTGCTAGTAATTTGACACACTAATAATTTAAGTAAATTAGGTAAATGACTGTTCCTTTTTCTAGAACTTTACAATTTTTAAAGAGTACGTGTGTATATACATGTTGTCATTGTTCTCTGATAATTTTGTTAAATTCCAACCAGTAGTTTTTGGATAGTATGTAAAAGTGTCACCTCATTAATAATTTGAAAAAAAAAAGTATATATAAAAAACAATTAAAATTTTTACATATTTAGTCAAGAAACACGGGGTACAGTAAAAACTGCTACTATTTTTACAATGTAAAAAAAATGATGTTATCCTACCAATGATATCACAAATTAAAAACAGTTTAGTGATATCCTTGAGATGAAACCAGTGTGTCTAAAAAAAAAAAAAATGAATACCCCCCACACACAAACACACACACTCGCACTTCCATCAAATGTCCATTTATCTGACAACGGCTGCTGCTGCAACATCAGTTGTCATAGTTACAGACGAATGGCTGGCCACTAGGCACTGGCTGAACAAAAATATGCTAAAAACCAATTGATCGTCATCTCTAATTACTAATAGGCTGGAAACGAGAGAGTGGTTTGGCAAACAACCTACTTCAGTAGACGAGTAATAAATCTGGATTTATGGCATGTGATTTTCTCAATAACAGTCACGTCATATAAAATGAAGTTTCTTATTTCATACTCAAGTTTAGGATATCCTAATTAAAATTCAGTCTATGGTCTACAGACTTCTATATAGTGGTCAGATGGCTCTGGCCAACAGACTTCCTTATAGTGGTCAGATGGTTATGGCCAACAGACTTCTATATACAGGTCAGATGACTATCATCCACAGACGTCTGTTTGTGGTCAGTTGGTTATGGTTCACATACTTCTATATAGTGGTCAGAAGGTTATGACCCACAGACTTCTATATAGTGGTCAGATGGCTATTGTCCATAGACTTCTATATAGTGGTCAGATGGCTATTGTCCATAGACTTCTATATGGTGGTCAGATGGCTATTGTCCACAGACCTATATAGTGGTCAGATGGCTATGGTCCATATACTTCTATATATTGGTCAGAAGGTTATGACCCACAGACTTCTATATAATGGTCAGATGGCTATGGTCCATAGACTTCTATATAGTGGTCAGATGGCTATGGTCCATATACTTCTATATAGTGGTCAGATGGTTACAGCCCTCTGACCTTCTCTAATGGTGGTCTGATATTTATAGCCCACTGACTTTTTATATAGTGGCTATATGGTTATGATACTTTGACCTCTATATTGGTCAGATGGTTATAGTCCACTGACTTCTATACAGTGATCATCAGAGTATGGCTTACTGACTTTCTATATAGTAGTCAAATGGTCATGGTTCAATGACATTCTTTGTGGTGCTCTGATGGTTATGGCTCAAAAAAATAAGATCAGGCAGACATCAACTCATTTTTGCACAAAAGCAGGATCACATGAGCACCAACTTCAAATTTATTAACCAATCAGCAATGTTATCTCAAATGTTGCTCAAGCTTTCAAAAAGCAGACAACAGGAATGTTGTCTGCTATGAAAATTTGAAGGCTCATGATTAACAATATTTTCCTTCATAAAAATTGATATTGAAAATTGGAGAGTATGTTTATGAACCAACAAAATTTCTGTGTTGAAAGAAAGAATGAAAAAAAAAAAAAAAAAAAAATGAAAGAAAGAAAGAAAAGAAAGAATGAAAGAAATAAAAGAAAAAGAATGGAAGAAATAAAGAATTAAATAAAGAATGGAAGAAAAGAAAAAAGAAAGAAAGTAAGAAAGGGAGAAATAAAGAATGGAAGAAAAGGAAAAGAGAGAATAAAAGAAAGAGAGAATAAAAGAAAGAAAAAAAGAGAGAATAAAAAAGAGAAAAAAAAAAGAGAAAGAAAAGAAAGAAAATAAAAAAAAAAAGAGAAAATAAAAAAAGAGAATAAAAAAAGAAAGAGAGAATAAAAGAAAGAGAGAATAAAAGAAAGAGAGAATAAAAGAAAGAGAGAATAAAAGAAAGAGAGAATAAAAGAAAGAGAGAATAAAAGAAAGAGAGAATAAAAGAAAGAGAGAATAAAAGAAAGAGAGAATAAAAGAAAGAATAAAAGAAAGAGAAAGAAAAAAAAAGAAAGAATAAAAGAAAGAAAGAATAAAAGAAAGAAAGAATAAAAGAAAAGAATAAAAGAAAGAAAGAATAAAAGAAAGAATAAAAGAAAGAATAAAAGAAAGAATAAAAGAAAGAATAAAAGAAAGAAAGAATAAAAGAAAGAAAGGGAGAAAGAGAGAAATAAAAAAAAGAGAGAAAAGAAGAATGGAAAAAAAAGAAAAAGGAAAGAAAAAGGAAAGAAAGAAAGCATGAATGAAAAGAAGAAAGAAAAGAAAAAGGGAGAAAGAAATGAGTAAATGTTAGTTGTAGTGTAATGGATAGCAGCTTTGGATGAGAAATCGAAGAGCAGAGTTCAAATTCCAGTCGGGTTCATTATATGCACTGATGCGCAAATAACCTTGGGAAAGGCATGAATCCAACTATTCTCTCCCAAGTTATAGATTGAATAGCAGGATGGCTATAGGTCCTTTAGCTTTAGTTGGGAACCAGTCTACTGCAGTCTATCTGCTCAGTCAGTCATGAATCAAAAGAAACATGATCGCCCAACACATATGGCACTTAACTGACTGACACTGATAAAATAGAATGTATGGCTGGAATTAGAATAAACAAAAACATATATCTATACACTAGAGTTCAAAAGTTTGACGTCACTCCCAGAATTAGTATGGAATGAACTTGACAGAAAAGTGAAAATAAAAAAAAAAAATGAAAAAAATGCTCTTAGAGTCATTGAAAAAAGAATGGAATCAATTATCAAACTTTTACTTTGAGAAACTTTTGCAGTGAATGCCAAAAAATTGTGCTGCAGTAATCTTACTTATTATAAAACGCAGATTGTGTGTGTGTTTGTACGTTTATATATTGGATTGGATGTCCTACATTTTTCAACCGATTTCAACAAAACTTCACAGGACTAAGTAAAATTACCTTGCGATGGTTCTGACAGCACCAAAAATTGGAAAAACAATTGTTTTTACATGAAATCAATTTTAAAACACAATAAAAAACGATTTTGTTGCCAGAATGAAAGGGGAACAACTCATATCGAGTTATACTTATTATAAAACCCAGGTTGTTTGTGTGTATGTCTGTGTTCGTTTATATATGGGATTGGATTTCCTACATTTTTCAACTGATTTCAACAAAACTTCACTTTTTTTTTGTCAGGTAGTGTTTCTTATTGTCTTGCACACTTTTTTATTTATTTTTACATTCAGAATGCTTTAAAAATTCCATTTACAAGACAATTGTTTATAATAAAAATTCTATTCAATCAGGAGACTCATAACGATTGAAAACAATGTTTTTGTTTGAGTTTGGGTTTGACCAATTAAAAAAAAAAAAAAAAAAAAAAACTAATCAAGACATGCGTGTCCGTCAACTTTAAACAATAATCTTTTTCAATTTTATTTTTCAGTCTTTATGATGGTCGATACTTGATCTATCTCTTACTGTTACATCCCCGGGCAACGCCGGGCTCTACTGCTAGTCAAGGCTAAAGGAGGATATTTTGACAAGAGCAAAATTTAATTAATTTAATATATCATTCTGCTTTTACAATTAAATACATGGTTTGGCTTGGTTTGGTTTAGGGTATATCACCCTCAATGGGTTATTTAATGCTGACAATTTTTATTACTGGTAATAATATTTTCTTCAAAAATTTATTGCTGGTAATAATTTTTTTCTCAAAAATTTATTGCTGGTAATACTTTTTTACAAAGTATTTCCGGTATTAAAACTTATTTTCACACTTTTATAGTGTTTTGACCCCAGTTTCAGGGTTAATTATTTGCCCATAGCTGGGACCCTAACAGGTGCTACCACCCCGGGTCAGGGTGGAGCTGGAAACACCAGCAATTAAGAGGTGGTTCTACACTCCTCAAAACCTCCTGATCAGAGGTCTTGCTGCTGGACGTAGTTTATCGTCTTATCCAGGATGCGGATATAGTTTATTATCATACCCAGGACGGAAATACATAGTAGATGATACTCGACCTATGTGCATATACATGCTTGTGTGGGCATAACTACTAGAGGGGATATTATGTTTTTTTTGTTTTTAATCAGTTTCACCCCATGTAAGACAGTAAAGCCACTAAGACACAAGGTGTTACATGGTGTGGAAACATTAGGAACAGAAACATTCATAATGAGCAGGATGAGGAAAGAGTAACCAGGAAGATAGTAGATAGTGATTGGCATTGCATTTAAATGTATATGCTATTAGATGATAGATTGATTAATTTGTTTAACGGCATATCAACTCCTATATGGGTCATTTAATGCTGAAATTTAATTTTCTTGGGAGCTTTGAAGTAATAAAAATGATATATGTTATTCTTCTTTCACAATTGAATACATGGTAGATGATACTCAGCTTTTATGGATATACATGTTTGTGTGGACATGATTACTAGAGGCAGTGATATGTATGTTTTATGTTGTAGTTTTGTTGAAGTTGTATTTTGTTTTAGAATACAGTTCGATTTCTTTAAGAAATTGTACGATATTATAATGTCATGAAAGAGTTTTTTCATGCTGGTTGTTTGGCTGGTTGATTTTGTTTAGCGGCATATCAACACCTCTATGGGTTATTTGAATACCAAAATAGAAATATTTTGAACACAATTGCATGCCTTCAACTAAAGACAAAATCTTGTACTGTTGTTACTATAAAAATGTATTTTTATACTTTCATAGTGATTTGCTTTTGTTTGGGGGTTCACTGTCCATAGCTGGGACCCTAACAGGTGCTACTACTCCGGTTCAGAATGGACCTGGGGGCAACAGGAATTCAGAAATCATTCCACTCTCCACAAAAGCTCCAATTTTTCAATCAGAGGCCTTGCTGCCGGATGTAGTTTATCGTCATACCAAGGACTATTGGTTTATATCAGTGATTTTCAACTGCTGTGCAGTGGCACACTAGTGTGCTGTGCAATCTTTTTGAGCATATCATGAAATATTGTCACAGCATACATACGTATGTGTGTGTGTGTGTGTGTGTGTGTAAGTAGTAATGGTACAGCGTTAATATTTGAATAAATAAATAAGTATTAAACTTTTAATCCAACATCAGCTAAAAAAGGCTTTATTAGTTTCATTGCAATTTTCTACTTCTTATTTATGGGAATTAGGCTTTCTCAACCCTAAATAACATCAAAAATAAGAAGCAAGAAAGACTACGTCCAACTGAAGAAGAAATGAGTGTCTGCTTATCACACATTTGATCAAGCATTGAAGAAATCGTGAAAAAGGCACAAATAAGCTGCACAAATATTTGAATAGAAACATTGAAGCAATGTATGTTCACATTTGTGTGTGTATTTTTTTTTTTTAATCTCTGGTTTTATTTCATAACATGTAAATGTATACCCTTTAAAATTTTCCTCAGTATACCATTAAAAAATACTGAGTTATATTAACCAACAGACAACATATTTTTAACAGTTCAAGGGGAATAACTCAATTTATTAAAATCTATAGTTACCTCCCTTGAAAATTTAAGTAAATGTTTCGTTTTTAATTAAACAGTATTAATTACATTTACCGGCCTGAATCTTCGAGAAATTTCGTAGAAAATATGCGTTCTCAAAGAGGAATTTTTCTGAACATTCATACCGGTAAAAATGTAAACAAATATAATTTAATTAAAAAATTTTATTTCATTTAATTTGTGTATTGTATCTATAAAAATAATGAATAAACAGGGTACAATATTTTACATTAGTCGGACTATTGTCCTCATCTTTGTCGCCATATTTGTCACAACGTTTCGGCCGTTGTACGCTCCAAATATTCAGGTGGTTGGAATTTCGAACTGAACCCTTTATTTCGATCACTGGGGTAGACTGTTCTAGTTCCAAATAATGTTTGATGGATGTCAGTTATCAGTTATCTCCTATAAATTTTTTCTCTGAACGTTCTCCACTTTTTTAACCAGGTATTGAACTCACCTTCTTTGGGTCTGTCACTGGATCTAACCAACGCCTTTATCCACTGTGCCAGTGACAGACAGAGGCAATGGAGAACTTTCAGAATCAAAAAAAAAATTGATATCTGATAACTTCACATCTATCAAACATGGCACGTGGAACTAAAAAACAGTCTTTCCCCAGTGAGTTTAAAGGGTTCAGTTCGAAATTCCAAATTTCACCTGAAGAAATTTTTTTTTTAGCGTACAACGGCCGAAAAACAAGTTTTAAAAATATGGCGACAAAGATGAGGACAATAGTCTGACTAATGTAAATACTTAATATTTTGTAAATCATCTCAGAAATATAGACAAAATACAGGGTGTTTTTAAAAATAGAATACGCCAAAATCATTACACTGTTTTTGTTCTATAGCATTGTAGTGGACTGAATCAGTGGTTATTTGATAGAGTTTAGTTATCAAAAATTTGATTGGGTGTCAGTTTCACCGCTTGTCGTTAGTATACATGATCTTTTGCAGCTTTCAAACAGGACAAAAATATCTCGAAATGCTCCAAAAATGGCTATTCACTTTACTGCAAGCAGATTCGAATGACTTCATTTTTCAAAGATGGAAGATGGACCACCCCATTGGCATCTCGGGTTAGAGCTTATCTGAATGAAAACGTGCTTCAGCGATGGATTGGGAGGAGAGGTGCTAAAGACCTTGCTCTCTGTGCTTGGCCTGCCAGATCCCCAGACCTCACTGTGTGTGACTTTTTCTTGTGGGGTTATGTTAAAAGACCAAGTTTATGTTCCAGCACTTCCAGCAAGTATTTTTGACTTGAAGAATCGAATAACAGCTGCAATCAACAAATGGACCGTGACATGCTGAAATATTTTTTTTGGGAGGAATTCTCATACCGGCTTGATGTTGTCCGCAAAACCGGTGGTGGCCACATTGAGCACTTATAAAACATGAAATGAAACTTGAATGTATATACAACACATGTGTTCATGCTAGAGGTTTGTAATTTTTTTCGTTTTTGACACATCACATGATGATTTTGGCATATTCTTTTTGAAACACCCTGCATATTAAATAATTGTCCGACTTAATCCTTCTCATGATATGTTGTCATATATAGTATATATTTATTAAGCACCAAGAATTCATTTAAACAAGTTGTAATTTAATGCAACCGACGTTGTCTGTCCGGTTAATTTATTTTATTTTTTCCAATTTTAAACCGAGTAAATGCACATTTGGATCAAAAATTGTTGGAACGCTTACAAGTACTTAAACAAAAACAACAAAAACAGTTTTGTCACACGTTGTTTTCCAGTGTCTCTCTTTCCCTCAATTCGACCTGTGAGTATCAGATTCTCCAGGCCCTCCTTCCTCATTATGTCCTAGACTAAATCATTATTATCTCAAAAAAAAAAATAAAATAAAAAAATAAAAAATAATAATTCTTACAATCTAAAAATATTTATTGGCTTTAAATAACCTGCAAAGGGTTGATAAACCATAAAAAAATCAATCAATTAACACAATACACAGGCATGTCTTTTAGATTTATTTAGTTCCCATTTTGTTTTTTCAATCTACCTTAACACTGATTCACATACGGTCACTGAAGTTAAGCAATGTCAAGCCTGGTCAGTACCTAGATGGGTGACCGCTTGGGAATACCAGGTGTTGTATGTTTGGATATGTGGATGGTGTAATGGAGTTCCAATTCTCGTTAGGTTTATTATATTCGCTTATATGCATATACCCTTAGGAAAGTTATGAATCTACCACTTCTCCCTCCAGCTATGGGTTAATTAGTAAAACTTGTATCGCTAAATCATTATTACATCCCCTACCAAAAAAATTCTTACAATCTAAAAATATTTATTGCCTTTAAATAACCTGCAAGGGGTTGATAAACTGTAAAAAATGAATGAATCAAATACTGATTAGCTACACAGGCATATCTTTTAGATTTATTTACATTCTCTGGAATATAAATGTATAGAAAATACAGTGGTCACAAAGTGGGGGATCAATTCCTATATTGATTTTAATATGGAATTGATCCCCTGCTTTATAGCTACATTATAATTTCTTGTTTGTTTATCAAATTCTGATTAGGTATGAATCCACCTCTTCTCCCTCCAGCTACGGGTTAATTAGTAAGACTTGTATCACTAAATCTCTTTTATTTCAAAAAAAAAAAAAAAGAAGAAAGTCTTCCAATCTAAAAATATTTTCTGACTTTAAATAACCTGCAAAGGGTTGATAAACCGTCAAAAATGCTGAATCAATAAAATACTGTTTAGCTACACAGGCATATCTTTTAGATTTATTTACATTCTCTGGAATATAAATGTATAGAAAATACAGTGGTCACAAAGTGGGGGATCAGTTTCTATATTGATTTTAATATGGACTTGATCCCCCACTTTATAGCCACATTATAATTTGTTTATAAAATTCTGATTAGGTATGAATTCACTTCTTGACTTAGCTATGGGTTAAATAGTAAGACTTGTATCACTAAATCATTATTATCTCAAAAAAAAAAAAAAAAAAGTAATTCTTCCAATCTAAAAATATTTTCTGACTTTAAATAACCTGCAAAGGGTTGATAACTTGTAAAAAAACGAATCAATCAATCAAATATTGATTATCTACACAGATGTGTCTTTTAGATTTATTTACCTTCTCTGGAATATAAATGTACAGAAATTACAGTGGATACAAAGTGAGGGATCAGTTTGTATATTGACTAGAATACAGAATCGATCCCCTACTTTATATCCACATTACAATTTGATAAAAACAAAAACTTACCGAAACAGTTCCTGATCGGCTGATTGCTGGAACGCTTATAAGCAGGCTGTAAAAAGCTGGCCATTGCATTGGCTATGACTTTGTTCATGTCCGCAAAGGTCACCTGTTTAATGTGGAGCCTTCGGGAACAGATTTCCTGCAGATTGTCATTATTCATAATCAAAATGGCGTCCGAGGACCGATACAAGTGCGACATGGTCAGTAGGGTGTTGTAATTTTGTACAATGACTTCACCTGTCCAATATGGCCAGACTACTTGGTTTAGGATAAATGCATTTGGGTAGGCTTCCCGAATGCAGCGAGTGAGGTAGGCACCCACCCCAGAGCCTGTACCTCCAGCCACACTCATTAGAATGATGAAGCCTCCAAGGTGATCACATTTCTCTGCCTCTCGTTGAATCTAAAGATGGAAAAACAAAAAAGAAAACTGATAAAAGTGAATGCTTTTTATATTTAAGCGTTACTTTTTATTAGGTACTAGCAGTAGAGCCCGGCGTTGCCCGGGGATGTAACAGTAAGAGAGAGATCAAGTATCGACCATCATAAAGACTGAAAAATAAAATTGACAAAGATTATTGTTTAAGGTTGACGGACACGCATGTCTTAATTAGTATTTTTTTTTTTTTTTTACTAATTGGTCAAACACAAACTCAAACAAAACATTGTTTTCAATCGTTATGAGTCTACCGATTGAATAGAATTTTATTATAAACAATTGTCTTGTAAATGGAATTTTTAAAGCATTCTGAATGTAAAAATAAATAAAAAAAATGTGCAAGACAATAAGAAACACTACCTGAAAAAAAAAGTGAAGTTTTGTTGAAATCGGTTGAAAAATGTAGGAAATCCGATCCCATATATAAACCAACACACACACACACACACAACCTTAGTTTTATAATTAGTATAACTTTGTTATGAGTTGTCCCCTTTCATTATCGTGTATTCAAATTGATTTCATTAAAAAACAATTGTGCTTTTCCAATTTTTGGCGCTTATCAGAACCAATTTCAAGGTAATTTTATGTAGTCCTGTGAAGTTTTGTTGAAATCAGTTGAAAAAATGTAGGAAATCCGATCCAATATATAAACGTACAGACATACACACAAACAACCTGGGTTTTATAATAAGTATAACTCGATATGAGTTGTCCCCCTTTCACTCTGGCGACATAAGCATGTTTTATTGTGTTTTAAAATTGATTTCATGTAAAAACAATTGTTTTTCCAATTTTTGGCGCTGTCAGAACCATCGCAAGGTAATTTTACTTAGTCCTGTGAAGTTTTGTTGAGATCGGTTGAAAAATGTAGGACGTCCAATCCAATATATAAATGTACAGACACACACACACAATCTGCGTTTTATAATAAGTAAGATGTGCAAAAATTCCCAATATTTTTTTTTTGTATAAGACAACCTTTAAATCTCCAAAATCACCCCCTTAAAAATTGGTTTGGTTTGTTTTACGGCATATCAACCACAATGGGTCATTTAATGCCGACAACTTTTTTTTTTTTTCCTTTTTTTTTCTGGTAGTATTTTTGTTTTGTCAAAAGTCTGTTTCTGGAAATATTTTTCCTCAAAAAAAAATATAGCTGGTAATAGTCTTTTTTAAAATTTATTTCTGGTTGTTAATTTTTTTGAGTTTTTCTGTATTAAAACCTATTTTTTATACTTTTATAATGCTTTTTGCCTCAGTTTCTGGGTTAACTATTTGCCCGTAGCTGGGACCCTAACAGGTGCTACCACCCTGGGTCATGTTGGACCTGGGAACACTATCAATTAAGAGGTGGTTCCACATTCCTCAAAACCTCTTGATCAGAGGCCTTGCTGCTGGACGTAGTTTATTGTCTTACCCAGGATGCAGATGTAGTTTATCATCATACCCGGGATGTGGATGTAGTTTATTGTCATACCAAGGACGCCCTTAAAAATAGGAGGTCATCGTATACTAGAATTCTAAAAAAGAAACTTTAAATTCTGAGTGATGTTTGTCGGCACGATAACCAATAACGTACATGAAAAGATTCACATTATCAAATAAACTGATAATAAAAATAATAAAACCATTTCTACCATTTTTTATATTACTGGCATAACCTCATAATAGATTGCCTATTCGAAGAATAAGTCAATGAAATCAACTTGTATCCATGCAAGCTCAGCTGAGAAAATGTAAACATTGGGTTAGAATTGCGTTCACAGCAACATTCACCTTTTGTTAAACTTTTAATAATCATCATGGTAGCATTAATTATGGCAGTAGTAATATTTAGGATAACCTAATATTAATTTCTCATTAAAAATTTATTATCCTTTTGGTGTTAAATAATATTACAATTTAGGATTGCATACAACTTTTACTTGTGATTGTCAATTAAGTATAAGTAAATGGTCATTAGTACACCAGGCTGTTTTTAACTGTTTAGATATTGAAGAAGAAGAATTTGCAAGAGATCACATGATGAAAAATAAACAAAACAATGGTTTCCCTTTTCAGGGACGTGTGTAGGAAAAACATGATATAGAATCAGTTTGGTTATTTCGTTTGTTTTAAATTTATAAGGATACGTTACGTAACAACATTTACAATTACCTCATCTTTATGTAATCAATAAGCATCCATCTTATATTACAGGTATAGGATAAATTCATGAAAATTTGCATTGTTTTTTGACCTTGTCTTATCTAAAGGTTGTGCTATATGTGGAAATATACGGTATTTATTTTTGTTTTTTTGTTAATACTAACTTCTTCGGAAAGTAATGACATTTAGCCAGAAAGTTGGTTATCTTTGTTTAATGGCATATCAACACCTCTATGGATTATTTAATCCTGAAATCTAAATACTTTGTATGCAATTTTTTTTTAGATAACAATAGTTTAGTGATACAAGTTTTATTAACCCGTAGATGGGGAGAGAAGTGGATTCGTACCTTTTAAAAGTATTACAAACTCAACTGGAATTGGAACTCTGCTCTCCAATTAACAATTCCGAGTTATTATCCATTACACCAGCCACACACCCAAGCTTACAACAGCTAGTATTTCAAAACGATCCCCCATCTAAGTACTGACTAAGCTCAATATTCTTTAACTTGTGGTGGTCGTAAAGGAACCGGTGTTACAATTAATTTGATGACTGAATAATGATGCTATTATTTTTATATACAAATAAAAAAAAAAAGAAATTTAAGAAAAAAAGATTTGGAATTTTTTTTTTGCATTTGGACTCATCACAATAAAGAAAAATTCTTGTCTTGATTATTCTTTTTTTCTTCAGTGTTAACATCTTATTTTATCTATTTTTTTTTTTTTTTTTTTGGATGAGGGGGAAATCTGTACACTTGGCACAATGACCAGAAATAATCACATTTTTTATTTTCATATTTCTATGAATTTACATAGCAAACAGAACCTCTCTTATTAATGTACAGTGTAACCCGGATATAAGAGAAACCCGGATATAAAAGAGATTTTCTCTGGTCCCAAATTAGAGCCTGTGTTAATGTATATAAAATAGACCAAACCCGGATATAAGAGAGATTTTCTCTGGTCCCAAATTAGAGCCTGTGTTAATGTATATAAAATAGACCAAACCCGGATATAAGAGAGATTTTCTCTGGTCCTAAATTAGAGCCTGTGTTAATGTATATAAAATAAAATGAAAAGATGGATATAAGAGAAATCATATATAAGAGATGTTCTCTGGTCCCAAATTAGAGCCTGTGTTAATGTATATAAAATAGACCAAACCCGGATATAAGAGAGATTTTCTCTGGTCCCAAATTAGAGCCTGTGTTAATGTATATAAAATAGACCAAACCCGGATATAAGGGACTTCTTCTCCAGTCCCGACAACTCTCTTATATCCGGGTTACACTGTATATAAAATTGCAAGACAAATTTTTTTTTTTTTTTGATATTTCTGGTTTGGAATATTCCAAATATGTGGTATTGTGGTATTGTGGTACTTGTAAGACTAAACGGCGATGGATGAGTTCTTGTTGTGAATGAGTAAATTGTAATGAATGTATGGGTCATGAATCTGATTCACTAAGTCTACAATAGAAAGTGTTGATTAGCCCTAACTACTTCCGCCTTTGGCCTTGTGCCATATTTGTTGTAAAAAGGGCAACAATAAATATTCCATTCCAACTTGGATTGAAATCAACAAGTATTATGTTGGGATTTTTTGCAACTCGACCTGCTATAAAAAGTAGTTCGCATCTAAGGGGGTGGTGGAAAGGGAAAATGGTAATTTACTCGGTTGACAGAACATTGGTTCACTGCGAAATGCTAGACAATTTTTTCTCCAGAATCTGTCACACATATTTATAAGTTTACCATTTGTCCTTGCTTTGAATATCGATGCCACATATGGTCTGGTACTCCTGCTACATATTTAAAGATTCTTGATAAAATACAAAGAAGAATCTGCAATGTTATTGGTCCTGACCTCACATCTCAGCTTCAGTCACTTTCCTTTTTTGTCCATAACGTAGTTTCATTGTGACTTTTTCTATAAATACTTTCATGGTAATTGTTCTGATGAATTTTGCTCTATGGTACCAAGACTTTATGAATTTAAAATTTACTAGATTGGATTTAAGTTTAATCAATTTTTACAATTGAAATGTCTAGATGTAACCATTAGTTCTATGCTTACATATTCTTCTATAGCATTTCTCGCTTAGGAAAACTCTTTTGACGTCTTGCTTCCCAGTCAACTTTGATCTTCAAAAATTTAAATGCAATTGTTAGCTTTTGCCAATTCTTGTTCTTTATTGTCCTTTATCCTTATTAGTGCTTTTTTTCTTTTTTTTCATTTTCTGTAATACTCAGTAACCCTTTGCATCTTAGTGGCTTTATTGCCTTGCTCAGGATGAAGATTCTAATAGAAAAATTGCATCTTTGGAATTTATTTTGAACCTGAGTTTTGAATGTTTGCAACTGTCACATGAGTATGATGTCATTTTTACAGTTTTAAAAAAAAATTTTTTTTGTTGTTTTTTTAAGGCAATTCATCCCCAAGCAAAGCGGGAGTGCCACTAGCATGCAAGGGGTTACAGAGGATTGAGAACAAGAGTAAAGAGGCATGTTTGAGGAAAGAATACAGAGAAGGATGGGGAATAAAGCTCAGGGTGTCAGATGTCGATTGACATTACACTTCTTAATTCCTGTTCTCTTATTGTTATCTCTCCTTAATAGTTTTTTTTTCTCATATTCTGTAACATTCAGTAACCCCCTGCATCTTAGTGGCTTTATTGCCTTGCTTGGGGGTGAAATGATTAAAAAAGAAGAAAAAAAATTCAATCTAATAAATAGTGTTGTTAATTTTCAAGAATAAAGAAAATGTATAAATCCACTTTCATTTATATCACGTTTTTTTTAAAATTCTAATCATTGCTGAGAGAGTCAAAAGTGTATACAGTAATATTGTCATTTCTTTTTTTAAATTCTAATCATTGCTGAGGGTGTCAAAAGTGTATACAATAATATTGTCATTTTTTTTTTTATTCTAATCATTGCTGAGGGAGTTGAAAGTGTATACAGTAATACTGCCATTTTTTTGTAAATTCTTTCATTCACTCACCATGTTCATAACAATATTCTCAGCCTGGGGACCATAAAAACAAAATCCATTTGCCCAGTTATTCCCTGAGCCTCTTTTCTGGCAAAACTGCTGACCCGAAGGATAGCGCCACTGACCACTACGCTCTGCCTGTTGGCAGGTCTGGGCAATCACCTTGGTTTCCATATCGATCATCACTGACCGTGCTTCAAATATTTCCTCATCTTTACCTTTGACAGCCTTTTTTTCAAAAAATCTGAAAATGGAAAAAAAAAACCAAAATAATAATAATGATGGTGAAAACGTTACATTTTATCCATTTTTAAGTTTCTACTAGCAACATGGCCCGGCATTGCCCGTGCTTGATTCAAAAATCGTACGACTTATATAGCAATCACTATCACTTGACTTAATTTTTGCCCTTCCTTGCCTTTAAAGGAGTGCCCTTTTCCGTGCTGATGTTGCTACATGCCTTACTTCTTGCTTATTTCACACTGCGAATTTTTTCGAAGCTCTATACTAAACATTCAATCTGTTACAAAAAAAGAACTAAACAAAATGAACACAAAACGATCAGCTTTAAAAAAAGGACTCGTAACTGGAAAAACCAAATGAAAAAAGAATGTTAACAACAAATACTTTTTCACACCAAACCCAGTTCTGCAGAATCAGAATCAACATTGAGTTTAAGCAAAAAAATGAGCCAATTGGAGTAAAACAGTGCCATGCAGATTTAAATTTTTCCCACTTGTGACGAATACAGCTATCAATTTTTTGCATGCTAGCATGCTAGTTAACATTTGTGTCAGTCAGCTGTTGGCTCTCACGCTGGCCAATAGAATCTTCCTGCTTATTCGTGGCAGCCAGCTATATTTCTCTCACTCTGGCCAGTAGAAAATGGCCAAAACTACATGAAAACTGCCGTAGAAGCATGAAAAAAATCGATTATTTCCACTATCGATGGGAGTTGGGAAATGCAAAGTTGGACTTGGCCTTCCTGCTAACTTGGAGCATGTGCATGTAAATTTTGGTGCAAATCCGTTGAAAATTGCAGCCGTGCATTTGTTAGACACACACACATACGCACACATCCTGCCTTTTATAGATAGAGATTCTATCATAGTATTTAATGAATAAATAAGCTCAATGCAAGTTTGATTTAAAAAAAAAACACCCATGGAAATTCTCCTCTTGCTTTGTTAAGTATTTGGGTTCAACAACTTTAACAAAGTATATATCAAAAACAGGGACCCCTCGAGGTGGTGTAATCATTAGCCAGCTTGTCTCGCTAGAACAATTACAACTGAGTAATGAGTTCAATTCTCACTGGGTGCTCCCTACTTTCAGGCTTGTGCCACATCTGAGCTATGCTTGGAAAATCACTATATATCAATAACAGCCATAAGTATAAGAAGAGGATACAAATGAAAAAACTCAAAATGGACAAGGTTTTCGATTTATAAATTTTTGACTTATTATCTTCATATATATATATATATATATATATATATATATAAATTTATTGTGTTAATATATAGGATTAATAAAAACATAAAATTTGTCACTTAACTAATTGATATTATATTCAGCACCGCGACTCCAGAGTTTTGGAGATGAACATATTTGCTCCACCTGTCAGGAGGTCTCAGCAATTGTCTGTTGGTTTTTCTCATTTTCGTGATTTTTATATTAATTTAAAAAAATAATTTATGCTCTTTTTATTGGTCTTTGCTGGAGTTTTTTTTTCTTTATGTGTGTGTTTTTGTTTGTATATATATGTATAAACATATGTGTGTGTTTATGTGCACATGTGTAAATGTCCTGATATTTATCCCTTTTCTTAATATTACCACTGTAAGTATATATATATATATATATATATATATATATATATATATATATATATGTGTATATAATTTATATATATATACTCACAGACACACATATATATATATATATATATATATGTGTGTGAAAATATATAAAAATAGGAAGGAACTGGTTAGGTAAATAATCCAAAGTTCCTTAGTATTTTAGTTATTATTTTAAAAAAATAGTGCTCATTTTATAAAAAGTAAAGCATAAATATAATTATTTATTTAAAAATATGATTCCAAATCCAATAAATAAAATCTTTGTTTCAAAAATTTCCTAATTAAATTGAATAAAAATTAAAGGATTATATTGAAAATTTTATTGTTTTGAAACATGAGTTGAAAAAAAATATAATATTTAAATTATATTTTAAATAAATATATATATATATATATATATATATACACATATATATACATACACATATAAAACACACACACACACACACACACATATATATATATGTGCATACACACACACACATATATGCATACACACACACACACATATATGCATACAATATATATATATATATATATATATGCACACATGTATGTACAGGTGCGATAGATAAATTGTCGTCTAAATGAGGCAAAAATGAAAATAACAGACATGAGAGCATTTTTTTTCCACTCATCCTCACTCACAAGCAGCAGCAGCCCATAGAAACAAGCAGACACCTACCATGCAGACTGCTTACTTACAGACAGCAATTGCCTTACGCACAAAAGTTCTAGCCTGTCTAGACAGCCAAACAGTTATTAAAAAAAAAAAAAACAGAACACATGCTGTCTGGTCAGCAAAAGTCTAGTCATCTCTTTACAACAGTCTTAATAACAGTTTCAAAGCAGCAGGTCAAGAGACACACACATAATGCTGCTCAATGAGCCTGACACATGCTGCTCAATGAGCCTGACACATGCTGCTCAATGAGCCTGACACATGCTGCTCAATGAGCCTGACACATGCTGCTCAATGAGCCTGACACATGCTGCTCAATGAGCCTGACACATGCTGCTCAATGAGCCTGACACATGCTGCTCAATGAGCCTGACACATGCTGCTCAATGAACAAACTTTCAACTTTTTTGTGATTGGATAAAGACTAGTGTTTGAATCTCATCTGGCCGTAAGTCATAGCAACAGTAAGTAAGACCCTTATCAACTCTACATGAAATGAATACAAACTTTAAACATTACAGACACAAAAAGGATTTTTTTCCGTTTCCTTGTAATCTCTCTTAAATTGTACATAAAATGTTGTTTATTATAAACCTTGTTTATAATTACTTGTTAATTCTTGATGGCGTTTCTGATACTCAAATTATTTATTGAAGTTTGGGTTGATAAAACATTTCCTCACACGAGCATACCTTAGTTTGTACATAATAATGGCAGTATACACAGTGGATAAAAATACAAGCCTGCAAGCAACCAGAATAACATGACAAATTGATGGATTTGTTTTTTTTATGGTTTAACAATCCCTTGTGCATTATTAAAAGCCAAAACCTATTTTGGATTGTAAGAATAATTTTTCTTTTGTGAGCAAATATTGTATTAAACATTTTTTGAGAATGACAGTGACTTATCCAAATATAAGTTCAACTATTTAATCCATATCTGGAGGGAGCACATGGTTTGGTTTGTTTTGTTTTATGGCACATCAACCTCAATGAGTTATTTAATGCCGACAAAATTTTTATTGCTGGTAATATATTTTCTTCAAAAATCTATTTCTGGGAATATTTTTCCTTGAAGAAATAAATAGCTGTTCATATGTTTTTTTTTTTTCAAGAATGTATATTTGTTTGTATAATGGTACTTTTTTTTTTTTTTTTTAAAGTATTTCTGATAATAATTTTTCCTTCAAAAAACATTGCTGGTAATAATTTTTTTTATTACAAAGTATTTCTGGTATTAAAACCTATTTTTACACAAGTCTGGGCATTAACTATTTGCCTATAGCTGGGACCTTAACGGGTGCTACCACCCCAGGTCAGAGTGGACCTGGGAGCACCAGCAATTAAGAGGTGGTTCCACGCTCCTCAAAACCTCCTGATCAGAGGCCTTGCTGTTGGACGTAGTTTATTATCTTACCCAGGACGTGGATGTAGTTTATCGTCATACCAAGGACGCCCTTAAAAATTGGAGGTCATCGTATACTAGAATTCTAAAAAAGAAACTTTAAATTCTGAGTGATGTTTGTCATTTTTAATAAACCAATAATAACATTTTTATGAAAAGATTCACATTATCAAATAAACTGATAATAAAAATAATAAAACCATTTCTACCATTTTTTATATTACTGGCATAAACTCATAATAGATTGCCTATTTGAAGAATAATTCAATGAAATCAACTTGTATCCATGCAAGCTCAGCTGAGAAAATGTAAACATTGGGTTAGAATTGCGTTCACAGCAACATTCACCTTTCGCTAAACTTTCAATAATCATCACGGTAGCATTAATTATGGCAGTAATAATATTTAGGATAACCTAATATTAATTTCTCATTAAAAATTTATTATCCTTTTGGTGTTAAATAATATTACAATTTAGGATTACATACAACTTTTACTTGTGATTGTCAATTAAGTATATGAGTCCTTGCTGTTGGACGTAGTTTATAGTCTTACCCTGGAATATAAAGGATGTAACCTTTATCGTCATACCCAGGATGGGGGGAAAAATGGATTCATAAAAATTCCCTAGAAGATTTGGAACTCTTTGTAAATATAACAAACTCGACTGGAATTTGAACTATTTAGAAAAGATTTCACATTCCGAACAAAATATCCATTATACTACGTGCATGTCCGCATAGAAAAGATTTTGAAACTTGTTTGGTCTTTTTTTTTAGACCATTCGCCATATTTTCTTGACTTTGCACCAACTGATTATCACCTTTTTTGATCACCTGATATTTAACCCATTGCTTGGGGATTTATCAATTTCAAAATATTACATTCTGGCATCAAATAACCCATAGAAGTGTTGATATGCCGCCAAACAAAAACAATCAACCAACAAACCAACCATCAGATATGACTTACGGCCAAAATCAGATTGAAACACTAGTTTTTATCCAACCACAAAAAAACTAAGCAACATTGAGCCTGGTCAGTACCCAGATGGGTGACCACTTGGGAATACCAGTTGCCATAAGCTTGCATGTGCAGGTGGTGTGATGGCCAGCAATTCAGTGGAGTTTGATTTCATGTCAAGTTAAATACATTCACTTATACAAAAATACTCTTGGGAAAGTAAATGCTATCTCAATGAACAAAATTTCTTCACCTCTTCTTCCCACAGCAAAAGGTTAATTAGAAAGACTTCTGTCGCTAAATCATTATTATCTCCACAAATAAAATAAAAATTGCATATATATATATATATATATATATATATATATATATATATATTTAGATTTCAGCATTAAATAACCCAAAGGGGTTGATATGCCATTAAACAAAATCAACCAACCATCCAATATGGCTTACGTTTAAGTTGGTTTGAAACACTGATTATTGTCCAATCACTAAAATTAAGCAACATCAAGCATGCTACCTAGATTGGAAATACCTCATGCTGTAAGCTTGGATGTGCAGGTGGTGTAATGGATAATGGGTCAAAATTGTTAATCAGAGAGCTGAGTTCCAATTCCAGTTGGGTTTGTTGTATTCATTTACATACAAATACCTTTGGAAAAGGTATGAATCCACCTGTTGTCCCAGACATCGGTTAATTAGTAAGACTTATATCACTAAATCATTATTATCTCAAAAAAATAATTCTGTATATATATATATATATATATATATATATATATATATATATGTGAAAAGTGTATATAAATAAATATATATATATATATATATATATGTATAATCATTTATATATTATATGCGCGGTAATTATTAGAAAGCGCTCAATATCAGAGATAGAGCTAACATATTTGGTTGGATAGATGTGAGTTTGTGACCCTGGGTTTCACGCTTTAGCGAAGTGAAGTCAACACTCAGAGGTGACAGGCTGTTTCATCCTAGGTGCAATCATCAGGCCGCGAGTCTGATGACTGTGCCTAGCATGAAACAGCCTGTCGCCTATATTTACATACACTATCTCTGATATTGAGCACTTTATCCCATAAATATAGCACACCTTAAAATTATATTTCTTCACATTACGTATATATATATATATATATATATATATATATATATATATAGAGAGAGAGAGAGAGAGAGAGAGAGAGATTTCAACATTAAATATCCACAGGGGTTGATATTTTTTTTTATTAATCAGTATCACCCCATACCAGGCAGTAAATCCACTAAAATACAAGGGATTACAAGGGTTTATATATATATATATATATATATATCAATATAAAAGTGAACATGCTAAGCACAATTGTCAGGCCGCTAGTGTGACGATTGCGCCTAGCATGAAACAGCCTGTCGCTTCTGAGTATTGACTTCAATGTTCACCTTTAAATTCATAAAGTCTAGGTACCATAGTGAAGAGCTCATCCGAACAATTACCATGAAAGTATTTATAGAAATACTGCTAGAAAAAAAACAAAAAAAAACAACCGACCAAATTAATTATTAAAGACTTAAAAATATCCCATTTTTGAAAGGTGTCTGGAATAATGGTTTCCTTACACCGATGTGTTATCCTTCTCCAAGATTATTTGCCAAGAACAGCTAGAAAGCTGATATGGAGGTGGGAAGGAAGATGTATTCTTGCCTTTTCCGAGGGTATGAGTGCAAAAGTGACCATTATGCACAAAGTTTGAATTTGAATTCAGCTCATTGATTCGGATTTCTACGCTGATAACCATTATGCTACCTGCACATACGCTGTTAGCATTTTAAAAAGAAACATTTTTTTTTGGCTGAATTTTCATCACTTCACAAACCTTTCAACCGATTCCGCAATGTACTGCTCATTGGCCCTGGCAGAGACTTGTGTGTTCTTAGACTGGATGTCCTGCAGAACGGTCGAGTAAAACTGACCACCAATCTGGTTGCCACATTGACCTAACTGGATAGTGATTAACGACATGGCTGCTGCTGCAAAGAAAAAACAATTTATAAATTGGAGTGACTACCATATAAACTAGTGTAAAGCACATCGTGTAACTCAAAAATTTTCATTTATGAAAAAATGATTTTAACATTATCTTGTGTATCATGTGAAAATGATTTTGAGAACAAATTATAGGCTAACATCTTTTCCTGTCTTTATCCCATCTTCTAGTTAAATAAGTTAAAAATTCATTTTGTGTATTCCTTTTTTTGAGACCAAATTACAATAGGCTAACATCTTTTCCTCTATCTCTTTATCCCATCTTCTAGTTAAATAAGTTAAAAATGATTTTAACATGTATCTTGTGTATTCCTTTTTGGAGAGACCAAATTACAATAGACTAACATCTTTCCTCTATCTCTTTATCCCATCTTCTAGTTAAATAAGTTAAAATGATTTTAACATGTATCTTGTGTATTCCTTTTTTTTTTGAAATTACAATAGGCTAACATCTTTTCCTCTATCTCTTTATTCCATCTTCTAGTTAAATAAGTTAAAAAAGATTTTAACATTATCTTGTGTATCATGTGAATTCTTTTTTGGAGAGACCAAATTACAATAGGCTAACATCTTTTCCTCTATCTCTTTATCCCATCTTCTAGTTAAATAAGTTAAAAATGATTTTAACATGTATCTTGTGTATTCCTTTTTGGAGAGACCAAATTACAATAGACTAACATCTTTTCCTCTATCTCTTTATCCCATCTTCTAGTTAAATAAGTTAAAAATGATTTTAACATGTATCTTGTGTATTCCTTTTTGGAGAGACCAAATTACAATAGGCTAACCTCTTTTCCTCTATCTCTTTATTCCATCTTCTAGTTAAATGAGTAAAAAATGTTTTAACATGTATCTTGTGTATCATGTGAGTTCCTTTTTTTGAGAGACCAAATTACAATAGACTAACCTCTTTTCCTCTATCTCTTTTTCCCATTTTCAAGTTAAATAAGTTAAAAAGCAAAAGAGAATGCTAAAAGTGTTGTAAGTAATGCTATACTCATTGTGTAAACACGTCCAGCCATAAGCAATCAAACAAGAAAAAGCTAAACATCTTAAAAACATAAACAATTGAAAAATGCATATTCACTATGTTTGTATTTGATAATACGATACTAATATGTGAATATTACATGCATTATTATTAGATACAGTTAAGTAAAATAGGTTTTATCAAAATCATGTTTATTTTAAATACAGCTGTACTTTTTGACTACAGTAAATTAGTATATAGTTTGGTCAAAGGCATAGCAAGTGTCAGCAGTACATATGCTAATTTTATATCTTGTGTATGATGTGAACTTAAAATTAGCTTCAAAATTAGACTTTCAAAAGTTGCATGATAAGCAAGAATATATGGTGAATGGTAATCAAGGTCATACAATCACAAGTCCTGTAAGATCACAGGAGTACCACATGCACTTCAGCTTAAGTTGTAGTGGGTGTATATAGGTCTCAGTGTGTTATGTGCCATGCGTGATGCATGCTTAGGTGATCATGTATCTTTCAATACATGACTGACGAGGCAGATTTTTTTTTCCTGCAGTAGGTTGCCATTTCTTTCTGCGGTAGACCAGTTGCCATCCAAAGTTATGGAACCCGGTCTGTCCTGCTATTTACCCATAGCTGGCGAGAGAAGAAGAGGATTCATACCTTTCCCAAGGTTATTAGCACGTAAGTGAATTTCAGTCATATGTCATGCGTGATACACACTTAGGCGATCATGTATCTTTCAATACATGACTGACGAGGTAGATTTTTTTTCCTATAGTAGGTTGCCATTTCTTTCTGTGGTAAACCAGTTGCTGTTCAAGGCTATAGAACCCGGTCTGTCCTGTTATTTACCCATAGTTGGGGGAGAAGAAGAGGATTCATACCTTTCCCAAGGGTATTAGCATGTAAGTGAATTTCAGTCAGTCATATGTCATGCGTAATACACACTTAGGCGATCATGTATCTTTCAATACATGACTGACGAGGCATTTTTTTTTCCTATAGTAGGTTGCCATTTCTTTCTGTGGTAAACCAGTTGCCATCCAAGGTTATAGAACCCAGTCTGTCCTGCTATTTACCCAGAGCTGGCGAGAGAAGAAGAGGATTCATACCTTTCCCAAAGGTATTAGCACATTAGTGAATGTTATGGATTTGACTGAAATTTGAACTCGGCTCTCTAATTCCTCAGTCTGCACCACTATCCATTACGCCACCATCCGGGACCTGTTTATAATATCGATACAGTGTCAAATCAATTCCTGACTTTGACAGAATTTCACTTTGCTGTTATTTACAAATGTCATGTTTGAAATTGCGTTAAGTTTGTCAATATCCGCATATTTGTTTAAATTTACAGAATTTTAAAACCTTTTTTAAAACTTGTTTTTTGCATGAGAACTTTTCAGAAGCACATTCTCAAACATTTGCTGTTCATGATTATTTATCTTATAGTAAGGATAAACAGATAAATAATTTTATTAATTTAGGTAAATTTTTGTTTGTTACTTAAAAAAATGTTTATATTTGTTCATCATTTCAGAGAAATCTTTCTGTAACCCACTTTCATCCAAGAATTCTTTTCTTATGGAAAGCCACTAAATCCAATAACTCTCTGTAAAATCAGAGATTGTTTATTTATGATGATGATAATAATAATAATAATAATAATAATACTGCTGCTCATAAAAATCAATTTTCAATTAATTTATGATTTTTTACCTTAATTAGCCTGAAGAGAGATGAAAGATGATCTTACCCTAGACACACCCACTGCAACTATACCTGCAAGTCCATTTTCTCACCAAAATAATATTTCTCCTAAAAAATATTAAAAACAAGTAAATGTTTAATAAAAATTTTCTAAACTTCTGAAATTTTAAAAATAAGTTATGGCTTGACCACCTTTCTTCGCTGTTTAGGATTGGGCTTTTGGTTTCTTCGGAAATTTTGTCTTCCTCTTTCACTCCCAGTAGCTTATTGTGTCTTAGTGGCATTATCACTTTGCTTGGGGTGAATTTGTAATGATCATCATCACACACATACATAAATACTTACGCATATTCAAATTATACAACGACAAGCACTCATTGGATAATAAATCAACACTACTGTGTAATAGACAATTTACAAATCGCAGCTATGCGACAATTTTATAATCGCTATATTTTCATGTAGTCGATTTTGTGCACTTTTGGGAGAAACGGATCCCAAGAGCCTTTTCAACTTAGTAAATATTTTCAAGAAATATCAGTTTCTAATTGATCAATAAACACACAAGTAGGCGTTGCAATCCATCCATGCACAATATATTTTTCCAGTGCGTGACTAAATCAAGTTTCCCGCCATTTTATTCTGGCAAGTGCCACCGCCCTAAGACAGTCTCTAAAAAGAATGCTACTCTACAAAATTATTTCCTAAAAAAAAAAAAAAAAAAAAAAAAAAAATTATAATAGTAGGCTAAATTTTAATTAATAAATAATTTACGTACTTCCAATTTTTCGCAAAAAAAACAGCATAGCACGATGAAAAAAGGCCCCAAACTGAATAAAAACAAAGTTTTGTCATCAAAATATTTGTTATTATTAAGAGGAAAGACTAAAGTATTTTTTATTATTTTTAAAAATTTTTTTAATCCTTTCTAGCACGTTCAAAATTTTGGTTAAAAATCTTGTTTTGTTTACATCAGCAGTCGAACCAATGAGAGTAGTTATTTTTTTTTTTTGTGCTTTTTCCGGTGAAACAGATTAAAGTGGAAATTCTTGCAAAAATCAATTAATTGTTGGATTTTAATGAAACTTTCAGGACGTATTCAGAAATGAAGTATATTATTTGCGATTTTTTTTTTTTTTAGAAAATCTTTGTAATTATATATACAGTGTAACCCGGATATAAGAGAAACCCGGATATAAGAGAGATTTTCTCTGGTCCCAAATTAGAGCTTGTATTAATGTATATAAAATAGACCAAACCCGGATATAAGAGACTTCTTCTCCGGTCCCGACAACTCTCTTATATCCGGGTTACACTGTGTGTAAATTTTCTTTTACATATATTACCACCCACTTATTTCATGAAATTTCAAGATATTCAATTTTTAGGGCGGGAAATTTTTTTTTTTTTTAATTAGGTAAAACAGGACTACTTGGAGAAAGTAAATCATCAATATTTATTTTATTTTATTTTTTGTAAAACATTTAATAAATAAGATAAAAACATTTCTTAAATCCCCTCAAACTAAGTGATACTTAGTTTTAGAGGATTTAACACCTCATTAACATTATTTTAACCCCAGAAATTCTTAAGGACAAGTCAACCAGTTAACTTCGCTTTGATACAGGACAGGGTCTACTCTTTGATCTTTTGTTCCGCTTCCTATCCGAGCATTTGGTTTCATCAGAAGTGAATTTAGCAGCTCTAGCTGATTGACCTGTCCTTATAAAGAGAGGATACTTTTATTTTTCACTCGGGGGAATTTTTGTTTTTATTAATTAACAAAGTTCACCCTACAAATCCCAAGAGACACTGGGGTTACAGAGTTTAAAAGTCGTACTTTAATATGGAGATATGTGGGGAAGATATAGGTTAACCCTCAATTCGAACAGGTTATGGTAGTGGTAGGGAAAGTTAAAGTATCTTCTTAGAAATCGATTCCAAAAAAAAAAAAAAAAAAAATGCAACATTTCGTGAGAATTTACATCTCACAACAAAGGAATGGAATTAATAAGGGAAATATACCGATATCCCTTATTAATTCCATTCATGAGATCCATAAAAAATAGCATATCATGAATAAAAAAAGGCCTTAAACTTAATGAAAATAATTTATCGTCTAAATATTTGTTATTAACAAGAGAATAGATTAAAGTATTTTTGAATATTTTTTTTACATTTTTTAATAATATCTAGCACCTCCAAAATTTTCGTTAAAAATGTTGAATTTTTTTGAATCAGCAAAAAAAAATTGACAGCAAATCAATCGTCAGCCATTTGTTTTTACAAAAATAATAAGTGGGGTTTTAGCTACAATGTGCGTAGCATGACGGGTCTTAAATCATGAAACTTAGAACAGGTGAAACTGTAAACGACACAAAGACTTTAAATTCTTTTGAATTTAAAAACTAAAAATACAAATGATTTTAACTGTAACAGTAACACTAACAGGCATACCCATGTTTTCTTTATTTTTTTTTTTTTATTTTATTATTGTTTGAAATTTCAATGTTCGGATTTTTTAATAAAATTAAAAACTTGGTTTCCTGACAGAACTAAGGAATGCAGTTTTTCTGAACACTTTAAGAATTTCTTTTTTTAACTTGTTAAACTTAACCGCCTACTTTTACTACTAATATCGAAGTTCGCCAAGAGATCAAGGAAAGTTGAAAATAATTTAAGCACAACAAGTGGAAGCCCAATGGGGATCCCTGACAGAACCTGTCCTTCGGGAGGGGGCTGTGTTTATTTACCCGGCGCCTGAGGCGTCTCCCGAAAAGGTGCCGAGGGGGTTTGAGCAATTTTTTTCCGCGGTATTGCCGTAAAAACACACACAACTTATCCAACTGATTTAACACGTTCGGTAGGATAAAAATATTTTAAATCGTTCCTATTTTTAACCAAGTCAATCAATTTCAATAGGTAGAGCGATAATTATTAAAAAGTTTTTTTATCCCTTTGACTTAAAATTAATTTAAAAAAGCATTTATTATGCTTTTTTCAAATGTTTTTTTTTTAATTAATTTAAAAATGTTTACGATGCTAAAAAAATGTAAAGTGCGAGATGATGAATTGGTGCGACAACGACAACACAATATTGTTTTCATTTCCTTTTAAGAACTCTGTGTATAAATAAGTTGGTTGGTTATATGTTATTTTTAAAGCGGATAAATAAAAGTAATTTTAAGTTACGGGACAATACCGAAGAAGTACTGAGTTTGAGAAGTACTTAAAGATTTTATAATTCTGTTCTCCCACACACATAGCAACGGGACAAGATCAACAAGTTCAACAAACAAAATAAAAAATAAAAGTTTATTACTGTTTTCTTTTTTCTTTTTTTTTTGTTAATACACTGGAATCAGAAAGACAATCTATTATTATTATTTTTCAAAGAAAATGCAATGACAAGACGAAAAGTTAAAATTAGCAATAACTTTAAAAAATGTTAACTTTTTTTAAAAAATAAAAGTAAAAATTTGTGTACCGGCGGCGTGTGGATAGTAATAGTTAGCGAACCAGTCTCCAAGATCATTACTACTTCGACTATGTAGTGAGTTCGAACCTCACTGGGTGCTCCATTAATTATAGCCTTTTGTCGACATTAAGCCGGGTTTAGTAAATAAAATAAAATTTTACCGTCCGAGCCATAGTGTTTTACGAATAACATCAAAATGGCAGACAAGTGCGAAGAGAAAAACCGGTGGCGGGAAAGGAAGGGAATTGTTATCAAGCAGTCAGCCAAAAGTTGTTTCCTCGTTTATTTTTTTTATTTAATTTTTTCTTTTTTATTCTTTTTAATATTCCCTTTTGGTGAAATTCTTTTTTTACAAAGTTTGCAAGCTTTAAAAAAAATTTAAAACTAAAAAAAAAAATGAAAAAAAAAAACTAATGAAAAAAAAAATTTTTTTTTTTTTTTTAAGTTTCCAATTATAGTTCAATACATTCAAACAAAAAAAAAAGGATTGTATCGACAGTGGTATATTTTTTAGGAGAAGCGCTCGCTCTTGCTTTACTTAGAAGTGAAATTGCGTTTAAACCCGGCCTTGTGCCACATGTAACCCTCGTGTGTGTGTGTGTGTGGGGGGGGTAGAGCTAAATATCACTTACAAGTGAAATTGGGATGTGGAACTGTACTGGTCATCAGCCGATATCCAACCATGGTTGGCAGATTCAAATTTTTATTTAAAGGCAAAATAATACGTATAAAAAAAAAAAAAAAATAGCCAAATCAACATATGAGATAATAATGAAACCACTTTATTATTTCTTTCAATTTAAAAAACTTTTGTATGTACAGTGTAACCCGGATATAAGAGAGTTGTCGGGACCGGAGAAGTCTCTTATATCCGGGTTTGGTCTATTTTATATACATTAAACACAGGCTCTAATTTGGGACCAGAGAAAATCTCTCTTATATCCGGGTTACACTGTAGTATTTTTGAGGAGAAGCGCTCGGTCCTGCTTTACTTAGAAGTGAAATTGCGTTAAACCCGGCCTTGTGCCACATGTAACCCTCGTTATGTGTGTGAGGGGGGTAGAGCTAAATATCACTTACAAGTGAAATTGGGATGCGGAACTGTACTGGTCATCAGCCGATATCCAACCATGGTTGCCAGATTCAAATTTTTATTTAAAGGCAAAATAATACGTATAAAAAACAGAAAAAAAATAGCTAAATCAACATATGAGATAATAATGAAACCACTTTATTTCTTTCAATTTAAAAAACTTTTGTATGTACAGTGTAACCCGGATATAAGAGAGTTGTCGGGACCGGAGAAGTCTCTTATATCCGGGTTTGGTCTATTTTATATACATTAAACACAGGCTCTAATTTGGGACCAGAGAAAATCTCTCTTATATCCGGGTTTCTCTTATATCCGGGTCTCTTATATCCGGGTTACACTGTATAGTGAATTTTTTTTAGCTGTATTCAGAAATGCTAACAATAATCAAATAAGTCGGATTCACTGGAAAACCATTTTTTTTTATTTTTAGAATTTTAATAATACTTTTTATGATTAAAAAACGTTTTTAAATAAATTTAATGAAATTGACATTTTTTAATCGAAATGATCTTTTACAAATCTAATGATACGATAATAAAATTATTCATTTTTTATGTGTATCCCGTAAAGACTTATTTTCATTTAAAGAAAGTGATATTGATTTAAGAAACATCAGAGAAGAAGAGGGTCGAGCATGTGAAAGACCAACGGTCATCATTTATTATTATTCATAGAGAATTATGAAAAAGGATTTTCTTCCTTTTGTTTGTTGGCTGCTTAAACTTGCATAGGTTTGCAAAAGAATAATTATATCTTCTTATTTTTTTTTTCTTACAATAAATTTCTGGATTAAGGATATGATAAAAAGAACCGCAGGGGTGGAGGGGGTTGACAACAGCGGCACAAAATGCGTTCACTGAATAAATGGAGACGAAGGCCGAATTTAACGTGGGCTATATCCGAGCCCGTGGGCTCGGGGAAAAATTCCCCGTAGACCCCATAAAAACGGGGTCGGGTAGCTGTCTACCTCCCCTGACGAGACTCTGCCCTTCGGCATAGCCTCGTCTGGGTTCCTTTCTGCCCAAAGGCAGAGAGTCCGACCAGCACAGCCGGAGACGAATCTCCGACTGAAAAAAGACGGAGACGATGAAAATATCAGATGAAAGTACTGTGTTAAAAAAGTAAACCACTTAGATCGTGATGCCAACTGTCAATGTCCCCAACTAGAAAACTAAAAACAAGTTAAAGTTAAAAAAAAAAAAAAATCTAATATGAACGAACCAAAAAACAAAAGAAATAGCGGTAAGGTTGTACAAGCCAAATAAAACAAAAACAAACGAAAACTTAAAAAAATAAAAATAACGCTATTGATACCGCTACACTTTTGACTCCCTCAGCACTATTTTTTAAAAAGAGATAATTTATAGGATTTCAATAAAACCTAAGCATATGAAAGTGGATTTATGTATTTTCTTTATGGGAATTGATAACGAATATATTAATTAAACACTTGTTGCAGGACTCGCCACTTTTGTTGCGAGGTGTGAACGTTTTTCTGTAAATATTTAATGCGTTTTTTTTTATATATTTGTTCCGCAAATAATATTTGGCGGACTCATATGAGTCCAGGTAAAAAAATTAGTCGTAAAAACATGGGATTTAAACAAACAAGGCATTTACTAACGAAAAGAAATTACTTATTGCATTAATGTGTTCACGGTTGCAAGTAAAGAAAAAGACATTTAAAAAATTAGCTACAGTGTAACCCGGATATAAGAGACCCGGATATAAGAGAAACTCGGATATAAGAGAGATTTTATCTGGTCCCAAATTAGAGCCTGTGTTAATGTATATAAAATAGACCAAACCCGGATATAAGAGAAACCCGGATATAAGAGACTTCTTCTCCGGTCCCGACAACTCTCTTATATCCGGGTTACACGGTATTAAGAATGTGCCTGTTTGTCTGTGATACACGTGTGTGTGTGTGTGTGTGTGTGTGTGTGTGTGTGTGTGTGTGTGTGTGTGAAAGAGAAGGAGAAAGAGAGAGAGAGAGTTCAGTCGATCAGTGAAACGAACGCGTCCCAGTGGGGACAACTTATCTACGTGTTGTTACATCTTAGAGCAGCCATGGGCAAAATGCATCCCAAAGGCAACATGCGGCCCGCTTGGCCTTCCGAATGGCACGCCTAATTTAAAGAAAAAAAAAAGTTTATTAAAACTTTGCGTTTTGTTTCATTCTCACTTGTTCACCCACATTCCCTTTCACGCAAAGATGTTGAGAGAAGCTGGTGTAAAAGGGAAATAACTATTAAATGCCCGAGTAACCTTCTTTGCGTTGTCGGTACAGTTCGACTAAAAAAAACACTCATATAATAATGATATGATAAGTTCGATGTTTCTTGAATTTTGTATTAACCTTTCCTTGAAAGTAACGTTTTCATTATTTTAAACCATTGTCGATTTTCATTAAGGAAGATCATACGTGTAAAAATATTTTGTTTTAGAAACAAGAAACGTTCAAATTAATTTTTTTTTTCTCTCTGGAGAATAAATACATTTTTTTTATTTTAAAAAGATATTTTTTGTGTTTTCAGGTGAATAACTTAGAAAGAAATAACACACGCAACAGCATGTGTTAATCATTGATAATATTATACGAAATCTTCAATTTTTAAACTGTGAAAAAAAACTTTTTCCTCGAGTAAAAGATATCCACTTTTTCACAATTTCTAAGGCAATACAATCTGTCGTGAATACGAAATAAAAAATAACTCTCTTTTCTCCACTGTTTTCAAATTCGTGAGCCTATGTGAAAATTTGTTTTGACTAATAGGGAAAAAGGGATTGACCCCGAGCCGAAGAATAAAACCAAAACAAAGTTTAACGAGCCTATGTGAAAATTTATTTTGACCAATGAAAAAGGGAGCATCTTACAAACTGAGAAAAAAGTAACGAGCCGATGTGAAATCACTTTTTGATATAAATAGGTAGAGAAAGTTGAATCAAGGCGAGAGAAAGCAGAAAGAAGCAGGAGGCAGAAAAGGCAGAGTTCCACGCTTTTAAATAACGCCTGTGTCAAATTACACGCTGATACATTATCAGCCTCTAATGAGAGCAGGGCAATTTCAAAGAATTCCATTCAACTCCACTGCTAAGTAACTTAAAATATATCTTTTCATTCATGTTGAATACAACCGTATAACTTTTATGTAAAAAAACGAACTCTCTCAATTTGTTTTAAACATTTTGGATTATTAATTTGTGTGCGATGATTTAATATAAATATTTTCTCTTCTTGACAATTCATCGAAACTACGAACTTTAAATGTTCCTTTTCCTGAAACAAGCTACTGATAACTTCAAATGTATAAATTTGTAAATAAATTCCTTATCTTGATCCGTTAAATATAACACACTAGTTTAAAAGCCGCCCTATTTAAGCTAGCTCCTGTGGAGGACTCTTGGTTTGGCCATCATCCCAATAGCTAGGGAGGAGTAGACGCGATAGGCATCAATAAACTAAAGAAGAACTCAAAATTGATCGCTGCATTTAAGTTTTGAATAAATGTTTGAGCTTACCTTTTAAAAGCTCTGCGATAATTCTTCTGTTGCCACTTAATTTAAAGACAATTTGGTGTACATAGATTCTTATTTTCCGTACAAATAATGATTTTTATTTCATGGGTGACAGAACAGGGGACAATTTATAAGATAAAATTAATATAGTGTAAAAATGGGAAAATGAAATCAGAATTAGTTATACATTCAACATTTGAAGAGTTGGAGAAACATAATAATTAAGTAAAACCTATATTATGGAATATAATATATTAACATATATTTTTAACCTCGCATAATCTGGCAACCGTGAATCTGAACTCAACGAAAATCGTTCCCTGTGCCTAACTTTTCTAGGGCTTTTGAATGAGACACTGGAATCGGGCCAGTGGGAGTGGAAGAGCTGCTTGGACACACACACAAACACACACTGTACTTTATATATAAGATGTTTCCTCGTCATTATCCCGCAATCCTTCAGATGTTCTGTAGTTGAAATAACTTTACTTTCAACGAAAAATTACTTTGAAAGTTATTATTATTATTATTATTATTAACGCGACCCGTTTTATGATGAGGTATATGTAATGCGTCCCTGTGATCGGAAAATGTTGCCCATGTCTGTCTTAGAGGAAGAGGAAGGAAATGTTTGTCTTTTTATAGCCTTAAACAGCGCCACCTACGGACGTTTCGTGAAGCCAAGTGGGGTAACCCATACACTATTTATTTATTAGATTGCTTATATACAAGAATAATTTTATATTTACAAGATAATAAAAATATGTGAAACAAATGCTGCTGGCCGGTGTATGCGTTGAGAGATAAACATGTGTGTCTCATGAAATTCCAGCAATAAACATGGCAGACTCTGGATGTGAGTCCGCATAAAGAAATGTAAAGAAACGACAAAACCCAATATATATGTACAAACAAATGATAATATATTAACAACAAATGTATACAAGCAACAAAGATATTAATGTGTGTAACAAATGAATGTGGAAACTTTTTGGGGTGCAAAGTATGTGTAGTGAGTGAATATGCGTACGTACGCGTGTGTGTATTGTTCATGCGTTTCGCAATGGGAAATGCGTTTTTCCGCGAGAGACTTACATGTTGACGTGTAAGCAGAAAAAGTAAGAGAGTGATAAAATATTCTCGCGTAGTACTTATGGTCCTGGGAGCGTCTCCTAGTAGTGGTTTCCATAATTAGGAGGAAGTAACCCAACTCAACTATAATGAAATATTCATTATTTATCAATTTAGAAAGAAATGAAATAGGAAAAAATATTTTAAATTAGCATACTTAAGGAGAAGATTTAGGAACATTAAGATTACTTCCTCGGTTATCCATCGAAACCGCAATCCACCGAAATAAGGAAAGAAACCAGTCCCCACCGCGTGCCATTTAAAAGATATTTCGCGCACCGGATTGGTTGTTACAAACATCCAATCGGATGTGCGGGACATGTTTGTCTTTTCTTCCTTTATTCTTTAAAAGGCCACAGTGGCTGTTAGCGTTTAATTAGAAGGGGGAATCAATTTGATCTCTGATTGGGTCGATTTGGTGATGGGGAACGTATGATGTTGAAAGACCCGAAACTCCCTGATGAACCAAGTCAAAAACATCACTGACGACCCCCTTGGGCGCCTACTTAAAAGCATATTTGCGAATTAGTAGGGAAGAAAAGTTTGGCAATTTTTAATCTCCGTACCTGAAAAAAAATACCAAAAAACAGTGTGTCAAAAAGGATGTTTATTCATTTGACACCGCTGTTACTGTATACACTTTTGACTCCCTCAGCAATGTTTATTGTTTTAAAAAGCGATGATTAGAATTTTAATAAAACCTAAACAAAATGGATTTATACATTTTCTTTAATCTTGAGAATTGTCAACAAAGATATTAAAAGTAATCACGATTTATGGTTAATTTACAGTTTAACACTCCTCGCTGCTTCGTTCGGGTGTCGCCGCTCCAAACGTGACGTCCGCCTGTCGCGTCAGTCGTGTTGTCTCGTCCTGTGACGACCAACTGGCTTGGTATCGGTCGCGGCACCCAAATGTGACGTTCTAACCTTTTGGTGATTCGGATGGGAATCTGGTTAGATTCGATATCAGCCTCGTCGTTCCCAACTCGCTTCCAACGCCTGGTTACCAAAGGTAACTGCGTTGATCTCCAGTCTGCCTACCCACGTTGTGAATTGATCTTAGGCAGACGAAATCAATCAGTAGTTGGGGCCGTAATGCAAATCGAGTTCAAACGGGGTGATACCGCACAAATATGCATAAAAAGAAAATAAAATGATAACTCAAAAAGTTCAAAGTATCAAAAAAAAAAGGATAACAAACTTTATGTCTAGTTGTTGGATACATAGGACTGCGTCTATCTCCCGACCCGTTCTATGGATTGTGACACGTTGTTTTCCGTTAGGCGAGTTTTAACACTTTTAAGTTGTTTGTTCTTTAAGAAATTGGTTCTTGGTGTGTCTTCAGGCGAAAGTCGAAAAAAACTTATTTTGGTGGTCTGGATCTAAGTCGCTCTTCAAAATAATTGTTCTTGGATTGAAGATGAGTTCGGAAGCTTGCGTGAATCTTAGTCAGCTATCGAGGCCTGCTTCAACTGAGCACTCTCTCAACTCAACTCTGGAAACTCAACTGAACTATCTGAAACTCGAACTGATTTTTGCTCGCTGCGACTTTGCTTATATGGACGCCGACCAAAACCGGGGTGGGTTTGTCGGCGTCGGGGGTTCCTCGATAATTCTAAATACATATCCACTTCTTTTGTTTTTGGTTAGGAATTTTCCACTTCTTTCCATTTTTGGGAGTCTTCTCTTACTCCCACCTTCTCACCATACTTCAGAGGGGCGTCAACTGTCCTCGCAACTTCATCGTAGCAACCTCTCATACCATCCTCTAGGTGGGCGGTGACAGCTTCTCTCCTTGCGTCACGTGATCACCACTCGGCCAATGATGTCCAGCCGGGCGTGTACGGTCCAGTGGGCTTTGTTTCAGGAAAAAAAAAATATCTTGCTCAAAAAAAAAAATTATCTTTTTTTTTTTCCTTTTCTTTCCTTAATCGCAGCTCTCATTTTCTCTGGCCGCCAACAGAACAATGCGACCAGTGGTGGTCATAACCCTGTTCTCATCTGGGTTTCGTCAGTCAGATTTTCGCTAATTATCAGAATGGGTGGTCAGCAAAACATCGTCCTCTCGTCTCGAAAAAAAAACATTTCTAGGTTCTAGTCATTTTTGGTGCCAATTTCTGATAACATAGTTTTATTATCACAGCCAAAGATGTCTTGTCAAAAAAAAAATCAAAAAAAACGGTCAGTTTACTTCGTGTGCGGCTTTTAGACGACAATTAATTTTTCATATCTATCCAAAGCCCTGTATTTCACCTGTTCTTTGTCAATTATCAAAATAACATTTTCAATTGGATTTTTCTTTAGCTAGTCGGTCTGTGGTTTGCTAATTAGATGTTTTCCCGCATTAATCGTTTGTTATCTATCCCCGATAACACAAGTTTGTCGCCAGAACATAGTCGATTCTCTTATCCATTTAAAATTTTTCTGCCATTGTAATGACACTTTTCGCCATTTGCTACTTATCAAAATAACATTGTCAATTGTCTCTTCAGTCGTGGGTGTTTTTTTTATCATCCACGCTTTGGGTCTTCGCCTCTCTTTTCCTTTCTTTTCTTTTTTTTTTTTCTTTTTTTTTTTCTTTTTGCCCTGGTAAATGGTGCCACACTGCGGAAAAGCTAAACGCGTTTTTACTACGGAAAACTTTTCGACTACAGATCCTTTTATATAAAATTTCAAATGTATTACTGCGCACGATCCATAAAAAACCCTAGGTTGTTTTCAGTTTGAAAAATACCTTCAATGATATTTATTCTGCAGCGAATGCATACAAAAACGCTAGTAATGGCTGCCCACAATGCATATTTATCCAATTTTTTTTTTGTCGATAAAATCCAAAAAAAGTAGAATTTATTGTTAAATTTATCAAGCCAGATTCGAATTAATCTGTACAGTTACTTATATAAATGTAAGTTATTTTTGAAATTTTTAATGCGCATAAAAAATATTACAATATTAAAAGAACCCTTTGAATGAAAACGTTGTTTTCATATTTAATTATATAATCCGTAAATAGTAAATATTTTATTGTAGTTCGTTTGAAATTTTGATAATTTTTTTTAAAACTTTGAGTTCTATTTAAATTATTGACATTATTCATAAGATTTTATTCCAGATCATCTTCATTGCCATATTCAAGTTTTTTTTGTTGTTTTATTACCTTCTGCATCATTAATTGGATATTTCAAAATAAATCATTTTAATTTAGAAAATTTTGTCCAAAATATTGTTTTAGTTCCACGTGTCTTTTAGTGTTTCAGCTGAAAATCATCACAAGATAAATTCCTTAAATATTTTCTGACAAAATATTGATTTTTCAATTTTTTAATCAATCAAACAAAGAAAATTTAACTTCAACGTTCTTTTGAAACATGAAAATGAAGATGAAATCCTTTAATAATTCCAATTAATTTCGACAAAAAATCATAATAAAATTCATTTCAGAGATATAACAGATAAAAAGAATTCTTTTTTTTTTATTTCGTTATGAAATGGTAAATATTTTTCTTGCTGCCACAATCAAAGCTGTCAAAAAGGACGAAAAATTAAAGTTATTCATTTTTAAATGGTAAATTTATATTTTGCTACCCCTCCCCTTTAGGGTTATTTCCCCCTTCACAAATTTAATTCCAGGTTTAAGAGTGGGATCTCCGATTTAATTTGCTTTTCAAAAATAAATTATATTTTATATATATAAACGGGTTCTGGGGCAAAATAGTAACCACCGGAACGAGACTCTGCCTTCGGCGGAATACTCGTCCATTAATTCCGCTCGAATTCCAGAAAGTTACACTGTTGAATCCGGATCCATACCCCAGTGCCAATTTGAAATGGTAAATATTCTGTGGCGGATCGTCTCTGTTAGTTATAGCTAATGTAATCACGTTAATGGCTTTTGAATTAGCGCCTTGGCTGGGAAACTTGACAGAGTCACTCGGTAAAAAAAATTTTTGTGCGTGGGTTTTTTGGAATGCCCAGATGTGTTTTTTGATATAAAGAAAATGATAAATTTCTCCAAAAAATATTTACTAATATGTAAGAAGAAGTAATGGGATCCGATTTATTTCTGAAAAGCACAAAATCGAATACATGAAAATATAGCGATTATAAAATTGTCAAATTTTGTGCGATTTTAAATTGTCTATTAATAGTAGTGTTGATTTATTATCAATGAATGCTTGTTGTTGTAAGAATTTGAATTTGCGTAAGTATGTATGTATGTGATTGATGATGATGAAAAATTAAAATAAATATCGCATTGAAATTGGCTCACATATCGCCTTTTTAAAATTTAGATTTATTTTTATAAATCTTCTAAATAAACATTGGAAAGTCAAAAATAAAATACAGTAATGGCGAGTCAAGGCATTTAATTGTCTTTTTTAAACAAATAGAAAAATTTATATTTGGACGCACGAAAACTAGACGTTGCAGAAAGTGGTTTAAGGTGACCATTGTAAATGTCAGGTCTCATATTCAAAAAAAAAAAAAAGAAATTATTAAAAGAAATAAAAGGAGAATAGATCGACCAAAAACGTTCTAGGAGCACAATATAGACAAATGCTAAGTTCACTTGTCTGAATGACTCTTGGAATAATAAAGAAAAAATGATTCTTCTCATGACAATTATATTACTTTACCCCAAAGAAAAAAGAATCTGATGATTTTTAACTTTAACCCTAGTCACCATAATTATCACCCCCCACTTCCGTTTGCACCATTTTAAATCGCGACAATTCGCCTGAATATTTAGAGAATTTAAATTGTTTGGAAATAATATTTAATTTATTTAATAAATCTCTTTCAGTTTTTTTGTTATTATTATTATTATTATTATATTGTTGTTGTTATTATTGTCGTTGTTATATTGTTGTTGTTATTATTAAAAAATTTATGAATAAAGTTTACTAAACATAATATTATTGTTATTACTATTATTATTATTACCATTATTATTGTTATTACTATTACTATTTTATTGTTATTACTTTTATTGTTATTAATACTATTATTATTGTTATAATTATTATTGTTATTACTATTGTTATTATTATTATAAATATTATTGTTAAAATTATTATCTATTAAGATTATTATAATTATTATTATTATTACAATTATTATTATTATTATTTATATTACTATTATTGTTATAATTATTATTATTATTATTATATTTTTATTTTTTTTTGATTTCTGGCGTTTAAACATTTCTTTCCGGGTCCCGCCCAGGGACCTAAGGTTAGAAATGGCGTCATGACACTTTTCACTGAAAAAAAAAAAAAAAAAAAAAAAAGAAAAAATTAAATAGATAAAGCCCTTCGTAAGGTGTGGGCTGTACTTGTTAAACAATTTTTTGTATCTCCTTGAGGCATGGACTTCCAGGTATCCCTTCAATTAGTCTACTGAATCTTTTCCAACCAGTCCTAGGGCTCCAACTACAACAGGGATTGTTGATGTTCCCATATGCCACATTTTCGAGATTTCTATTTCAAGGTCCTTGTACTTTGACAACTTTTTTTGAATATCTTCAAAGATACATTGCAGTCAGATAGGGACTGCCATATCAATAAGGAGGCACCGTTTTTTGTTTATGGTCTTTAATAACAATATCTGGGCAAAACTTGGCCTTTGATTGTTCTGTCAGTGTGTATTGTGTAATCCCATAGAATTTGTAACAGGTCCTATCTCCGTAACCGGGTCTGGGTGGTGTTCATACCAGTTTCTTTCAGTTTTCTTCCCAATTGTTGCAGATTTTCCCAGTGCAGATATTGGCCCCAATTTGTCATGTCAGGTTTTTTTTATTATTATTATTATTACTATTATTATTAGTAAAACTATTATTGTTATAATTATTATTATTATTATTATTGTTATTACTATTATTATTGTTGTTATGTAAAATTACTATTATTATTGTTATAATTATTATTGTTATTAATATTATGATAATTATATTATTATTATAAATATTATTGTTATTATTATTATTATTATTTTATTTTTACTATTATTGTTAATATTATTATTGTTATTACTATTATTATTACTATTATTAATATAATAAAAAAAAAAATGATTAATTCTCCATTTCAGTTTTCGTAGTTAAAATCATAAGCGGCTTTCTTTTTCCATCTCGTAAGCGACGTCCATGTGTTCAAAATGGCAACCAACACTGAAATGGATGTAGATGAAATGAAAACAAACGAGGAGAAAGCTGATTTATCTTCAGCTAAAAATGACAAAGACGGCGAAAACAATCAGATTAAGAATATCGGGTGTCCTGAGAATGAATCCGACTTCAAACGGCCGCTATTTCGGCCCATAAAATCCGAAGAAGCGGCTCCGACATCGTCTTCGTCGACAGCTAAGAAAGATAAACATGGCGATATTACAGGTGACAACGATGACAACAGTACCAATAATAACAACAACAATGATTCAACTCACAGCAAAGGCAGTAAAATTAATCCAGGATCTGGAAATTCGGGGTCTGCTCTTTCACCAGCAGAACTGGCGAAACAGATGCGATCTGCGATACCGTACAAAGAACCTACTTGGGGTGGCCTGGCTAATCGCCCTTATTCTTTTGACGTTCTCAAAAATGGTAGTATTGTTGACAACGTCGATCTAAACGACAAGTCCTACTACATTTTTGGTCGTCTTCCCACCTGCGATGTTACCCTGGAACACCCGTCTTTGTCCCGTTACCACGCTTGTATCCAGAACTGTGCCACCCCGACCGAACGCTACGAAGCTGGTTGGTATTTGTACGATTTGGACAGCACCCACGGTACTTGGATTAACAAGGTTCGAGTCCAACCGAAGGTCTACCACCGAATTCCATCAAAATTTTCATGTGATTAAAATTGAGGCAGTTTTTCTTGTTTATCCTGCAGGTATGTTCACATGTTGAGCGAATTGAATGCATTTTGTTCCATTTTTTTTTTTTTATTATTTGTAGTGGGGTGGGTGTGGGCGTTCGAACAATAAGAATAGTCGTCATAAAATTGATTTATCGATATATATATAAGAGAGAGAGAGAGACTACCTGACGATTACGTGCACTGAAAACCTATGAAACTTCTTAGTTGTGGTCGCCTAATGTTCACCCGTAATTTAGAAATATTTTAAGGGCTAAAGGATCTGCCAGTTAATAAGGCATTGAACTTTCTTTCTCTTGTGTGCCTCTGGGATGTTTATTTTTAATTATGTGTGTATATATATATATATATATATATATAAGGAAGAGGTTATAGTAGTTCCAACGAGAGAAAAGTGTGTATATTAAAAAAAAGAGAGGTACCGCAAACGTTTTTGGTTGTAATGTGGATTTTTTTTAAAAAATATTATGTTTTATTTTCCATAATTTTACTACACTGGTTTCTGGTCTGGCAACCGTCTTCAGGTAAAGGGTGGAGATTTCCACATATTATTAAAAATAATTAATTTTTTTTTTCTCCTTTGTGTTTTTCGATGTTAAATATTCTTGATATGAGACATTCTCTGTTTTTGTGTTAGTAATCCGAATGTCTTTCTTGAATTGGCTGTGAAGAGTTCTGTGCGAAGGGTCATAAAAGAATTAAGGTTGGTTCGAGAAATGATGAATTAGTTGTCAGTATCTTTTAATGTTTTAATATATATATATATATATATATACAGTCATCCCCAGACACTGTTTCACTGTATCACAGCTCATCAGTGTGGCTAGATATCTGATTACTATATATATATATATATATATATATATATATATATATATATATTTATTATTATTATTATATTTGGGTAGATGCTCTGTCTACTTATTAAACATTATATTTATTTTTGACTACTCGCCTGAATATTCGAGAAATCTTATTAGTACAATATGTGCTCTCCAGCAGCATTCAAACTTGCCTTTCCCTAAGGGGAACTACCATTAAATCTGACATGCTTTGACCTCTCAGCTACAGTGTCGGTGGATGGCCAAGCAAAATCTGAATGCCAGAGAGCACATGTTTTTCTAATAAGATTTCTAGAATACTCAGACTGGTAGACATAAATAAATATACTATTTAATAAACAAATGGAACGTCTACACAAATATGAGTATCCACAAAAAATAATGTTTTAAGTAATAAAAATCTATCACATTAATAAATAAAAATATATATATATATATATACATACACCAAACTTCAAGCATTCAGTTGGATGTCCACTCTTACACTAGAAAGACAAATTGAAAGGTCTCAACTTTGATCTGAAAACCTGGGAAGCCCAAGCATCAAACTGAAAGAAGTGATGTAAGACATGTTTCATTAAGTTCAAGGGTTTTGAAGACAGTAGACTGAAGCTCTGTGATCAGCTTCATCAAGCTCTGAAGCATAGACACCATCAGAATCCTGCTTTAATAAATTTCATCTGTCAGAGTGTTATAACTGTACCTGTGAACACTAATGGTTATATCTCAATCCTTATAAATACATTAGACACTATTGTAAGTGGGGATAATATTCTTTTTAAGTAGTCCACCACTAGCAGTGGTTTACCTACTTCATGCTGCTGGCGAGTATTGTATTTTGTTGATGTTAGAAAGATTACCATTTCATTTCCAACCTCCATTTTGGTTATTCCTCATTCAGTAACCCTTTCTAGATTATAACACTTTGTGGCTTTGTCTCCCCCAGCAAGGCTGGGCTAGTATCAAACTTAGGAAAGCACAAATGAAATATGTCTTTCCCTTACTTTATTTTCTCTACAATAGCCCCTGCGGGCATGTATAAGTGTAAAATGAAACGTGCTATCCACTGCTGACCCACATTTCTCGTTCATGATAGGAGAGTCCATCATATATAGTGTATTTGGGAAGCAATGTCTTTTATGCAGATTACATTGAAGATGACTGACAAAGCAATGCTTTTTATTATGTTTTACTTGTATTTGTACAAGAGATTTCTTTTTGGAGCATAGTGTGTAAGAACTGTCCAGAAAGGTCATCTCTTGTATGGATGCAAGAAAAATATAATATTGAAGAGCTTAATTGCTGTTTCTTTTCATTTGTCATAAATGAAACATTTCTTTTTTTAATGATATTGTTACGAGGATGCATTTCTATAATAAGGAATTCCACTGAGTTCTACTTGTTATTACAAAAAAGTTTTCATTCATGAAGTAGTTGTAAAATAGAGAAATTAGAAATAAAATGTTTGGAAGATTCTAGATCATTCTAGTATATTTGAGAAAAATCTAGAAATATGCAAATTAGATGTTAGCCCCTATAAAAATGGGATTTTGGAAAAGGGTTGTCAGTTGATGAATGAGAATTTCTGCTGTTATCAACTCCGGCTTTTGATTCAAGGACTATTATATCCATCCGAAAGAATCTCTATAAAAAGGTTGCCGACCAACCAAAACCCAAAAGAGATTTCATGGAACAGATTTGGTAAATAGAATTTTTGACTAATTTTCATGGCCCAAATTAAAATTAATATTTATTTACACACCTTTGTGGATTTCCAAATATAGCACTTAGATTACTTCACTAGCCCTAAAAAGTGATAAAGATATTTGATTTCCCTTTCCTTCTTCCTCGTAACACTTGCCAGTAACTCTGTTTTCTGTTTTGTAGGCTACAATTGTTTATCCTGTATATATTTTATGTTCTGTTTTATTAAATTAAATATTTGTTTGTGATTTAGCTCTGTGTTGTGGTAAATCATTTTTTTTCCTTTGTTACAATTATCAAGACGTAACAATATGTTCCTAATAATCTGATAATGATATGTCAAGACCCTGGCGATTATGGATTTTACCATTCTCCTATTCTCTTAATATCCGTTAATTGCTATGATTTAGAAAAGATTGCGGAGTGGTTTCCCGTTGCCTTCTCCATAGGTTTGAATTCATAGTTCCTCTCTTAGGCTGGCTTCTCTCTAAGGCCAGAGTGTCCATTCTACATGGCTGTTTAACTCTTTGCTGGAGAAAAGTGAATTATTACAAATCCAGTAACAGTTACAGCTGGAGTCATGATCACAGATATTTAGTTTTTGCGTGTCAGATCACCTGTGAACTTAAAAACTGCACTTGACATTTCTAGATTCGGAATGCACCCGTTGCATGTCCTGTTATAGACTGATGTAATTTTCATTGTGATTTTTGCAGTGAATCAATAACTTTCAGCTAAGTAGCTTTGACGGTAACATACACACCTAAAATATCGAATCTTACTGGAACCACTGCCAAAAGAAAAACAAAAAACGCAGTGACAAAATTGATTCCCATCCTTTATGAGGGAATGCATGTACAGGGAAAATCTTATCAAGGACATTTTCACCTGCTTTTGTGTGTCCAATTAAAATAAATAAAATTATGTTGCTTTTTGAATGCTATACATCATTTTGCAAAACTTCCAAGGTCTAAGTACTCTCTTTGCAAGTGTTAAATTATTATTATTTTTTTTTTTTTTATTTAAAAAAAATATATATTTTCTGCAAATGAAGAAAAGTTCAAGTGACTTATTTGGTTGACCAACTCAAGAGTTTCATGTTGAAACACTCATCAGTATCACATCTATATGATACTATGCAGGTGATTTTCAGGATTAAATTTTATTAAAAAAAAGCTTCTACTCATGTAAAATTCATACCCCCAAAATTTTCAGAATAGCTGATATGGCCAGGGAGAAGTGGTTTACAATTTACTTGTTTTTAGCATAATTTCATGTCACAATTTCACTATTAGATTTTATTTAATTTTCATTAAATGAAAATAATTTCTGTTTAAAAGGTAAGTATCACATTAAAAGATATTAAATTATATGACCCAGATTATGTTCATGTGTAGAAGTCAGGGTGGTGATTGTCAACATTGCAAATGTTTACAATTTATTTCCTTTTTCTTACCATCCTCAACAATTTTGCTGATCTCACAACAAAACAAGAAAAACAGCCAAGAATAAAACCATGTCATTACTTTTTTTTTTTTTTCCAATCAAGAATATCCATATCATTATGTATGTCAATGGTGCTCCATTGCGATAGGTAGAAACTCCCTCTAAGCAATGTAAAATATGGCCTGGATCATGACTGCCAGCATGAACATCAGACTTCAAAAATTAGTTAACCATTTAATGGTTTTAGTAAATTTATGCAGAAAAAGTAAGCATTATACCATCCAGTATAAATAAGTCAACTTTATTACATTTAAGGCTTTAGATTTTTTTCGTTTTTTTTTTTGTATAAACTTATTCTGGCATTAAATGGTTCAACTTCTGGTATGAATGTTTTATGTTTTGTACATTTTTTTTCAACAGGAAGGATTTAAAAAAAGAAAGAAAAAAAACCCCCTGGAAATGGTCTACTCATGTAATTTACACCCACCCTATAAAATTCATTTTTATTACTGCAAAAAAAAAATATGTGTAAATTACATGGGTTTTTATGGTAAATAAATAAAATAAAAAAAAACTTAATGTAGCAACTATATTGTAAATCTTGTAGAAATTTTTATTAAAGACCTGAAAGCATCCTGAATCTAATTTCATAGACGGACTCTCCGTGAATCACTGTTCATTTGTCACAAGGTGTCAGCAATTGACTGCTTATTCTTCTGAATTTATTTTTTTTTTTTTATATATGCACTTTCCATTGGTGCAAGATTTTGTTTTGTCATAGTGTATGTGTGCATACATACATAGGATATATGATAATATCTGAAACAAAAGTCATGATGATAAGACAAAATGGAAAATTTTTATTAAAGACAAGTTTTGTCAGAAAAGCATATGCTCTTTTTAGCTTCCTTAATTTAAATGAAAGAAAAACAAAACTGTCTGTGAGGAAAACATCTTGGGATCTCTGAGGATAAGTAGGTACTATAAATCAAGTTAATTACCCTAGCTTATCACCTGCTAATGTCCAGAATTCCAGACTAATTAGGAGGTAATAAGCTAGGGTAATTAATTAGATTTATGATGCCCACTTATCTTTAGAGATGCCAAGACATTTTCCTCACATACAGTTTTGTCTTTCTTTCATTTTAAACTGAGGAAGCCAAAGACAGCATATGCTTCTCCGGCAAAACTTGTCTTTAATGAAATTTTACACAAAATATACAATATAGTTGCTACTTTAAGTTTTTTTTTTTTTTTTTTTTATTATTATTATTTACCATGAAATAATTTAACAAAAAACAAAAAACCCTGGAAATGATGTTCTCATGTAATTTACACCCTTGCCCTCTAAAATTTATTTTTATTATTGCGGAAAAATATGCGTAAATTACATGGGTTTTTATTGTAGTATTTTCTCTTCTTTCTACGTGATCAAAATGGAATAGTCTATTATTTATGAGATATTGGCAAGGCATAACAGTTGTGTGAAGTAACAAAGAGAAGGAAAAGCACAATTATAATTGTGTGTGTGTGTGTGTGTGTGTGTGTGTGTGTGTGAATATCAGGCAATATAAGTTTTTTAAAGGCATGTAAGAAAATCCACAGTGGTGGAAAGGTTTAAAATGTTTTGTACTCGCTTATTTTTATTTTTTTTATTTTCTCTGGATTTCTTTTCACCCAAACAACAATTCCAGGGTCCTGATGATGACCAAGAAGAAGAGTCGGAGCTGAGTATTACTGAACTGAAGATGCAGCGAGAGAAGCATAAACGGGAAACAGAACTGTTTAGGCAGGATGATGTGGAAGAGGACCCTAACGAAGTGATCAGCAGAGATGACGGCTGCATGTGGGGAATCGGTCAGTACCTTCAGGACTTTGGTTTTTTTTTAGCTTTGTTGCATGCATGTTCTCTCCACGTTGTCTTTTACGACATCAGATTTTATTAGGCAGTTCAATGTTTTCCAAAATGGGTATTAAGCACTTTCTGTTTGAATTTTTTTGAGGAGAATTTACCATTATTTACAGTCAGACTAAGGTCCTCATCTTTGTTGTTGTTATCACAAGATTTCAGTCACTGTGCACTCTGGCCTTCTTCTTAAAGAGTCTGCTCATCCAGCTAATCTTTCGGGAATTTTGTACAGAACCCTATTGAATCGCCAGATGTAGATTCTTCTTGTTCTCATGTCCATGTCTCGAAACCCCCCCAACCCCCATTACTGCTCGGCTGTTTTCATTACTTCTCGGTTATTTATTTTTTTTCATTGCCTGTCAGTTATCTGGATCAACAGAATCCAGTAAGATAGGTCTTAACCCCAGGATTATCCCACAGGATAATAGCCGAGAGGATTAATGTGCTAGTTTGTGAATTTGGTGGCAAAGTAATTGTGAGTTCAATCTCTGTGCTGGCTCCTTCAACTTGGTAATCTTAGCCATGCTAGCCATTTCAAAATCGGTAACTCAAGCCATGTCTGTTCTTTTAGTAGCTTTTAGTAAATTTTGTCTTTTTGCTATCTCTCCTAATCTCCATTCTGCCAACCATTTACACAAGCTCGGTCTTCTTCTTACTCTATGTGCCACCTTTGAGGACATGGACGATCATGGCTCTCCACAACATCCTCTTCTTTGTAGCTCTTAATAATGTTTGTATTTTCGCTATCTCTTCTACTCCCTGCTCTGCCAACCATTTACATAAGCTTCTTAAGTAGGTTACGCGTTTCCTTTTTTGCTGACCCTCTTCTCTTCAGGCTTATGACAACATCACATTGAATCACTGGTTCTTGCATGAATCACTGAGTGTTAAGCAGCATTGAGCCTGGTTAGTACCTAAATGAGTTACCGCTTTGGAGTAGCAGGTACTGTAAGCTTAGATGTGTAGATGGGGTAAGGGATAATGCACAGTGGGTAGGGGAGCAATTTTTTTTTTTTTAAATTTGGGCATAACTTGACTTTAACTTATAGTCTGATAGTGATTTGAGGCTCATAATAAGCGTTTTGGTGAGGCCTTTACATTAAAATAAAAATTTTTGAAAAAAATGAAAATTTGGTGGTCTGGAACCGAATTTCCATATTTGGGCATTGAGGTCCAGAAACACATAATTTGATGCCATTCGACTTATGGAAAAGTTATAAACATCAGTGAGTGCTCATTGGAAGCATTTTGAGGAGGCCTTTACAAGAAAATAAGAAATTTATAAAAAACAATAAAAATTCGAGGGTCTGGGACTGGATTTCCATATTTGAGCATTAACACCCGAAAACACATATTTGGGTGCCATTCAACTTTGGGAAAAGCTATAGACATCAGTGAGGGCTTGTTAGAAGTGTCTTGATGAGGTGTTTACAGCAAAATAAGAATATTCCAAAAAAGACAAATCTTTGGGGGTCTGGGACTGGATTTCCATATTTGGGCATTAAGGCCCAAAGACACATAATTGGGTGCCATTTAACTTTGGGAAAAGACGCAGACATTAGTGAGGGCTTGTTAGATCCGTTTTTTAAGAGTGCTTTACAACAGAGTAATAAATTTTCCAAAAAGATGAAAATTTGGGGTTTGGGACTGAATTTTCACATTTGGGCAGACAGATATTTCCATACTCATCATGTTTGATAGAATAATTAAGACAGAAATAAAGAATTCTTTTTTTTTTTTTTTTTTGAAGTTTATTCAAAGTATCTTCAAGTGGAACCAACCATACTTTTTGAAGTGCCGAATACAGAGACCTGATGCACTGTGTGCCACCAGGTCTCCAAATGACCCTCCGCAGGTTTTGAATTCAGAGTTGTCTCTCTCCTAGACAAGTTGCCATCCAGGGCTATAGAACCCAGTCTGTCCTTCTATTTACCCATAGCTGGTGGAGAGAAGAAGAGGATTCATAAAAGAAGGGTATTAGCATATAAGTGAATAATGGATTCGTGATTGATTCTAATGTTTACCCCCCCCCCGTGCCTTTATATATAATATATATATATATATATATATAATTCCATAATTCTATAACAATCATTAAAAAAAAAAAAAACTTGAGACATGACTGATGAGGAAGATTTTTTTTTTTTCCCAAGTAGGTTGCCATTTCTTTCTGTGGTAGACCAGTTGCTGTCCAAACCTATAGAACCTGGTCTGTCCAGCTATTTACCTGTAGCTCAAATAGAAGAAGAGGATTCATATCTTTTCAGGAAAACAAGGGTAAGAATATTTAAAATGGCATTTTCTTCCTAGTGAATGTTAATGAAATTATTATCTTCGAGATAGATTTTCCATGTTAGTTCTGGATCTCCATTTCCTCAATCTGAGCTGAATTCATTACCCCCATTCCTGTTAATCCATGCCTCATATATATATATATATATATATATATATATATATATATATATTCTATGACAATTGGAGGTAAAAAAAAAAAAAACTTGATGTCAATTTAAAGTTGGGGGGAATCCATTACATTTGTGTAATTTGGGAAAGGTATGATCTCTCGGACAAAAATAGAGAGAAAAATTTTAGCATTGGGACTCTCAGAATAATAATAATATATGCAAAGAATTTAAAAAACTGTTTATTGATAATGTTAAATAAAATTTGAAAAACAATATAATCCTTGGAAACATTTATTCTTCCTTGATCCATGGCAACCAGTCCTAGTTACACAGAAAGAAATGGAGTTTATAAAATCTTTCTCTTGAAACAGTCTTTCAGGAAAACAGGTCAAAAAAGAGTCCAATAACTGTTCCACTGTTTTTGCAAAAATTCCGCAGTTTCGTTCCTAAATATAAACTTTTAAACGTCAAAATCGTTTATGTTATTATTTAGATGAAAGTTTTTTTAATTATTTTTGAAATTTTTTAATATTTTCTAAACGTTCGAGATTTGGTTAAAATCTTATTTTGTTTTACGTCATCTCTCGACATTAAAATAATATGTTTTTTTTTTTGCGTTTTTTTACATGTTGAAAACATATTGATTTGGAAATTCTTGTAAAAATAAAATAATTGTTCTATCTTAATGAAATTTTCAGGACTTATTCACAAATGAATGAAATTATTTTTTGTGATTTATGAATTTTGGTAAAAAAATATTTTTTAAAATATTTACCCACACCTTAATTTAATGATTTTCTTAAGTTTTGGTTCCTTTTTTTTTTTGTCATTTTCGAAATGGTAAATAATCTACTTTTTTTTCAAAATTTGAGCTATTTAACTGAAAATCTGCTCTGAATTGAAAAATAATGAATCAGATAAAACTATGATTCGACTTTTAGAAAATGTTTTTGTAAATAAAAAATAGGTTTAGGATTATTGTCTGAAGAAATAATTTTTTCTGATGAATAATTAATTTTACAAGAATTTTTTTTCGTTTTTTTTTTAATTTTAATTATAATAATTTATAATAGTTTTTAAATCGTGTAAACTCTGTATTATGGAAAGGGTTCCATCGATATTTTATGTATTAATTAAGTAGAAAAAAATTTACTTATCCAAAATTTTTAAGTTTAATTTTTTATTGACCCTTTTTTTAAAAAATTTTTTATGTTGTATTTTTTTCCTTAATACATTCCTTATTTCCATTCCCATGATATACAAAATTGCCATTATTATAACAAACAGAAAATAAGGGTTTTGTCCCTTTCAAAAAATTTTTTATTTTTTAACAGATTGTACATTTTCAATCAGTTTAAAAAGTGTAAACTTTAAATTTTAAATTATTTTTTTTTTTTTAAACCTATTTCACTAAATAATTTTATTTTTCTGTATTGTATTTCCATTTCAGCCTCATACTCAAATAGAATAATTTTTTTAAAAATCAGACTTAAAAATTATATCATTTATTTATCATCAGTAGTAGCTGTCATCGGTTCAAAAAAAATCAATCATTAAACGTTGAACAACTGAACAGGACCGCTCGTTAATAATTGGTTGTATATTATTTTTTTTATGCTATAAGTAAAAAAATATTTCCCCAACAAATTTTTTAATTTTACAAATATCGGTCAGTTTTTTTAAATATTTTAAAATCGATAAATTTGTCTATTTCTTAAAAATTAAAAAATGGCCGTTTTAAGAAAATTTTAAAATTTTGAAAAAATTTGCAATCAAATTTATATAGTTTCTATCTCTGAAATATTTGTTGTTTAATTAATAGAAATCGTAAATTTAATTATTAAACTTTCAATTAAAGCTAAAATAAAATCTTCAAGAATGTTTTTTCGTTTTAAAAAAATAATTTTAAACAATAGCTATAGAAAATTTATGCGAAAAAAGTGGACATACTTAATAATACCCTTGGGAAAGGTATAAATTCTCTTCTCCCCCCCAACCCCAGCAATGGGTAAATAGCAGGACAGACCGGGTTCTATAGCCTTGGATAGCAACTGGTCTACTGTAGAAAGAAATGGCAACCTAATTGTTGAAACTTGACTAATGCATGGAATAATAATGCAACACAAAAGGTACTTAGAACAAAATGTATTGAAACAAGAAAGTGTACACAATATTTACATATAGTCTTTTGTATATTCCTGGTAAGACCGTTCCTGGAGAATGTGTTGACTGAGTCGCAGTCGGGCAGAGTCTCTGGTTGAATCTCTTGATTCCTCCCTCTCTTCCCGGTACCAACCATATTTATATGGTCGGTACTCCACTATGCAAATTAGGTGGATCCTACCACAACACTAATGCAGGGTGGGGGGGAATCTGCTTTGTCAGTCATGTATTGAAAGATACATGATCGCCTCAGCATGTATCACGCATAGCACATAACTGACTCAGTGTGTATATTATCAATAAAATGATTAAAAATTGGTGATATTAAAATATGTTCCAGGAGCCATATGATCCCTCTTCCTATTTATTGATGTGGTGGGGGTAAAATAACCTTTTGTTTGAAGTGGTGTGGAATGTCAATGTCTTGATTATGTCATTATTTTCTCTTAAGGCTACACATAATATCCATTTTAGTTGTTGCTGTCAACAAGTGATGTGGTTTCTATTATTTGGTATAGTTCTTTGTGATTCTGTAGCATGCTTCACTCGTCACTCAAAGCCATTTTTAATCACTGATCTTAGAAAGCAGTTGTATACAGCTGACAGCTTAGACATTTCTGAACGGGTTTAGCACCATGCACGCCATCCATATGAAAGTCTCGATCTGACAAGGCTTTTTAAGATAGGGTTTGGTCATTTTAAGATTTTTTTTATTGCACACACACACACACACACACACACAAAATGAACTCTGAAGTTAAGCAATTTTATAAAAAAGAGAAAATTTCTTAAAAATGTTTTTATTTTATCTCTTTTTGTCATATTTTCATATTTTTTTCATCTTTTAGATATGGCTAATGTTACTGATGATAATCAAGAAAACCCTTTTGCCCAGGGTTTAGATTTAGACGAATCATTTTACATTGATGATCCCAAAAATAGTTTTAAAGAATTTACCTTGAAATTTCTTTCATTTAATCAAACAGCCATTCTCTTTTTATTATGCAGTTTTATATTTTTTTTCTATTTTTGTTTTTATTGTTCTTTTTTTCTCTATTTGTTTTTTTTGTTCTTTTTTCTTTATTGTTTTTTTGTTCTTTTTTTCTCTATTTGTTTTTTTTGTTCTTTTTTTCTTTATTGTTTTTTTTTTTTTTGTTCTTTTTTGGTTATGAAAAATTTGTATGAAAGATTTTTGATCATTTTATCAGCTTTTCAAAAACATTTCGTAAATGACCTTTTTTCCAAGCAGAATTACATTGCGATTAAGCACAATTAGTGCACTGTGTTTGCCTGAGATTCTTGGATTTTTTTTAAATTAGTGAAAACATTTAATATAACTCATACAGTTTTTTAAGTTTTTCAAAATTTAAAGGGACTCTTTCATGTTTGTTTGTGTGTGTATATATATATATATATATATATATATATATATATATATATATATATATATTTCAGAACACAATTAATGAACATACTTAAACAAATTCTCGTTTTGAAAATGTGGTCATTTAAAGAACATTTTATAAAACTCGTTTTTTTGCTCTTTTTTATTTATTTACAATTCAAGATGAATTCTTTAGAACGTTCTTATGAATAAAAACGAATTGAACAATATGAAATTTCATACTTCTTTGTTCACATTTATAGCTATAAACTTAAACTGCCAAAGTTTTTTAAAAAATTAAAAATAAAATTTTTGTAAATTTTAAAAGGTTTGTTAAAAATAGAGATCAGAAAAATATAATATATTTAAATACAGTTCCCGAGATTGAATCTTTTTTTCTCAAAAATTTTTTTATTTGATGAATTATATAAATTGCCCATTTACTTTTCAAAAAAAATGAAAATTTATAAAAAATTCTATTTCATTTAATAAAATACATAGAAAAAAATAAATTATATATGACAATCTAAAAAAATGTTTTATTCTTTTCATTTATTTTTTTGATTTTTTTCCTTTTTTGATTACTGTCTACACATCAATTTCTCCATTTTATTGATTTCCATTTTTTTTCATTTATGTTTTCTTTTTGATCAAACGTTAATTTTTCTCTTGGATGCCCCATTTTTTCATTATTTTTTTATTTCAAATTTTTAAAAAATAATGACAGTGATCTTCTTGTCTCTTTTCTAGGATTCTTCAAAAAAATATAAAAATGAAGAAAACCATTCTTAAATGTAAATTTTGATTTTTTTTCTAACTTAATTTTATGTATAAAAAGTAATTTTTATTGAAAAATATATTTTCTTTCATACTATCATAAAATTGTATTTAAATGTATATAGTACGGAGTAAATTTAAGATAAATAAGATGTCACTAAATTAAAAGAAAGATAGATATTGAAATTAACAAAGAAATATGTATCAGATGTCTTTTTCAATCAAACTTTTTCTTGTTTTAATAAAGGAACATACGTTATTTATGCTTATAAATAATTATTATAAAATACATTTTATTTTTTCAGGTTGGTTAATTGTTTTTATATTTGAAATTTATTTTTTTTTTTAATCCCCTTTTTGTTTCAGATTTTTCCTTTTTTTTTATATTTTATAAGAAAGAAAGAAAAAAAAATTCATTAATTAGGATTTGTAATCTGGCATAAAAAAGTGATTTTGTTTTATTTTCAAAAAATTGATTGAATTTAAAAAAGATTTCATTCCAAATGATCGTGGCATTTTTTTTTTGATGTTACATTCAAAATCCAACGTCAAAAAAAGTTAAATTCAAAAATCATAAAATACAGCAGAAAAACTAATTTAAAACTTTATTTGATTTTCCGGATTAATTTTATTTTTGTAAATTAATTTTATTTTTTTTTTTTATTTGATAAAGATGATATGAAATTTTCAGAAAAATTTAATTCATATTTAAAGATTTGTTATGAAAATTTAAATACATCCGCGTCCTTAGATAGATATATCTTCAATTTGATAAATGAGATTTTTAAACAAATTTGATTACAAATGCTGAACACAATATCTAAAGTTATTGAAAAACAATAGAGTTTAATGGTGAATAAAACTTTTTTTAAATTTGAAATTCATCCAGATAAATAAATTAAATTTTTCAGATAAATAAATCCAATACAATTAATAACGATTAATATTGATTTAAAAAAATATCATTTTAAATATAGATAAAACGATTCTTTTATGAATGTTAAAAACAATTTTGTTTTAATTTTTTCAAAAAATTAAATCAAACAAAGTAAAATTTTTGAATTCAAAATCTTCCTTTGACTATTTAATTCAAAATTAAAATTGAAAATATAATGGTTTTAAATCACCCAAGGGATCGTTAGATAATAATTTTCTTTAAACCAAGGAAATAAAACTGACATTTTGTTCCACAAATTCCATAGAATTCCTGAAAAAAATTTTTATTTGATAAAACTTCTTTTCGGAAATAATAAGAACACAGAAGTTTCAGTATGACAGATATATTATATATCTATATATTCTTAACATAACATTTAAATATATAGACAAGATGGATTTGAGAAAATATAATTAAAAAACAAGATTATATCAATAGATTTTTTTTTATTTATTTTCAAAATATTTAACAAAATATGTTAATTTGATTTATAAAATTTCATATGAAAAATAAGTTTATTTTTTTATGTTTGAAACTTGACTAATGCATGGAATAATAATGCAACACAAAATGTACTTAGAACAAAATGTATTGAAACAAGAAAGTGTACACAATATTTACATATAGTCTTTTGTATATTCCTGGTAAGACCGTTCCTGGAGAATGTGTTGACTGAGTCGCAGTCGGGCAGAGTCTCTGGTTGAATCTCTTGATTCCTCCTCTCTTCCCGGTACCAACCATATTTATATGGTCGGTACTCCACTATGCAAATTAGGTGGATCCTACCACAACAGTATCAAGGATAAATTGTCAAAACAAATTCATTTACATGTGTTATAGAAGGATTTAAACAAAAAATTAAAAGTTATTTTCAAACATATAATTTTGGTTGTTTTTTTATTGAAGTTCACTCCCAAAATTTAAAAGGATATTTTTTTTAATGAAAAAAATTCTAAACAAATGTTTCTTCCCGGTTTAAAATATTCAAACATGTAAAGGGTAACATTCAACTTTTAAAGTTGGAAAATTTTTAACAATTGAATTGTAAATTTAAAAGAATGGAATTTCTGCAAATATTTATATTTTTTATTCTCTAAATTGTTCTTATATTCAAATTTCTGATATGAAATTTTCATGATTTATCTATCCTAAAAGGAAACATAAAATTTAAAAACGTCTTATGAAAAAAAAAAAAAAAAAAAAAACCCGTTTAAAATGGATTCAATTATTTTTTTTCTTTAAATGGAATTTGGAGAATATATTTTCATATAGTTTTCTATTGTTAAAAATTTCCTGAACAATTTCAAAAAATTTAAATTCAACTTGAATTTTTAAATAAAATATATATATTAAATTATCTCTATTTATATTTAACGGTTTTATTACATTTTTTCTTATTTTTTGATGTTGATGTTTTTCTTTTTTGAAAGAAATAGAAAAAATTATAATAAATTTTTTTTTAATTATAATGAAAAGCAAAAAGAAAAAGAAAAATAAGACCTAAGATTTTAACGTAATTTCATTAACATTTTTGAAATAAATTTATTCTTAAAAAAAAAATTTTTTTTTCATTCTTGTTTGAATTTTATCATTTTTTTTTTTTATATATAATATTTTATAAATGAAAAAAAAAAAAATCAATCAACAGTCTTTGTATTAAAATTAATTTATTTTTTTTCCTTCTTTTTAATATCCTGTTTATATAAATATAATTTTTCATATTTAAATAAATAAAAAATAATACATAAATTGCTTAAATTAAAAATTTACCGAGAGCAAATGTTTTTATAACAAATTAAAAAGAAAAGATGAAATATGTATAATATTTATTTTTACATTTTCTCTGCAAATTATTCTATTTGAAAAAAAAACATTCTGAATTTATATTTTCATTCATTGTCCTTTTAAAATTTTTTCAAAATATTATATAACAGCTATATAGTTTAATTTATCGATAAATTTTTAATATGGAATGTGATCTTTGATTTTTTGTGTAAATGAGATTACTAAACATTTGAATTTTGAAGTCTAATTTTATTCATTTTTGTGTAAAATTTTTTTAAAAAGGATTAAAAAATTTTTTATTCTTAAAAAAACTGGATTTATTTGAATAAATAAACATTTTTTTCCATTCTTTTGTAAATTCTATCATTGTTTAAAACATTAATTTATATATTTGAAATTCTTTCGTTTAAATAAACACTAAATTTTTTGGTTATTTTTGGTAAAAAATTTTTAAAATAATTTTTCCTTTATTTAAATAACTCATCGCGTCCAAATTTTTTTAAATAATTTAGTTTCAAAAAAATCATCAATCAATTTATCTAAATGTTTATTTTGAATTTATATTAAATAAAAATAAAATGAAACAGAAATTTCTTTAAACTATTAAATCATTTCATCTTCTCATATCTTTTATTTTTCCATATTGGCGAAATATCAAAAAAATATTTAAATAAATGATTCAGTTTTTTTTTAAATGGACATCAATTGTAAATTTTTTCTGAAAATTTTATCAATTTGCTTTGAAATTTTTATTATTGAAATGGATTACAAAAATGAAAAAATCAATAAATATTTGAAGTTTTAAAAAATTTTGCTCAAAAATCTATCTCTTTAAATAAAATAAAAATATTTTAACAATATTAGTATTATTATTTGAACAGAAAATTGAATTGCTTTGTTGTAAATTTTAAGCAAAGAATGACCTTAAAAATTGCTATAACTTGCATTATTTAAAAAATTAGATTTTTTAATTTTTTATGATTCATAGATTTTCAATTTTAGGATTTTGTTTAAATGATAAATATTTTAATAGCTATTCTAAAGTAATTTTCAATTCTGTCACATAAAACATCAAAATTGAATAAGACAAAATATGTATTTTTACTTTTTAAAATTTTGGCTTTATGAAAATATTGAAATATTTTCAAAAGGAAAAGAATAGGAAAATTAATTTGAAATATAATTTTTAAAACGATTTTGTATTTCATAAATTTGACAAATATCTATTATTTTAATGTGATTTATAAACAGATTGTATAAATAGTAAAATATATATATATATATTTATATTTTTTTATAAAATTTCTTGGTTTAAAATTGATTTGGTTTATAAATAAAAAATAAAAAATAAAAGCTTAAAAAATCTGATTGTTTTTATCCATTTTAAATATAAAATATTTTCAGAAAAATTTAAAATTTATTCCACAATTTGAATATGTTGTTTATAAAAACAATTTCAACATTATTTTTATAAAAAAAATATATAAAATTAAATTAAAATTTAAATTTTGTTTCATAAAAAAAATCTTTATAAAAAAAAAAAAATTTTTATCAAATTAAATAATCTGATTTAAATATTTTTGATTCTTTAATCTTCAATTCTTTAAACGTTTGGAATCTTATAAAACATTTCTAAATCTTTTCAAAATTCTGTCAATACATATATTCATATCTAAACATTAAATTTTTTCATAAATTTTAAAATGAAAATTTTTGGTTATGCAAATCTATAATTCACTTTTGTTTTTGTTTAAAAAAGTTTTAATAAAATTATATATATATTGTTATTATATATAAAATAAATATATAACACATTTTTAAAAACAAAAAAATTTCATGTTTTTAATCTTTTTTTTGTACAAAAATAAAATTTATGAATTTTTTTTAAGTTATGAAAAATCATTGTTTTTAAAATTTTAAAAATTTTTTCTATTCTATTAAATTTTTTTTTAAAAATTATATGATAATAATATTTTTTTTTTCTTTTTTAAAAATTATTAATAACTTTGTGATTTTATAATTTCTTTTATTTCAAATTTTTATATTTTAAAAAAAAGAAATGAAAATTTTAAAAAATTTTTTTCAAAATAATTATGGTATCTTCCGATTAAAATTTTTCAAAAAATTATCTTTTATATTAATATTTTTATAAAATATTTTGTTTATTTTTTTTAAATCATTAATTTTCCTTTTTAAATATTCATAAATATTCATTTCAAAAATGTTGGAAATTTTATTTAGTCAATTTTAATTTTTCTTTAAGAATAATATTTCAATGTTTTTATGTTTTTCAAACACAATCATTTTTTGTTAAATATAAAAAGGAAAATATTTTGAAATTAATTATGGATTTTAATTTTTGTAAAAATGGTCTGTTTATTTCATTCTATTTAATCATATAAAAATGAATTATTTAAATATTTTTTTTTTTTAAATTTCTTTTTTTGATATTTTAAAAAGAAAAACTTTAATATTTCTTTATTGCTTTAAATTATTCCATAAAATTTTTTTTTCAAATTCAACTAAAAATGTAAATTTTCAATTTTTTTTTGTATTTGATTTAAAAAACAAGATTTTTTGGATTCTACAATTGTTTATTTCTTAACAAAATTCAGTCTTTAATTCCATTTTTAAACCTAATTTAAATTGAATATATGTCTCCTATTAAAATTGAATTTTTTTTATAAAATCTTATCTAAACATTGTCTGTATTTTTTTTTTTTTGATAAAAGTTTAATTCTTAATGTTTAAATATTTTAAATTACATAAAATAAATTAAATGTTTTTCCATAAAAAGAAAAAAAAAATAGAACTTAAATGAAATCAAAAAAGAATTAAGCTCGAAAATTGTTTTTGAAAAAAATTTGTTTTAATTATTTTGGGTCATAAATTTTCAAAAAATTTTTTAAATAAACATTTATTTTTACATTTTTTTTCATTTTTTTAAAAAATTAAATATAAATTTTAAAACTGTTTAAAAAAATTTCTAAAAAAAAAAAATTTTTGTTTATGGATTCATAAAGGATTTTTTATTTTTAAAATTGTCATTTAAATAAAATATTTTGAAGTTAAAAATTTTTGAATTTCCGTTTATTTTAAGGTCAAAAATTGTATCTATTTGAAATTTATATTTTTAATCAAAAAATAAATTTTATTATTTTTTTTTACAATAAAAAAAATATTTATTCTTGTTTTTTATTTTTTTTATATTTATATATATTAATTTTTGAAATTAATAAAAATGAATGAAATAAGAAAATGAAAAATATTTTTATTTGTTATTCAATTTTTAAAGAAAATTTTTTTTTTAAAAAAAAATTCTTCAAAATATTAATTTTTTATATTTTTTTTAAAGGTTTATTTATAGTTCAAAAAATTGGATCCCAGTGTTTTAATTTTTTGTAAACAATTTAGTAAACAACTTGAAATTAAAAAAATTTTAAAAACATTGAATTTTTTTTTTAAATTATAAAAAATAAATTTTAAATATAAAATTATATTTTATTATAATACCATTTTTACAATAAAAAAAATTAAAACTAAAAAAATATTTTCCTTTTTATTGATTTATATTTATTTAAATCCTTATAAATTATAAATTAAATTTAAATGATAAAAATTGTTTTATATATCTTTATTTACAAAATTATTTGTTGTTTCCTACAAAAATGAATTAAACAAATAAAATTAAATGATGTTTATTAATTCTTCATATTTTTTTATAAAAATATATGGAAATAAAATAAAATTAAACGTAATTTAACATTTTAATTTAAAATGAAAATCATTTTTATTTTAATATAAATATTATTTATTTCTTATATATATAGGAATTTTATTAAGAATGGAATGTTTTTTTATTTTGATTATTTTTTTAAAATTGTCAAAATTTTAGAATGAAACTTTTATAAAAAAGCATAATAATTTTTTTTTTTTGGTTTCTTTTTTAAAAGATATTTTAAAAAATTTTTATACAAAAATATATGAATAAATATTACATATTTGTTAATAAAATTTTATTTATTTTTATATTTATTCAAAAAATTATTTATATTTTATTTGTTGGAGTTCACAGAATTATAATAATTTAAAATTTTAAAAAAATAAAAATTGATAAATTTTTTGACAAAATTTAAATAACATCCTGAAAAATTTAAATGGGAAGAAAGTTTTTTTTTTTTTTTTTTCATTTAAAAAATTTATTTTTTTGTAAATTGTTTGAAAATTTTCAAAAAAATCAAATTTTTTTGACAACCTTCAAAACATATAAAACATAAAATTTTAAAATTTTATATGTGTAATTTTCAATCAATTATGAAAAATAAAATTTTCATTTCAAATGTTTCTTATTAAAATTCATCCAAAAAAAATATAAAAATATTTTTTTTTCAAAATTTGTTTTTTTTTTTTTTGATTTATTCAAATTTATTTATTTAAAAAAAAAATTAGGTGATTTTGAAAAATTTTCATTTATAAATTTTATGATAATTCATTTTTAAATTTAAAAAAAAATGTTGAAACAACATTTTCTAATAAAATTAAAATTTTTATAAAAAAAAATTAATTTTTAAAAATAAGCATTTTAAAAAAAATAGAAAATAAAAAAAATGAAAAAAATTCTTATTGTAAAACCGTATGAAATGAATTTTAAAATTAAATAAAATAAAAAAAAACACTAAAAAAAATTTTAAAAATTAAAGAAATTTTAAAGAGTTTAAATGGGTATATGAAAAAGAAACTGATATTTTGAGTTTTTTTTTAAATTTGATTTTTTAATTGGATTTTAACAAATATTTAAAAAAATTGCATTAAACATTTTAAAGAAAAAAAAGCTATAAAATTTTCCTTTTTTTAGGAAAAATGTATAAAAGTTTGAAAATTTTTTTTAAATTGATTTTAATTTAAAAATAATGGTCCACTTTATTTCTTAAAAATTCAAAAATTAAGAAAAAATTAATGGTATTTCAAAAGTTTTAACATTTTAATTAATTTGAAATAATTTCATAAAAAATAAATGCATAAATGTTCAAAAAAAGAGCAATTAATTATTTTCAACCTCCATTAATAATCCCAAACAACTACATGTAACGAAAAAAAAAAATAATTATTATTTTAAAATAAACTATAAAAAAAAAATGAGGAAAAAAAATGTTATTAAAAAATGTTTGCATTGTTTTGCCGTTGAACAAAATTTTTAAATATATGAAGTCTTTGAAAACTAGAATAAATATTTTTTGAATTTTATTGTTTTCAAAATTGTTTGTGCAATTAAAACAATATTTAATTAATTTGAATAAATAAAAAAATTGGTTTCTTTTTAAATACCATTTGATTTTTGTTTTTTTAAAAAATTTTGAATTGTTTAAAAAAATATTAATTATTTTGTTTTTTTTTAATTTTTTTTTTTTTTTAAAATGTCAAAATAAAAAAAATTTTTCAAAATATTTTATAAATATGATAAAATTTGTTCAGTCTTTAAATTTTTGTTTTGAAAATCTATTAATTTTTTTAAAAAATTAAATTAATTAAAAATAATATTTGAAACCAAGAATTTTTTTGACAAATACCTTAATAAATAAAGATTTTTTAAAAATTTTAGGAAAGTGAAGACCAAATATAAAATTTTATTTTTTTTTTGAAAATAAAAATTTTAATGTCATAAATAAAAATTAATATTGAAGTTTTTTTTTTCCCCTCATGTTTACTATTTTTCTAGAAATTATATATATATAAATTTTAAATAATTTTTTTTCAAAAGAAATTGTTTTTATTGTAAATTTAAAAATTCAAATTTAAAATGATATATAATATTCTATGACTTTTTATTTTTTAAAAAGTTTTAAAAATGAGAAGCTTTCAAAATTTATTTATGAATAAAATAAATCGAAATAAACCCATTTATTTAAATGAATTTATATTTTTATTATTTTTTTTTTTTTAGCATTTTCACCCCAAGGTGGGGAGTGCCACTAGCACAATTTAGGTTACAGAGAGGGGAGCAAGAGTAAAGAGGCGTGATTGAGGAAAGGATGAAGAGAAGGACAGGGAATTAGATCAAGACATCTGAAGATGTCGATTGACATTGCATTTGAATATTTGAAGATTATAGCTATCAGGGAAACAAGTAAGAGGAAGGGAGTTCCACAGACGGGAAGTGCGAGACATGAAGCTATTGGAGTAGAAGAGACGGCTACATTTAACCGTTTCGACAGTGAAAGGGTGGGACTGAGATGCCAACCTAGTAGCACGTTTAAATTCATGCAGTTTGGGAACCAGCGAAAGTAGCTCGTCGGAGCAGTTACCATGAAAATATTTGTAGAAAAGACAGAGGAAGGACGACAGCACGTCTGTGAGAGAGCGACTGTAAACGAGATGCCAGATCAGGGCCAATCACATTGCATATCCGTCTCTGGATTTTGTCGAGGACCTTAAGACGAACAGCAGGGGCTCCAGACCATATATGGCAGCAGTATTCCATGCAAGGGCGAATGGTTGATTTATAGATTTGAAGGATGGACTCAGGCGAGAAAAACTTTCTGGCGCGACACAGAGAACCAACTTTCCTTGCGGTAGATGAAGCTATTGATTCAATGTATTTGTTCCATCTCAGGTCAGCGGACAGTGTGAGACCAAGCAGTCGCAAAGAGGTGCTCTTGTGGAGTTGAGCACCAGACATTCTAATGGGAGGCAGGGAATCTTTGTCTGTGGTGGGTAAAAGAGAGCATTTTTTTGAGGCATTAAAGGCTCATAGCAGCATTTCTTTTTTTCAATCAACAACCGATTGGAGGTCCTTTTAAGACCAACATAAAAAATTAGTTTTGTCAGCGATACCAGATTTGCTATTGTAGGCAAGAAAGATAAATGTTAAATTCTTATGTTACTTTGAACAAAAAGGTTTTAACATTTTTCAAAAAAATTGAAAATAAATAAAGAATGAAATATAAAAATATTTTGGGGAATTCCTATCAAATCATTTTTAAATCAACTGAGGAAAATAAACATATTCTTTATCTTTTTTTAAGGAAAACTGATAACGATTAAATGAACAATTGATTGAAAACATAACATCTCATTAAAGGAAACTGCAATGAAAAAATGTAAATATTTTAAATATATGAAGATTTTCAAAGCTATTATTCTCTTTTTTTTTTTATCTTAGTGAATTTTTGTTAAAAAATTATGGTTCTTTTTCAGACAGTAATAAATATTGTTTTTAAATTTCAAATTTGGAGAAGAAAATTGACATTCATTAAAATTGAATTAAAAATAAAAAAAATTAAAATTGAAAGTCAAAACAATAAAAAGAAAAAAATGATAAATATTTTTTGAAATTTAAAATGATATTGCTTTTTTTAATTAAAATCAGTTCATAAATGATTTTGTAAAAATTGAAAATATTTGTTGGGAAAAAAAATTGCTTTTTTAAAATTTTTTTTTAATTTAAAAAACCCAGATTTTATTTTTTTGATATAAAACATATGTGTCGATATATCATTTTCAGAAAATTTCCTTTCATATTTTTTTGTTGAAATGGAAAACAAAATTCTTTTATATTTTATTAATAAATTTTTTTTTTAAAAAAATTAACAAAAAAAAATCAATATTTGAAATGGAATTATATTCAATAATATGACATAATATTGATATAATATATATATATAATAAATATAAATATATTAGTTATAAATTGTCATTAAAATCATTTTTTAAATAAAATTTTTATTTTTTCTTAAAATTTGAATATCTATTTATGGTTTTGGCAGAAACAAAAAATTTAAATTTCCAAAAAATTTAATGCAAAAAATCTTATGAAGATTTCCTTTTATTGAAATATTCATTGTAATGTTGTATCAAAGATTCAACAATTTTTATAACTATTTTTAATAAAGATCTATTCAAATTTCAAAAAATAAAATTTAATGTAAATATTTTATTAAATTTGCAATTTTCTTTTGAAAGGTTACAATTGATTTTAATCTTAAATTTATTATTAATTTTATTTATTTTTGTTAAATTCATTATACCTTTTTTTTTTTTAAAAAAAAATTAAATTTATTTCATTAAATAATTAAATTTATTTTCTTAAATAAAAACATTGAATAATTTCTGAAAAAAAGAAAAATGCCATGATGGATGATTTAAATTATAAAACATTAAAAATGACAAAAATTTCAAAAAATCTTTTTTCAATTTTTAACCCGATAATTTTCAAAGAAAATTCTTTTTTGTTTTTTTTATTATATATATTATCGTTTTTATTTTAACTTATTTTTTTTTTTTCTTTTAAAAACACAAGTTATTAAATTTTTAAACCTGTTTAATTTAGATTCTAGAAAATGAAGAAAATCATTTTAAAAAGACACAAAAAACTTTTTAATTAATTTATAATTTTTTTTATTAAAATTATAAAAAAACATAGGTCATTAATCAATTAATTCTATTTTTTATTCATTTTTTTAATTTAGAAAATAATGTCGTAAATATTTTTCATAATTCAATATTTTTTTATTTTTTTAAAGATGAATTTTGTTGTAAATGGCTATTCCTGTGAATCTTTGAGAAGTTTTAGAATAATTTATTTATGTTTATTTAAAAAATTTTTATATAAATTGGATCTTTGTTTGTATGTTATTTTTTTAATATTAAATTATTTATGGTTGTTTATGTATATTTTACAATTTGACAATTTTTTAACAATAATGTAAATAATTTTTTAATTATTACAATTTTATTCAAAATATATTTTTGAATTCTGGTAAATTTTAAAAAAATTTAAAATTAAATAAAACAAAAATTTAATGAATTTTATATTGTAATAGATTCTTGATTTTATCTCTTCCATTTTGATAAAATTTCCTTTTCATATTTATATCTATTGCCATTACAATAAATTTTAAATTGTCTTTTTTTTTTTTTAAGAATAAATAAAAATAAGTTTCTTGTATAAATTAAAATTGAAAAAAAAAGTTTTTAATGGGAATAAAACATTTTTTTTGATTAATGAATTGTGGATAATTTTCCTACAATCATTTTCATATTTTATATAATGTATTTTAGAAGATTCATTTATTTCTTCATCAATATTTGGTTGTATATATTTTTTAATTAAATATTAAATAATTTTTTTAACTCTAATTTGATATAAAAAACCATATAATTCTTTATATTTATTTTCAAAATTTTTTATTTGCCTTTAATTCAATTGTAACATGTTGTTTTTCCCTGAAATCAATTATTAAAAATTTTAAAGATTTGTTTTGATAATGATAACTTTTCATAATTAAAATTCTTTGAAAAATTTTTAATTTTTCTTGAATTTTCCATATTTGGGATGAATAAATTTTTTATTTATTTTTTTTTTTAATTTTTTTTATTTTATTTCTTCCAAATGAAGATTTTAGTTCTTATTAAATATTCAATGTAAAAAAATATTTAATAAGAAAAAAAATTTATATTTAAAATATTTTTATCCTTTCTATTTCAATTGATATTTGTACGTTAAAAACATTGTTAATGTAAATATTAGTAAATGAAAAAAAAAATAAAGAATAGAAACAATCAATTTGAGGCCTTTAAAATTTAAATGATATTTGGGGGTCCTGAGACAAATATTATTTTAAAAATCCCAATTTATTTTTTATTATTTTTAATTTTTTTTCTAATTTAAAATTGTAGTTGACCTATTTTAACAACTTTTTGTTTTTTAAAATAATGTAAATTTATTTGTTGTTTGATCATGTAAATTTTTTTACAAAAAAAATAATATAAATTTATTTAAATTTTTTAAAAGATTAAATTTATTTAAATGTAATAAGAGAAAATTTTTTATTTTTTTAATAATATTAGATTCCTTTAAGATAGGACAATAAAAAATTTATTTTTTTTTTTAAAATTTTATATGTTTTTTTTTTTAATAATTTCAATTTATTTGTTTTTTAATTTTCAAGTTTATTTTTAAACCTTTGAAAATGTTTTAATTAATTTTTTTTTCTTTTAATGTTTATTTATAAAAATTTTGTACATTTTATTTAATTTTTTTTGTTTTTGATATTTAATTTATTTAATTTTTGGAATAATGTCAATTTATTTATTTTTTTTTAATGATGTGAATTTTGTAGTTTATTTTTAATAAATTATAATTTTTTAATTATTTGTTTAGAAGGCAGAAAAATGAAAAAGAAAAAGAAATGATTGAAAGATTATTTATGATTTTTCTCTATTTAAATTGAATACATTTTTCCTATGACAGGTTTAATTTTTTGAAAAGAAAAGAAAAACAAAGATAATGAAAAAACTAATCCAAATGCTGGGTCTACAAAATTTCACCTATGAATCCTATGGTCACCTTTTTTTTTTTTTACTATTTTATTGAATGTACAGACCCCAAAATAATAAAAACTTCTTTTATGAAAATTTTCATCCGAATTACATTTTGACAAAAACTTGAATGAGAATTTCTCATTTTTTCAATTAAAAATAAAATGTTTAATACATTCAAACTGGTAAATAAACCTAAGAGGAGGGAAGAACAAAGAATGCTCATCTTAATTTAATGTTCCCATTTATTCCCCTAAAGTTGTAATGTCAATGCTCTTTGATAAATATTAAATCGGGAATAAAACAAAATTTGCAAACTATATATATATATATATATATATATATCTATTAAAAATTTTGTTAAAAATAAATAATACATTTAAAAAAAAAAAAATAATTACTAGCAATACATTTTTTGAAAAAAAAAAAAATTCTCTTTGAATCTCTCAAAAAAATAATGTTTTCCATTAAATAACCCACTGATGTTGATATGGCTGAAAGAAAAAAATTTGTTAAATGAAACCAAAAAAAATTGACAAAAATTAACCTTTTTAAAATAATATGTTGAATGAAACCAAATAAACAAACTGATTTCTTACAAAGAATACATATTCTATTCAAACGAATCTATCCTAAAAATTTTGTCGGCATTAAATAACCCATTGAGGTTGATATGCCAAAAAACAAAATAAACCAAACCAATCTAAACCAAAGAATACATATTCTATTCATACGAATCTATCCTAAAATGTTGTCGGCATTAAATAACCCATTGAGGTTGATATGCCGTAAAATCAAAATAAACCAAACCAATCTAAACTAAAGAATACATATTCTATTCATACGAATCTATCCTAAAAAATGTTGTCGGCATTAAATAACCCATTGAGGTTGATATGCCGTAAAAAAAAATAAACCAAACCAATCTAAACCAAAGAATACATATTCTATTCATATGAATCTATCCTAAAAATGTTGTCAGAATTAAATAATCCATTGAGGTTGATATACCGTAAAACAAAATAAACCAAACCAATCTAAACCAAAGAATACATATTCTATTCATACAAACCTATCCTAGAAATGTTGTTGGCATTAAATAACCCATAGAGGTTGATATGCCGTAAAACAAAATAAGCTAAACTAATCTAAACCAAAGAATATATACTCTGTTCATACGAATCTATTCTAAAAATGTTGTCGGCAAAATATGTAACCCATTGAGGTTGATATGCCATAAACCAAAAGAAACCAAACCAATCTAAACCAAAGAATACATATTCTATTCATAAGAATCTATCCTAAAAAATGTTGTCGGCATTAAATAACCCATTGAGGTTGATATGCCAAAAAAAAAATAAACCAAACCAATCTAAACTAAAGAATACATATTCTATTCATAACGAATCTATCCTAAAAATGTTGTTTGCATTAAATAACCCATTGAGGTTGATATGCCGTAAAACAAAATAAACCAAACCAATCTAAACCAAAGAATACATATTCTATTCATACGAATCTATCCTAAAAAATGTTGTCGGCATTAAATAACCCATTGAGGTTGATATGCCATAAAACAAAATAAACCAAACCAATCTAAACCAAAGAATACATATTCTATTCATACGAATCTATCCTAAAAAATTTGTTGGCATTAAATAACCCATTGAGGTTGATATGCCAAAAACAAAATAAACCAAACCAATCTAAACCAAAGAATACATATTCTATTCATATGAATCTATCCTAAAAATGTTGTCGGCATTAAATAACCCATTGAGGTTGATATGCCAAAAACAAAATAAACCAAACCAATTAAACCAAAGAATACATATTCTATTCATATGAATCTATCCTAAAAATGTTGTCGGTATTAAATAACCCATTGAGGTTGATATGCTAAAAAACAAAATAAAACCAAACCAATCTAAACCAAATAATACATATTCTATTCATCTGTAATCTATTTTAAAAATTTTTCATTTGTACATTAAATAACACATTGAAATAATGATATGCATTCAAATTCAAATAAACCAAACCAATTTTTTAAAAAAGAATATGTTCTTAAGATGAAATATCTAAAATGTTGTTGTCATTAAATTTCATTGAGACTGATTTTTACAGTTGAGAAAATAAAACCAAACCAATTTAAATTTAATCATTGAATTCAGAATTTTGATCCATCTGAAAATTAAAATTTGAAAACACATTGAGGAAATATTCAAAACAAAAAAGAGAAATTCATTAAACCAAAACCTATTCATTGATTGTCAAAAAAAAATTTGTTTATCCAAAGGGCAATTGAAAATTGAGAATGATTCATTGAAGATAGACCAAACAAGGATTTGTTTTCTGATTTTTTATTAGAATTTAATTTTGTTCAGTCTATTTTATTTTTTGTTGTCAATTAATTCCTTTTTTTTTTTTTTTATTTAAAACAAAATTTACAAACCAATTTTAAATGATCAATGAAATTGAGAAATTCATAAGAATCTATTGATCCCAGGCTAAAAATTTTAATTAAATTATTTCATTGTTGTTGATTTTTTCCACTCTATCTCAAAAAAATTTTTTTCTTTTCTTCTTTGCATATTTAATTTTTTCCTGTTTTTATGTAATAAATTTTATCTCCTTTTTTTTTTTAGTTTTTTTGTTTTTTTCTTTCTTCCTTTTTTCCCAATTTTTGAAATGCGAATCTATTCTATTCCTTTTATTTTTTTTCCTTTTTTTTATGCCTTTCAAAATTTCCAAAACTTTGTCTCCCTTTTTTTCATTTTAATAAAAATAATATATACTTTTTTGTCATTTAATTTCTCTTTGTTTGAAGTTTCCCCCTTGAATGGTGGAATTTTTTTTATATTTATCTCTTTCCCATTTTTTTCTTTCTTGTAAATATCACTTTTCCTCTCTGACCCTCTTTTTTAAAATTCCTTTTAAAAAATCTGTCTCTTATAAAATTTCCAAACCCCTAAAAATCTTCCCATTTTTTCTCTCTTTTCCCTTTCAATTGTATTTTTTGAAAGCTCTACAAGTTTTTTTAAACTTCCCCGGGAATTATTGAACTTTTTTCCCCCATTTTGCTTCCGATGCTTATTCTTATTCAGATAATGATCTATTTTTATTGATCCAACCTCATAAATAATCTGAAATTTGCATCCACCCCCATGTATCAATGTTATGATATTAAAACATATTTTATATAATTTAAAAAAATGAAAAAATTCAAAATTGTTGCATGATATATTTTCTTTTTTTTTTTAAATTGTTATTTGAATCATACATGGGATGATATTGATTAAGATCCATATTATGAATTTTTTTTTATTAAATAAACAAAATTTGGACACAAAGATAAAAAATTTTAAACCATCAATTCCTTTTACTTCAAACTTGAAAAATAAAATCAAGCTTCGAAATGATTCAACAATAACCTATTTTCAAAATCTATCAAACTCAATGTAAATTTCAAAAGGAGATTTTAGTTTTCAATAAATATTCTCCTCAAAGTTTCCTCTCTTCCTGTTTCCTTTAAAGTTCCCCATTAGAAACCCATCTTTTTGATTTCTAAATAAATTTTATTTCACATCTTTGAATTTTGTTCCTCCTCCTAAAAAAAATTAATACCTTTAAATTCTAAAAAGTGTTTTCCTTGAATCTCTTTTTCTTTTTTCCCACAAAATCAACTCTTATATTCTAGGAAGATTCCTAATTCTTAAATTTGATTCTCAAGAATGCTCCCCCTCCTTAATAAAGACTTCTAAATTTTCTTTTATTATTTCCTCCCTGTCTTGTTATTTTAATTTCATTTATGCATTTCTTTTTGTCCTCCTAAAGAGCTCTTTTTTTCTTTTCCCCCCTCCTCCTCCCAAAATTTTCTTCTCCTCCCTCCTCCCCATTTACTAATCCAAAAATATTATTTCCCCTCTCTTTTAAAAATTTGTTCCTTTATTTCTTTATTATTTTCTTTCTTTTATTTTCACTTTTTTTTAAAAATTATATTTGTTACAATTCTTTTTTTTAAAGAATCAATTATAATTACAATTTTTCCGCTGTTTTGTTTGATAATGTTCTGTGGTTTAATTTCAATATAAAGTCTGATATCTGACCATTTGTTCAAACTATGGGAAGTGGATTGGGCCAAGAATTTTCACACCCAACTCCCCATCGTACAATTATCTTTTTCTTTTTCTTTTCTTTTCTTTTTTTTTTCCTCTTTTTTTCTTTTCTTATTTTTAATTATTTCTCCATTCTTTGACCATTTGCAGATAACTTTGACCAGTGCTGAATCTTCGGTTTTTTTTTCCAAATTACCCCCTCCCACTTTATCCTCCAAATGCAGTTAGGCGATTGGAACAATTTGAAAAAACAAAATAAATAAATAAAATGAACTGTTGGGGAGAAAATTCATCGACTATTTTTTTTTTTTTTTTTTTACAGTTGATATTTGTTTGTTAATTAGATGCAAAGATTTTCTTTCTTTCTTTCTTTCTTTCTTTCTTGCAGACCCTTCACCTACCAACCAAAAAATGAAATTGGCACAGTTGGTGCCAAACCTAAAACACTACCAGCATTTGGCAAAATGAAAGGGGGAAACCTTCCTAAGGCTCCTAAAGTGTTCACCCAACCTTAAAAATATTGAGGGATGAATTTGTTTAATGCCTGGGGAGGGTGAAAAATTGAGATAAATTGATGGCATAATTGCTTCTGCAATGTTTATTGTTTTAAAAAGCAATGATTAGAATTTTAATGAAACCTAAACATATAAAAGTGAATTTATACATTTTCTTTGTCCTTGAGAATTGACAGCAAAAATAATAAACGCTATTTGTTTATTAAATTGTTTATTGGAATAGTTGGCAAAATATCGGCTAATTGCCAATTGATTCGAATTTTATAAAATGGGAAATAATAAGGATTGTAGTACCTTAGTTTTAATTGTATTATTTTTAGAATATTGTAAGTATAAAATTCAGTATCTGTCTATATTTCTGAGATGAGGCATTATGTACACTATTTAAATTATTTTTTTATTGTCCTCATCTTTATTAATTTTTATATTAAATTTATTTTTTTAATGTTTTTGTATTTGTATGTTTTTTAATAATTCTTCAGTATCTTTTAATATTTCTGAGATGAGGTATTATGATGGTATTTACATTATTTGTATTATTGTCCTCATCTTTGTCATTTATTTATTACAATTTTTTCCATGTTGTAAATTTTCCGCATCTTCAGGTGGTTGGAATGTTGAACTGAACCCTTTATTTTGCTCACTGAAATAGACTGTTCTAGTTCCATGATTATTTTTTGAGTGTTTCTTGTTTTTGTAAAAAAAGTAACATCAGGACAACCTTCAAAAGTTGTTTTTTTTTTACAGATATCTCCCTAAATTTCCCCCCCATAGATGAGAACATACTAAAGACTGTGTATGTACGCTATCCTGTGCAGCTGTGGAAAACAAATATAAAGAAAGACAGGCCCCTTAAGGTAAGGCTTTTCCACACCAGAAAGCTGTAACATGAGGGGAAGTTAAAGAAAAATCAGGCATGGCTGACCACATATGGAGAGAAAAGGGAGATCACCACCCTCTGTAATCAGGTTGAAATCATAGACAAAGAACACCATTGGAAAATTCAAAACTTAAGGAATCAGCACATATGCTATGCCACAAAAATCTCCTGAGCTGACCAAGCAGAGAAATGAATACAATATGGGAACCAGTAATAAGGAGTACAAGAGAAAAGTGATAATAATAACAAAAATTGCAATATGAGCTCTGGTAAAAAATATATAATGATAAAAACAAAAAATTGCAATATGAGCAATGGTAAAAAATGATGCTGAAGACATTAGGTCTATAATACCCAGAAATTCATACACAGATGTTCTCAAGGACACATGGCACAGTGGATAAAGCTGTTGGTTAGATCCAGTGACAGGACCCAAAGATTGTGAGTTCAATACCCAGTTAAGACAGTGGACAGGAGAGGGGAATTAACAGGAGATAACTGATAACTGACATCCATTAAACATGGCACATGGAACTAGAACAGTCTACCCCAGTGAGCGGAATAAAGGGTTCAGTTCGACATTCCAACTGACTGAAGAACAGCTGAAACATTGTAATAAATATGGTGAAAATAGAGGACAATATGAGGACAATAGTATGAATAATGTAAATAGTGAAGTATAAAATTATTTTTGGAAATAAATAAACAATGTAATAATTAAATAGTGTTTAATATTTTTGTTGTAAATTCTCAAAAACGAAAAATGTTTAGGTTTTTATTAAAATTCTAATCATTGCTTTTTAAAACAATAAACATTGCCGAGAAGTGAAGGTAGTTAAAATAATGGTAGCATCAAGGGAAAAACTGCCTTTTCGACAATCCATTGTCCAAGAGTACCAGGAGAAACTGTTAGTATAGAACTTACGGTTACATCTACCCATTTCAAATGTAAAATGATGAGACCTTGCCACCAATCTAGTACTGCTGTAAAATCATAAAGTCTCAGGTACCATAGAGGAAAGTTCATCAGAACAATTACCATGAAAGTATTTAAAGAAAAGGCAGATGGAATTCACATAATGGTTTGAAAAATGGACTGATTTTGAAGATGCCAGGTCAGGACTAATAACATTGCAAATTCTTCTTGGATTTTACAAGAATTTCTAAATATATAGCAGGAACAACCAGATGTAAAATATATTCATTCAAAAAGTCAAATTTTAGACTTATAAATACGTAAGATAGATTCTGATCCTAAATTGTCTTAGTGGCTTTTTATTAATAATAAGTCTAGTACTATATTTTAAATTAATAAAGTCTAAATACCATAGAAAAAATTCAATAGAACAATTACCATGGAAGTATTTATAGAAAACGTTCAGAGAAGCTATGTTGTTTAAAATATTAACATCACTTTGAAATTTAACAATCAAGAACAATTTTCCTGTGAAATAATAAATTTTCAATTTTTTTCTCATTTGTGTCTAAAACGTTTCAGTCATCGTTTTTGATTGTTACCTAGAATTTTCTTTTGTTGATGTCCATCATTTCCATTTTCTAGTGCATTTTCTTCTAATTTCACCTTTAATCTTGTCATGAAATATTTATATTCTATTACATTTTTGAAAATAAGACTTATTTCTCCAAATGATTTACTTGCAATGTTGTCTCTTAGAAATTTTACTTTTTATTTATTTAAAGACAATACAAGAAAAAACCCAAAACCTTATATAAAATCATTTTTTTTTTTTTTTAATCAATTCAAGAAAACAAAATAAGGCAATAAAGTCACTAAGATGCTGAGTGTTAGAGAATATGAGAAAAAAAATTACTGTTAACATAGAGAATTAATAAAAGAACAAGAATTAAGAATATTAAAGATTATGATGTTCATCCCATCAGTCCATTTTTGTTTGATCCCTAATGACTTATTGAATGGAATTGGAATGATCCAAGCATTGCCTTTGTCCCACATTGTGATTGAAACTTTCACAAATAACATTTTTATTTCAACAGGAATCATTGAATTTTTTGGTCCAGATGGAAAAAATTTTTATTAGAACACGTAAAAAAAAAAAAATCAAATTGTATCAAAAAAATAATTTATATATAACTTCCTTGTAAAGAGCTTATTACAATTATAAGTTCTTCAGGGAAATATATATTCATCATGGAAAATATCTTAATATGCAGGAGTTAGAATCCATTTATTCCTTATTATAATATAAATAAATTAACATTGTTCATTATGAAAAAGATATAGATATTATCAATTTTCTCAATTGAATTAAGAATGGAGGCTTTTTTCTTAGGATGTCATCATTGATATGTCTTTATTTGTCCGTTTTATGAAATAAAATTATGTCATTTTGCCGATATTCACTTTTTATAATTTTCTTATATGAACTTCCATCCAAAAATGGAATTTTGAAGAAGAAAATTTGTCGTCTGAATATTGGAATTAATTAATATACCAATTTTTAGATGAATATCCTCCTATATAATTGGTAGTAGAATATCAAATGCCATTCAGAGAAAATTCCATTTTTATATTGGTAAATAATACCAAAACTACCAAAATGGTGTTTTCCTTTTTAAATATCCACTTGATATTTCACCTGAGTCCTTTTATTCTGATTGTCATTTTTACAAAATGTCAATTTTTTAGACTGTGTAGGCGAACAGGTGGGGTTTATTTATAATCATAAATTTTAATTATAATAGTCAAATAATTTTTTTATTCAACGGGATCTGTTAAAGAATTTAAACCCTATTCTTCAAAAAGACATTCACCAGGTGTAATTATTCAATTATTTTGGCGGGTTTAACATTTTAATTTAAAGAATTGCTTTCTTAAAAAAATAGAAATTAATTATTTTTTTTTTTAAGTGCAGTTTCCCTGTTATTAACAAGTAAATAAATATATTATTTTAAAAAAATTCCCATAAAACCCTAAATACAGTATCAGTTCACTTTCTATTTTGAAAATCCTCGACATAATTTCACCCAAGAAAATTCTAACATTTTTACTCCTCTGGCTTTCAAGAATATTTAAGGAATTTGAAAGAAATCACTTCCTTATTAACTTGACATTGACCATTTTCTTAGAATAACTGCCTACAGTTGGAATAAATAACCCACAATTTAAATAGTGATTATCAATCTGTGCCTCCAGTTTGGTCTTGTCTTAGTAAAATCCTCTGCTGGTTTCAATGTTATTCAACCACCTCTTCCCATCCCTCTTGGATTTAAATTATCCAGATGGCCTTTTTGACTAGATTCCTCAAAATAATAAAAAATTTTTAATTTAAAGTCATATTTTGCAAGTTTTTTTTTTTTTTTTTTTTTTTATCCCATTATTCATGGAAGAAAACAAACTTTCTGTATATTTAATATAAAATATATATCATCTCTTGGTATGTTTATTGGAATATGTCTTAAACCTTCCAGTGTCTTATAGTGCCACATCTCTCTCGTTATTTATTGATTTATCCTTTAAAAGTCAGACGAGTTTGTCACATCTTCTCATGGTATTCAGCTATTATTAGCAATTTTTATCCCTTCCAGAGTCTTATAGTGCCAAATATCTAATTCCTATTGATTTATCCTTTCACCCTTCCAATGTCTTATAATAGTTTTAAAATTCTCTCGGTAACATTATTATCTTTTTTTCAAATTTTTTAAATTCCAATTTCTTATAGTTCAGTCACATTTTTTGGTATAGCTATTTAGCTATCCTTTTTTCCCTTCCAGAGTTTTATAGTTCTCATCTCTCTTTTAACGCTAAAAGTAAAACTTTTTTTACAGATTCTTATAGTGCCAATTCTTTTATAGCTTTCCAAAAGATCCTTTTTATTCCAATAAAATATAGTGTTTTCAAAATTTAAATAAATATTGAGCTATCGTCCTTTATCCCTTCCAGCATCTTTTAGTTTCACAAATATAAAAGTTGATGTTGCATTTAAATTTTTTTTCTTTCCTTTTTGACTGGAAATTTTAAATTATCTTTCCACAACTTTGAAGTGCTCAGAGAAATTTAGTCTTTAAGGCATCAAAAGGAACCCTATCTGGAAAACAGAGATCCCATTGGTTTGTTTTCCTACTAGAACAATTTTGGCACCAGATAAGGAGAAATCTATTTCATAATTTAACTTGGTCCAATGCTTTTTTGTTCAGATGCCATCATTTTTATGGAAAGCAAAAATGATGATTTTTAGGAAGAAGGAGGAAGAAAGGAAAAAATGAAGAAATCTTTTAATAAAATAAATCCAATGGCAACAAACTGCGAATTTTTCAACCTCAGTCTGGAAAGCCCGCCAAGGACAATAAAATACTAGTCCTTGTGTAGTGCAGGCCCCGAGGCCATTTTTGTTACAAGGCTGAAATTCCTTGGGAACAAGTCAAATTCAAGCTTGCTAAAGAACACTTATAAAAAATTTATTTTCAAAAAAAAAATTTTTATAATTTTCTTCCTTTAAAGAAGTCTTCTGTCTTGCCAGTGACCAAAAAAAAAAAACCATTTTCAACTTGCTGGTAAAAATTTTTTTTTTTTTTTTATCAGTAATTTTTTTATTTCTATTTATCTCTCTCTTTTAAATAACATCTCCCCACTCATTTCTCTCTTTCTTACATCTTTTTGTTTTTTTCTCCTTCGTTTATTTTTCCTTAGCAAGGTGCATTGTCTGCATAAAGGTTGTTTTGTTTTTTAAGCCCATAATTAATATTCAGAAGTCGTCCTCTATGCATTTGAATGGACATATTAAAAAATAATAGTGCATTAGTTAGCAGCTTTTGGATTCGAAATAAAAGAATTATAATTGATTCCACTTTTGTTTGTTGTATTCACTTTCAAGTACCATTAAGCTATCAAAAAAAAATATTGTTGTGTATGATACACCTAATTTACATAAGTGGAGTACCGACCATATAAATATGGGTTGGTACCGGAAGACGAGGGAAGATTAAGAGATCGAATCCAGAGACTCTGCCCGACTGCGACTTAGTCAACCCATTCTGCAGGAACAGTCTTCCCAAGAATATACCAAAACTACCTGTAAATATTGTGTACCTTTTTTCATTGTTTCAATACATTTTGTTACGTACATTTTGTGTTGTATTATTATTATTCCATGCTTATTCAAGCTTCAACAGATATGAATCCTTCTTTGTGCTCTCAAAACTTATGAAAGCTGAAGATCTGAAGACAAACATTATGAAATACAGGTTTTTATTATGAAAAACATGAACGATAAAAAGATCTATAAGAAAACCTATTTTTAACAAAAAAAACCCATGGGTAAAAAACTGAAGAAGAAATTTTATTGGAAAAATTATTTTTATTATGCTTATGAAAACTTTTCTTTCTGAAGACACGGCCGACAAATAAAAGAAGATGGAACTTAATGAAAACTTTAGATCTTTTCACGTTTCTCAAATTTTGACAAAGAAAGACTGTTGTCTAAAATTTTGAAGATTAGAAGACGCCCATGCTTCAAAAAAACGTTTTAATTTAGAGACGGACACAAATACAGAGACCTATGCTTATGAAAACTGAAGATCTGAAGACGCTGTTCAAATTTTTTTAGACCTAAAAAAAATGAAAACTTTCTTATCTTTTAAGACGCAGCCACACACAAATACAGAGAAAAATTTGCTTATGAAAAACTTCAAGATCTGAAGACGTAAATGAACAAATACAGAGACCCATTCTTATGAAAACTGAAGATCTGAAGAATGAAAAACAAATACAGAGACCTAGATTGATTATGAAAACTTAAACAAAAATGAACATTTTCTATATTTTCAGGAAAATTCATGCTGAAATTTTGTTAAATCTTAGAAGAATTTTTTAACAATTTCTTAATTATTCTCAAAAAAAAGATTTAAAAATGCGTGATTTTTTAAAACAAAATTTATTGAAAGCTTTGATTTTCCCTTTGATGCAGACTCAGGTTTTCACAACGATATTTTAAAATAAATGATTTTATAAATTTTAAGATCTGCAAAATTATTGATCCTTACAAATTCCAAAAATTGGAATAAAACAACTGGAATGCTAAATGAGATGAAAGAAAAAATGTCAAACATCAATGAAAAATGTCCTTGTGCCTTTTTGATGAAACTAAAATTGTTTTTTCTAAAATGTGCAGGAAGTTTTTAAAATCAAATTCCTCAAACTTAATCTTTTTACCCATCATAGAGAACTCTTCCTTGCCTCTCATCAGAATGGCTGATTCCAAACTCCACAAGCATATTTTTTTTGTTCCTGCTTGGTCTATTGTCCACTGATATAAAGTGGAAAAATACATTGAATCAATAGTTGCATCTATGCAAGAAGGAAAGTTGGTTCTCTGTGTCATGCCAGAAAATTTTTTCTCCAAAAAGAGTCCATCCTTCAAATCTATAAATCAACCATTCACCCTTGCATGGAATACTGCTGCCATATATGGTCTGGTGCCCCCGCTGTTCGTCTTAAGGACCTCGACAAAATCCAGAGACAGATATGCAATGTGATTGGTCCTGATCTGGCATCTCGTCTACAGTCACTTTCTCACAGACGTGCTGTTGCTTCCCTCTGTCTTTTCTACAAATACTTTCACGGTAACTGCTCTGAAGAACTACTTTTCCTGGTTCCCAAACTGCATGAATTTAAGTGTGCTATTAGGTTGGCATCTGAGTCTCACCCTTTCATTGTTGAAACAGTTAAATGTAGCCATCTCGTCTACTCCAACAGCTTCTTCTCTCACACTTCCCATCTGTGGAACTCCCTCCTCTTACTTGCTTCCCTGATAGCTATAATCTTCAAATATTCAAATGTAATGTCAATCGACATCTTCTGATGCCTTGATCCTTGATCCATCCTTCTTTTTTATTATCCTTTCCTCAAACATTTTCTTTACTCTTGCTCTCACTTTCTGTAACCCCTTGCGTGCTAGTGGCACTCCTGCCTTGTTTGGGGTGAAATGCTTAAAAAAAAAAAAAAGGAATTGTGCAATTTAAAAAAAGAATTTTTATGACCTTTTATCAAACCATGAGTCATCTAATATAATGCAATGTTTCATATATGTGACAGAATTAAATTGCTGTAATATTTAAAATTTAAATTAATGTTAATAGAACTCCAAACTTTTTTTCATGCTACTGAAAATGGGTATAATTTTTATTTTTCTGCATTTATAGCTGTTTTTTAATCTTGACTTGCAACACTTTGATTTCTTTATGCTTTCAACTGATCCATTTGACATGAATTAAATGGAACCAGTATAGCTCTTTTCTTGAACATTCAATCCGTCAAACTATTAAAAGATTCATTTAAAAGTTTGTTTTTGAAATTGATGACCATTTACTTTGTATTTTTTTAAATTTTTTTTTATTTTTTCAAAAAATATTTTTTAACAGGATGTATCAGTGGTTGCTTTAATTTGAACAGCACTGGTTAAAAAATCAAAAAATTTTAAAATGAGGAGAGGATAGTGGATTTTTTAATCAGGGTTCATTTTGAAAATCTTATTTACATAACATTTGAATTGGTTTATATAAAATTTATTTAAATTTTCAAATAATGCAAAATTTTGCTCAAAAATTGTCAAGTTCATTTCAAAAAATAAATTTAATTTTTTTAAATTTAAAAACAAATTTTTGATTTTATTAAAAACTTTATAATTTTTTTTTTTTAGATTTTATGAGTTTAAAAACCTAAACAATTTTCATTTAATCATTAAATGAAAGGGTTTGGTTAAATTTAAATTCATTAAAACAACAAATTTAAAAAAAAGAGACTACTTTTTAAATAAAAGACGCCAATTTTTTTTGATAATTTAAATTAAAAAAAATTATAAAATTTTTAACAATAAATCCTAATAAGTCAAGAATTTTTTTTTTCAAGATCTGTGGAAAAAGGAAAATTTTCTTAAATTAAATTTAAATGAAAAAAATGAAAAAATCAGTAATCTGAAGAACTATTTGAATGTTAATCTTGAAAAATTCATAAAAAGTCCATAACTCTTTCTTGGTTAAATGAAAAAAATTTTTTTTGGTTTTTATCAACACATTGCAGCAGTGAACATTTCTACCTTTATATTTTTTAAAAAATGTTCTTTTTTACAAACGCTTTTTCTAATTCTTTTCAAAAAATTTTTAATCATTAATGATTGAACATCATATTACTATATGTAATATATATAAAGTTCAAGATTTAAATAAGAAATATTGATTTAATTTAAATGCAGAAAGTAAAAATTTTTGTGCATGTTGAAGTTGGAATTTTTTAATTGAAAATGACACTGCAATTTTTCATAAATTTTTTTATTTTAAAAATTATAAAATGGAGAGTTGAGTTCAAATTTTTTTAAAATATTCACTTTATTCCATTTTTCTAAAAATATAAGATATGAATAATTCTTTTTCTAGCCTAATAAAAAAATAATTTTAAACTTGTATAACTAAATTATTAAAAATTAAAAAATAGCATCAAAAAAATTTTAAATATAAAGAAAAATATTTTATTTTATGAATGAAATTTTTAGTGAAATCCCCTAATTATTGAAAGTTTTTTTTGTTTTTTTTACATGACTGATGATGTGTTAAAAAATCCAACAGATGTATTTTAAAAAATATTTTTCCTAATTTTTTTTTTACTTTTGGCTATATTTTATAAATCCCTATTTAATTAAACTATTTTTAGTAATATACTTAATTTTTGTTTGTTTATTTAAAAATTTCATTAAAGATGTAAAGACAATTAACCATCTTTTCAAATCAATGGCCAAATTCTCTTTTTTTAAGTGATAGAATTGGAAAAACATAACATAATTCATTTTTTTTATTTTATAAGAAAAAATTAACAAATTAATTGTTGTAGCCAATGTTACATATAAAGTTTATTTAAACATTTAAGAACAAATGAAAAAAAAAAGTTTATTGTAAAATTTTGTTTCAAATTGATTTTTTAATGAAAATATCATTTTTATATATATATATTTTATTTATTTGTAAATATTTTTTGTTGTTGTTATTTTTTTTAAATTTTCAAATTTGAAATTTCACAAAGTATATCATCCAGAAAAACCTAGAGAATTCTTTTTTTCAAAACTGAGGATTTCAATGGCTTTCATTGTAAAAATTTATTGAAAATTTAAAATATGATTAAAATATTCTTAATATAAATAATAGTAAATATTTAAATGAAGATATATTTAATAAAAATATTTTTATTTAACATAAAATTTTCTTGGTTTTTGACTGATTTGTTTTCCATGGTTTAATCAAAAATTGAAAAAATTATTTATAAATGCCAGAAAATATTTTTTTAAATTAAAATTTTTTTGAAAAATTTTTTTTAAGATAAATAATTATTTAAATATTTAAATCACTGAATTCTATTAATAAATGTGAATGAAGATCCAAAATTTCCCAATATATTTTTTAAAAAAAATAAATTTGGAAAACAATGAAAAATTGGAATTATTTAAATTTTTTTTTTTGTTTATTTTAAGGGTGAGAAATTTGAAAAAAACCAAAAAGAATTTAAAATCTTCCAAAATTTATTAAAATAAATTTTGATATTTTTTAAAATTAATTACTTAATTTTTTAAATGAATTGAACATTATATAGTTAGCATTATGAGAAAATAATTTTGTTGATCAAAAATTATTTTAAAACAAAAACCTTTATCATTTAAATTTTAAAATGTTGTTAAAATATCTGTCAATTTGGGAAAAATATGTCATTCATCAAAAAGTGATGATTCTTTTTATTTTAATTTTCTGAAAAGAATTTTTTTTTTTAAATTTTAATTTATCTTAGAATTTTGCAAAATCAATAGTTTTAAATATATTCAAATATTGGAAATTTTTAAAGATTATGATTTTTTATAAAATTACATTTATTTTTAAAATTCTTCCTATGAGTATTTTTAAGTTTCTGGATATTGAATTTTTTCAGATTAGATTTTTCTTCATAAAATAAAGTACAAGTTTACTATTAACTTTTGTCAAAATTTATGCATAGAAACTTTTAAATTATATTTAAAATTTTCTTATTTTGTTGTTTAATGATCATTATGAAGTATAATCATTTAAAAAAGGTTCCCAAAAAAAAAAAAAAATTGGATGGTATTAACATGGAAAAAAAATCAAGAATATAATAGTCAAAAGATTATAATCACTTTTTTAATCTTTTTAAATTTTTTTACTGGTTTTTAAACTGGCTTTTATGATGTAGTAAAAAAGTATTCAAAGTTAAGTCAATAAAAATGTTGATTTATTTATTATTATAGATCTGCTACTATTAATTAAAAAAAAAACGAAAGCAAACTTGACCCCTGAACACTATTTTTTTTCTATTCAAACTATTTTCCTCATCTTTGACGTCATATTTAAATGATAATTGGCAAATTTGTGTTAGTTTTTCAGGTGGTTGGAATTTTGAACCATAACCAAGGACACAAAATGGAGAACATGTTTATAAAAACAGATTTAGATTTTGACAGGACCCAAAGTGTGTGAGTTCAAAAAGGTAAGGTAGTTTTCTTGGAGAGGGGCAAAGTTAACAGGAGATAACTGAAACCTGTTTCCATTAAATATGGCATAGTGGAACTAACAAAGTTTATTTTTAGTGAAATAAAAAAAAACAGTTTAAGAAATTTCAACCAAATTTAACGAAGAAGGTGATGTTAATACAATGGCTTATAACAAAGAATGTAAAAAAAATATTTTTTAAATATTTGTATCTATAAAAATGCATGTATAAACATAAAATGTCTTAAAATAATTTTCAGACTTTTGTCCATTTCATAATGTGTGACGTCATTTGTTTACATTTGGATAATTCATCATTGAGCAGATATGAATGTACGTGAGAGAATCATGGAAGATTGAAGTTTAAAAGGCAAAAAGCATTCAACCTTGCTTCATTTTTAAAGATACTCTGTGGTGAAATTTCTTGGAAAGCAAAATCATTTTATATGACAGTTCTGTATAGAACACAGGTTTGATTCCTGTCGGAGGAAATATTTTCTATTCTTTTTTTCTATATATTTAACAGGCCGGGAAATGTTTTTTAAATTTTTTTTATTATAAACAAGAGCATTTAAGTAAATATTTGTATCTTTTAAAAAGAATGTATAAACAGACTTTTTTGAATTTACATACATAAATCATATGAAATTTATATAAATCTTCAAAATTTTTTAGTTCAAAAAAATGGTTCAAACTGGTTAATAAAGGATTCATTTCTTCTTGAAATAAAAAAATATGGTACTGGTCCATGGAACATGACAATTTTTGGATCTCCCAATGTAATTAAAAAAATTGAATGGTAAAAAAGACATAAATTATTTTGAGTTGGGAGGCACAGGAGTAATGGATATCAGCTCAAAAGTGTATTGAAAAATCAGATATTTTCAAATTCCAATCAAATCCATTACATTCACTTTGTTTAATACCCTTTTAAAAGAGTAAGAATCAAATTCCCCCCAGCTAATTTTTAAAATAGCAGGAATCTGATTATTTCTATAGAATTTAGGTGGCAAATATCTATAGAAAATAAAACTCTTTTGAATTTATAACTGGCCTTTAGGGGGATAGGACAAAATCAGTTTATCTGATATAAAGAAATACCACTTTTTACTTTTCATTTAAACTGTAGGGCATTACAAAAATTTCAATCGTTAAAAAAAAAAAAATATTTGATTATGTGAAAATAATTTTAAAATGTTAATTATAAAAAAAATAACTTTATTTCATAACTATGAAACATGTATTTTTATGACTGCAATATCAAATGGATGGACCGGATCAAAATCTATTAACTTTATTTGTATTTGCGATAGAAATAATTTGTAAAAAGGATTAGAAAGAAGTAAATCTATATTTTTTAAGGTTTTATTGAAATTTTATTTAAGTTCCCACATGTCCTCCATCATTAGCAATACAAAGGGTAATATGATTTGCAGTTCACGGAAAACATTTGCCAACTGATTTACAGTAATGCCTGAAATCACATTAGTTATTTTAGCTATACTTAAAACTAGGTACATTAGACTTTATAACATTTCTAACAGATTATTTCTATCGCAAATACAAATAAAGTTATAAATTTTTTTTAAAGTGCACACGAACTTTATGGACACCCTGTATATTCATATATATATATAATATATATATATATATATATATATATTTTTTTTTTTTTATTCAAAAAATATTATAAAGATAACTAAATAAATGCAATAAATAATTTTAACAGAATTAAATTTACTCAACTGAACATTCAAAAATCTTGTTCAGATTATGCCATTGACTGTTTTTCTAATTTTCCTGAAAATTTTTTAATAAGGCAAATAAAATGATTTTAAACATATTTAATTTAAAATCATTTGTCACCATAATTTAAACTTAATAAATAATCTAAATGTTTGACAAAAACAGATAGTAAAAACGAAACTCCAATTCAAAAAGAAATTGTTTAAGAAATTAATCAATCTTCTTTCAAAAAATTAAAGAAATTACAAATATAAACAATTTCGAAATATTGAATTTTGAAAATATTAAAATTAACAATGAATAAAACCAGGATAAATACAATAAATATATAAAATCTATAAAATATGGTTCAATTTGAATTCAATTTTTATTTGTTTTTATTTCAAATTTTTTGTTTTATTTTGGTTAAGTTTTGCATGTTGTTGTTAATTTTTTCATTATTTTCGAATTTTTTGCGAAAAGAAATAAAATATTATTAAAAACTTAAATGCCCTTATCCAAAAACAAAAATCAAAAAATAAAAATTTTAAATATCGGGGAAGGGCTTTTTTAGTTGAAATTAAATACTGTAAATGCGAATTTATTCAAGATAGCAAAATTTTTAAATCAATTTTATCAACTATTAAATCCGAATGAAAAAGACGTAACGAAACAATTCTAAAATGTAACGAACTGTTACACCTCAGTTTTTATATATGGCATTAATTTTGGACAATTCCTCACAGATTTAAACCAATGTATTGATTTGCGAAATTATGTATTATATATATTTAGATAACATTTTTTTTCAAATCTAAGAATTTTAAAGTTTCGTGAAAGGAACATTACATTTAAGATCAGGAATGAGAATATATTTAATTTATAGGGATATATAAAATGTGATTACGGGACAGATTGAAGGCAAGAACAGAAGAAAAATAAAAAAAAATAAAAGGGTTTGAATAAATTAATATATATAAATATTTTAGGGGGGATAAGAAAATCGAAAATTTTAAAAATATAAAGGACATTAATTTTGTGAAGAAATTTATGGTTGCCAAACTTGAACTGAATTCCGTTTACAGAAGAAGAAAAATTTTGGAAAAAGAAAAATTTGAAAAAAAGATTCTGAAAGAAAAAGAAGATGAAGAAATTTTCCAAAAAAAAAAAAGGAAAAAGAAGAAGAAAAATTTATCTAGAAATCTTAGTTTTTTTGAAGAAAATTTAAAGAAAAAGAAAATTTTTTTATGTCGAAAAGGGAAATCAAAAAAATTAAGAAGATTGAAGATCTATAAAGAAGATTTATTTTTTTTGAATTTTTTGTTTGTTTGCACATTAAATTCTGATAATTAGGAGTAAATATTAATTAACATTTAAAAAGGTGTTATATTAAATAGGCAAACCGAAAAATAAAAATAAAGATTTATTAAATTCTGAAAATCTTCTATTTCTTTCTTCTACATTTATTTTAAATTTTCATGTTTTTTTTTTTTTTTTTTTTTTGCAAAAAATAGTATTAATTTTAATTTTTTTTTTTTCGCTTTTTTCAGGTTTATCACATTATCTTTGGTTACATTTTTTAATATTTCAAATATTTTGTCTTTTTAATGAAATTTTTCCCACATCTTTAGATGTAATTTTTTGTTTTAAAATGGAGAAATAAGAATTTTTTTTAACATTTTTTTATTTTACCTACAATTCTATGAATACCAAATTTTTTCTCAAATTGAATCAATCAAGATTGTAATCAATTTACAAAAAATAATTAAAAGAAAAAAAATTTTTCTGTTGTAATAATTTCAAAAAATATTTTATCTTTATTTAGAAATTCATTATTTTAAAATTTAAATTTATAAAAAAATTTAAAAATTTTAAATAAATCTGTTATACTTCATGTTTAATCATTTTATCTAATTTACATTAGTATTGTTATAAAAATATCAAAAAATATCTATTGTTTCGTTTCTGAGATGGTTTCAATATTGGACGAAAGAAGTAAACAAATAAATAAAAGTATACAAAATTTGAATAATATGATTTATTTTAAAAATCAAAAATGTTTATTTTTTATGGGTTCAATTTTTTTATTTTTAGAGGATTTTATTTTTTTTTCATGAAACATTAAATGTGGAAAAAAAGAAAAAGAATTTATATTTACTAAAAAACACAAGAAAATAAAATGAAAAGAATTACATTCCATTTAAATCTGGTTGGCTTTTGAAATGGTGATTATAATCGATAAAGACTGGAAAATAACTTTTATTCATATTTGTAAAACCTATTTTTTAATAAAAATTTGATAAACAAATCAAAAAATAATTTAAAAAAATTTTTAAATTGTCGTTTAAATTTTTTTAAAATAAAATTTTTGATATCATCCTTTAGTCGAAAATTGTTTTTCAAATTTTAATTTTTTTTCATTATGAATAAAAAATTTATTATAAAAATTTTCCTGAAATTTTTCCAAATTTAAATTTTAAAAGAAGAAAACATTTTATAAAATTTTAAAAATATCCCCAAAAAAAAAAAAAATAAAAAACTGAATTTTTAAAAATTATGATTTTTGTGGGATGAATTGACAGAATTATAATAACGGTTCAAAGCTCCTCAAGGACAAATGTCACACTGGAAAATAAAAGTAGTTAGATCCCGTATGTTACCTCTGATCTCAATATTGAAATTTTTAATATCCAAACTTTCATATATAAATTAATATATATATATATATATATATATATATATATATATAAATATATATATATAACTATATAGTCTACCCCAGGAGAACAAAATAAAGGAGAGTCAAAACACATTTTTTTTAAGAATACCGGAGCGTTGAGGCCGAAAACCCCATTAAAATGGCGACAAAGATTTGTTGTCAATATCCGAACAATTAAATAAAGAAATATTTAATATTTATTTTCAACATTTTAAAGGAAAGAAATTATAAAATTTGATTTATATATTATTAAAAATAAAAAAATGTAGAAAAAATTAATCGACGTATTTAAACTAAATACAGATATTTTAATTCTCCAGTCGATTTTATTGCAAATTTAAGTGTTTAACATTGGAGATAGGTTAAAAAAATTTTATTGTTGAAATTAAAATTTTCTAAAATTCTATCGTAAAAATTCAGAACTCTCATTTTGAAACTGCAAACCAGGTTTTTGCCATGCCATCTCTCGTTGATCGATTATCTTTGTTTTAAAAAAAATATAAATCGTTATCCTATGGTTGCGTGAATAGGATCCATTAAATTCATTGTCATTGTCATATTAATATTCGTTTTTACAGATAAGATTTTCCTGATAAAAAAATTGAGTTCAAACAAACTGTTTACATCCATTTTTTTTTTCTATTTTCAAAAAAAATTTACCAAGAAATGATGGTTAACTATCTTAAATCACTAAAATTTCAAATCAATCCGTCTTCAATTTCATTTGATTCTAGAGCCTGAAATTGTAAATATATCATAATTCCTAAATATGGCTTTTCCAAAGAAATTGCAACAGAGTAACCCTTTTTAATAAAAGGTTTGCAAATATTTATTTAGAATATTTATATTATATCATTATTAATCAATCTGATCTATTGTTTGACAAACTTTTATTCAGTCAAATAAATTAAAATAAAGAATATTAATCTTTTAATCAAAATCATTTTTTTAAATTAAATTTTCAACTTTTGAAGATATGAATTTCAGACAATAGTTAACATCTTCATGTTAAATTTTGTTTTTAGAAGGGACCACTCATCAAGATAATGACTTAAATATTTATCAGACATCTTTAGGAAACATTTGGATGTGGACGGTTAACCATCAAAATTATCAACGCTTGTCAATGGCTTTTGTCTTTTCAAAACAAGGCATTTTACAAATTGGACTTTTTTCATAGCATCAATTTACATAAACATGAACCAAAATTTCACTCGCCCTATTTTTTTTTTTTTATTTTATTGCAGTTTGGTCTTCAAAATATTTATAAATATGGATTTTTCATTTGAATCAATATTCCAATTTTTAAAATAAGCATGTCCGACATTACTATCAGTTTACTCAAAATATAGCTGTATCAAATCATCGCGATAATATATATATATATATAAATATATAATAAATATATTTTAAATTTATGTATATTTCTCAAAATTTGATAAAATAATTCTGAAAATATATATCTATCCAATATTTATATAAACAATAGCTAGAATATATATATAGATATTCATATATATTCTGTAAGGGTTTATACATACACAGGGCATATATATAAATATATATATATTCGAACTATATATATATATTATATATAGTTTATACAAAGCAAGGGATGATCTGGAAATAATACATCTTTTTACATTAATCAGTAGACGCGATCAATCAAATATAAAATATACATATGTGTGATATGTTTGATATATATATATATATATATATATATATATATATATATATATATATATATATATATATATATATATATATATATATATTCATACACGTTTCATTAAATAATATAGACAAGTGTTGTCTATTTATTTTATGTAAATTTTTTTCATAACGTCTGATAAGTTTAATAACATTATCGTTGAACGAAGAAAGAAATTCACAATATTGATCCATATTTTTTTAATACAATCTAAGCTTTCGGCTTACATAAGCCATTATCAAAGATGTCAATTACAACATATTAAGCAATATACGGACAAGACAGTGATGATAGTCTGTCATTGTTTACATAGATGATTTCTAAGCAACGATAAACACGTGCATATAAGACGCTAGAAGCGAAAAATCGCACCGCATCTCATGACGTCACACATGACCACACGAGAGTGAATTGGAGAATGATGAAGTATGGAAAGCCGTTGGTATAAACCAATGGCTTCTGTTACCAATTAAAAATTTAAGAATATTTGTAGACCATAGTTGATTTTGTTTATTTATTTTTTAACTGTTTATATATATAATGCTTCAAATTGTTTTTAGTTTTTTTTATTGTTTTCATGTCGAAAAAAAAAAAGGGAAAAATAAAAAAATGCAGCTGACCAGTTTCACCTCACTCAACAGATCTGGATTGAGGGATTGCAAAAAAAAAAAATAAAACATAAAAACAATGTGTAATATTAATAAAGATCTATGCTAACAGTTTTTTTTTCTTGCTTGTGAAGCTCTTTTTTGGCTTCTTGAAAAGTCATGTTTAATGTTCAAAATTTAAATGCAATGTCAATTGTTATCTTCTGTTTCTTGTTCTTTTATTGTTATCACTCCTTAACAATGTTTTCTTTTTCTTATATTCTTTCACACTCAGTGTCTTAGTAGCTTTCTTGTCTTGCTTGAAGATGAAATCATTAAAAATAAAACCAACATGTTGACCCCTGCAGTGTTGAAAATCACAAATGTGCCTGAGCAGGCATCAGCAACAGGGATTAGCCAGCCACCATAGCAGATGGGCAGTGTTGGCCTATAAACTTGAGTATATAATTAAAAATAAATTTTGATGTGAAATAATTTACAAAGGTTGATATACCATAAAATCCACTAACTCTCACACCCAGTCAGGAAGTTCTTTCATGGACAACGCCATAACCAATTTGATCACAGAATCTTATGGCTAGGCTGGACACAAATCTACAGTCAGATTATCACCTCTGTACTCTTTATCATTCATGTCATATTGTTTGTTTTTTACTCCCTAGCAATTTTCTTAAGGAAACATTTGCCAAAAAATTAATATCAAAATAATCTCATCTCAGAATTCATTGTCATCCATAAAATTCTCAAAATAGAGAATGAGAATTTGATTGGAAGTACTTATTCCTATCTGTTAAAAATTTTTTTTTTTTTTTTTTTAAGAAAAAGTAATTTTCAAATAAAGATTTGAAGTATCTGTTAATGTATAATTCATGTTATTATGGAGTCCTGTTTGCACTATCCAAATATCTTGTTGTTCAGTCTAATATGGCCAAGGTTAGGAAAACCTGATTGCAGAGAAGATATTTACCAACTAAAATTGTTGTGTGAGAGACAATAAATGGTAATATCAAAGAACAATGGAGATGAATATACGATTCCCTGAACAGAACTTTATATACATTTATATACAAAATTAGTTTTGCTTAATGAAGAATATAGAAGTCCATTTTTTAAAATCAATAAGCAAATTTATCAGTTTTATAAAACTTTAGAGTAAATTTTAGACTTGAATAATTCCTTTAATTTTAGCCATTTTTTTTTCTTTCATCTTTTTAGTGTTACTTTTTTTGACACCATTCCAAGGTCATTATATTCACCAACATAACCTAAACACAATTAAAAATAAACAAAAAGAACTTATTAATACATTTGTCATATTTGAGAGAGAAGCACAGATTATTGGAGGTGGGTTGATCTTTGATAAAGGCAGTTGTTTGCAGTGAGGGGTTAAATCGTGATTCATGACCTAATAATATGTTGAGGACATTTCTGTATTTTTTAAGAGAGATTGTTACTTTTCTTATAACTATACATAAATTTTAAAGAAAATTATTAGTAAATCCTTTTAATTTTACATGGGTTCTTCTAATCAAAATTAATATCAAAATGTATCTAAGAAATTCAAACACCTTCAGACTATTCACTCTACTAATATTCCTAAATAGTAAACAAAGATAAATAATTGATATATAACTGTAAATTTAACTTTGTCATGCCATATAGATTGTATAGCCAAATTAGAACAGGTTATGTCCATATTAGACAAGTTTCCAGGATATATGAGCTCAAATTTCATTGGTTTATTATGATAAGCAACAATAGAAAGCAACAATAAAAAATTACTTGTCAAAATTAATACTGAAAATACTTCATGTGAGAAATTCATTTTAATAGATTAATTCTACAACTAGTTCATCAATTTTTTTTTCTATTTGTCTTTTGTTACTTATTTTCTACATTTAATTCAAATATTTAAGAAGTTAGATTTATTTTTACTCCAATTTGTTGCTATTAATGAATTATTTATTTTGATTTTTCAGGCTGGTGGACCTGACAATTTATTTGTTAATTATTTATCACGAATACATAGAAAAAGTAAGTATACACGTTAATAATTTTTTTAAAATATATATTTAGGCAGCAAGTATTTATCAAAAAGTCTCTGTTTAATTTTTTTTTTTATTGTATTTTTCCAACTTTCAAATAAGGTGTTAAGTATTGTGGTTAAACTGTCCAAAGATCATGTTTTGTTAAAGTAATTTAAATCATCACAAATATTTTCAAGAATCAATGTGGCATCTCTGCAAGAGGCAGAATTCCTTTTCTATATCCTGGTATTCTTTGGAAAGTTCAAAGTTTGAAATAATCTGTGGTGACATCACATGTAACAGTTATTGGGGCAGAAATATTTTAAAGAGAATGTGGCTTTTTGCATGTATATATATATATATATATATATATATATATATATATATATAAAATTGTGTATTTGGTCAAAATCCATCTTTATACAAGTTTCATTGAGGACACCTGACAAAAGCACTGTGATTAAGTTTTTTTTATCAAATTTTCTTGAAATCATACAAGTAACTTTTCTGGACAGTGTGTAAAAATCTGTAAAATGATCTGTGAATCAGAGCACTTTTTTAAATCTAGTCACCATTATCAAGGATGTTTTTTCTTTAACTGAATACACACATGTATGTATAGAAAAATATGACAAACTGGAACATTTTTTTTTTTTTTTTTTTTTTTTTTTATGCATTTTATCTGTTAGGATTTCATTTGACTGGGCTTTGAAGAGATGTTGGCATATCTACATGCGCATGAAATGATAGCCTTAAATATAGTTTCAAAATTTTTTAAGATTTTTTTTTCTCAATCTAAAAAAAAAAAAAAACTTTCCAGTTTGTCATATTTTTCTAAATATCCTTTATTGATATATAAAATTATACAAAGTTATATGTTGTTTATATATATATATATATATATATATATATATATATATATATATATATTTATATAAGGGGAATATTTTAATTTACAAACACAGTCGGTGCATAATTGATATTATTGAGTTGATTTCTTTTTTATTTTTAACACTTCCATTACTTTTTTTTTTTTTTTTCATATGGATGAGTCTATTACAATGGACATACATCTACATGCTTATCAAGAAGAGTTACTTTGCATCTCTCAGATCATAGTACCATTAGGACCCATTTAAATACACACAAAGACCTACCAACTTTTGTTTGCCGCATACTTGTTCAAAATATGAACATAATAGAATAGTTAAAGATATTACACTTGTGATAAAAAAGTAACAAAAGAAGTATTGGTTAAAATATTTACTGAAAATAAGTCATTTAAAATTCAGGCAATTTAAAAAAATAATTATTACACTTAATCTGCCGATTAATTTCCACCTGTGCAGGGTAAACACCATAAGTCTTTTACTTAATCTCAAATGAGATCAAAGCTGATTAAAAAGTGAATTCAATTATCCATTTTATACAATACTAATCACAGAATAAAAGAAACTTACATAAGTTGTAACATAAGAAAATTTCAAGAAATATATACCAACTAACAAACAAGTTAGTTATTAACACAAATGTTCAGTACATTGATGCTGCATCTGTGTCAGAAATAGATAATCAGTTAAAACTTGTTATTAATATTCAACACTGAATTAAGTGCATTGATAAGGAAGTTTTTATATATTGAAAAATATTTGTGTAAGATAAATGCTTCCTTCATGATTAAACTGCAAACTTATTGGTATACCTATGCATGTATACGTTTATTCACATTTAAGCTTGTAGGGTTACTCCACATGGTGGTGTCAATAACACTCATAAGGGGGCACTCTATAAGTCTATAAAAGTTTAAGTATATTCTCTCTCTTTTTAACTCTTGCTTCCAGATGTAATTGAACATAGATAAAGAACGCTTCCTCTGGGGCACATTCATTTTTTCAGTCTGCTGACTTTTGAACTTTCACACACCCACATGTCTATCATGCACACTTTTCCCCTGACCCAAGCACATATATTTATAGCTCGTTTCAATGTCTTTTCCTTTTATTTCAATTGTGTACACATGCAAATACTTTTGTTAATGCATCATTAATTGCCATTTGTTTTAAATTCATTGTTTTTTTATATATATTATTTTTACCTGGACTTGCATGAGTCTGCCAATAATATTTGCAGGACTTTAAATGTTTCAGGAATCCATAGATATTTACTATACAACGTACACACACTCTTATCAAAAGTGTAATATCTCACAACTATGTGGTGACTTATTTTTTATCCAATCATCATAGAATTCCACAACAAGCTTAACAAATTTATTATAGGACAAATGTAATGGGCCACATTGCCCACAGAAAATTGGCCACATACCACAAGTATATATTTTTAGAGTGAAAAAATGATGCAATTGTACTAATGCAACTCGAAGGAAGCATTGCTTAATCAAAAAAAAGATTTTACATGGTTTTTTTCATAATTGTTAAGCAGGTGTTGACCTTTTTTTTTCCTTCTTTTTTTTTTTTTTTTTTTTTTTTTTTTTCCTTTTTTTTTTTTTTTTTTTTTTTTTTTTTTTTTTTTTTCTTTTTTTTTTTTTTTTTTTTTTTTTTTTTTTAGCAGAATCACAAAGAACTGTACCAGATAACAAAAACTGCATCACTTGGGGACTTTCAACAATTAAAACGGATATCATAATTAACTTGAAAAGAAAATAATGTTGTAATCAAGATATTGATGTTTCACACTACTTTTTTTTTTTTCTTTTAGTTGGAATAAATGTTTAGAACAGCATGATATTGGCTGAATAGTCCTGCTTGCTTCCACAAAATGAAAAGTTTAGTACATAAGTCATCAAATTTATTCTAATGAACACAAAAAAAGTTACTATTTTGAAGACTCCTCATGTGCTACATTGGGTACTCTCTTGGACTGCTTGTGGTAGTGGACCATATTTTGTGTTGGCCTGGTGTAGGAGATAAGAAAATTCATCATAGAATAAGCTGTGTTAGGGGTAGACTTGCCCAACACCACAAACTGCGTCAAAACCCAAGCATAAAAACTCTAATTCTTAAATAGCCTTGTCAGACCAAGACTTTCATATGGAGGTCATGCATGGCACCAAACCCATTCAGAAATATCTAAACTGTCAGCTGTATGCAACCAATTTCTAAGATCAATGGTTAAAAATGGCTTTGAGCAAGTGAAGCCTATGGATCTTGATAAAAAAACATCCTTCTCCTAACATTGTGGACAGGCTCTACAGAACCACAAAGAACTATACCAGATAACAGAAACCGCATCACTTGAGGACTTTCAATAATTAAAATGGATATCACATGTAACTTGAAGAGAAAATAATGACGTAATCAAGATATTGATGTTTCACACTACTTCAAACATAAAGTTAGGAAGGAAACTCCCATCAATACTGGAAAGTGTGATAACAATGGAAACCTGTTTTACTGAAAAATTGTTTTGATAGAAAGATTTGATAAATTTCAACCAAAAGTAGCACAGTCTGCTTGGTCAAGGACTAGCAACTGTTTCCTTATGAAAAATGACTAATGCCCTTAGTACACCATTTTTAAAATTTTTATTTTTTAATATTTGTTGTTTTTTTTTTTTTTTTTTTTTTTAGGATTTTTCCTTCATTCTCAAAGGCCTAACTCGACTCTTGAACAATCCTTTGATGCAGACTTACCTCCCAGGTTCTTGTAAAAAAATTCAGTTTCATCAAAGAAATGCTCGTTCTCTTCTGGAAAATGTGTGATATTAACAAGGCAAGTGAATTTCTAATCTTGTTTATAGCTCTGTGTATGACGATAAACTACATCTGGCAGCAAGGCCTCTGATTGGGAGATTGGAGGTTTTTGAGGAGTGTGGAAACACCTCTTAATTGCTGTTGTTCCCAGATCCACCCCTGACATCCCATAGTAGCACCTGTTAGCACCTGTCAGGGCCACAGCTATGGGCAAATAATGAACCCCAACAAACAAAAAACAGAACACTATGAAAGTATAAAAAATGCATTTTGTAGTAAAAATACCAGCAATATATTTTTTATAAAAAAAAATACCAACAATACTTATTTGTAGCAAAATGACCAACAATACATTTTATCTGCAGTTGTAGGCATACAATTACATTCAAAATATTTAATAGATTTCGGTATTAGATAACCCATAGAAGTTGATATGCCTCTAAACGAAATAAACCAAACAATCTAAACTTGTTGAGACAAATGTTGTTATCCTCAAATAAACTTTTCATTAATGAAAATTTTTTTTTTCAACATTTTCATCTTGCTAAACAAAACTTCTTTAAATTATTACATATCATATATCAATTGTTATTTTCTATTCCTTTTATGAATATTAATAATTTTGGCAAATATTAATCTTTATTTTATTGTGCTTTGTGTTGAGTCTCTTGCTATATTGCAATATTTAGTAAGTTTATTTTATTTCACTGAGAAATTTACTAAAGTAGAAACCAGTATATATATATATATATATATATATATATATATATATATATATATATAATATGTACCTCCAACGAAATGTCATATGTAAGGTTTAAAATGAATATTTAAAAATGAAAAATCTTTCTTGAAGCTTTCATTTTCATTTTAGTTTTAATTTCAAGCTAATAGATTAAATTTAATATTTCAATAAGCAAAATACAATGCTGTATTTCAAAATAAATTGAGATTGATTAAAAGTTCTTATTTTTCAAAATCACTGAATGTAAGCTGATTTTAGCCATCTGTCAGGACAATGGCTAAAATCAACAATATATAGTGATTTTTTTTTTTTTTTTTTTTTTTTTTTTTAAATATCCATAAATTCTCTTTTTAAAAAATCTTTCAAAAATAAAATCTATATTTTTTTGAAATTTTATTTGAAGAATATTATCTGCTTTAAAAGTTTAATTAATCTGAAACTAATTAATTTGAAACAAATATTACTTACTTTTAGTTTAAAACATTGCAGAAATGCATTTTTTAACATTGGACGTAGGTGATTTTATGAAGTGATGAAAAAATTTATTGACAGTCTGAAAGCTTTATTGGCAACCAGAAATTTAACTAATTTTTTTTTCTATGGGGGATATATCTGTAAAATTACTTAACAAATATATTGTGAGTGTCTTTTTTATATGATTTTTGAATTACCCTGTAAAAACTCAGGAAAATACTCTCTGTAATCTAACATTTTATTGAATTTTAGGTACTTTGGCTTTAAAGTTATTACATCTGTATTTACACAAGCACACACAAAAATCAAAATACTTTTTAAAATACTGGGGGTCACTGAATTGTAGTAAGCTCTTCCATTTATGATTAGTAAATACAGTTTATACTTAATATTAATATCACATAATCAGCCCAAATTAATACAGCATTTTAAGATTTGAAACTTTATAAATTATTATGATTAAAATTTTAAAAAAAATGAAAACAATTCTTGTAAAAATTCTTATTCTTTGAAAACATTTTTTTAAGATGATAGGTCCACAATTTATCTTATTCATAAAAGCAATTCAGTAACTGGGGATCCTGTTTTAACAAAAAGAAATTGATTATTTAAATTCTCTAAGGACTTCTATTAAAACTAAGTAACCCAAAAAAGAATTTCTTGAAATTTCATAAAATTAAATAAGTGGGGATGTTATAAAAAAAAAAAAAAAAACATTTAAAAATAATTTCATTCATGTGTAAATTTTAGCAAAACTTTCAAGTTTTGTTAAAATCTACAATTATTTGATTTACAAGAATTTCCAAAATGTGTTTTTCACTGCAAAAAGACGCTAAAATTTCTATGCTAATTTATGATCCCCTGTTGACACAAGAAAAACAAAAAATTTTAAGGTTCCAAAAGGATTGAAAATATAAGTTAATGATCAAAGGATCCTTTGATCTTTCCTCTTAATAATAACAAAGATTTTGATAATAAAACTTTTTTTTATTAAATTTGGCAAATTTTTTTTCATTATGTATTCTCCTGTTTTAGTGAATATTTGGATGTACCTATATAATATAATCTGGCTTACTTTTGACTAACCACTACCAGTGGTGGTGCATGTAATCATCAGGTAGTCAGTAATTTTATTTAGTGACACAGGCATTTTATAACCCTTTGACTAGCTGCACTGAGGAGAGTTGACTTATTCATAATGTGTAAACACCAACTAAGCCCACTGAATGGTGGAGGGATACTTGTGTGGCTAAAGACAGAAAAGCCAGGACATCACCATTATTGGAGGAGAGGGGGCACCAGAATAATTTGCATGTGTGACCAGAATGTTATCAGTGAACTGGAAACAACTCCACCTTTTTCAAAGGAGTGTACCTAAAAAGCAAAAAAAATGCCTGCCAATGCTGAATCACTAGAAGTCTCCATACCAGAGATTATGTGTTTTATTTATATATATATATATATAGGAGGCACGGTGGAGTAATGGATAACTGCTTGGATTGAGGATTCATGAGAGCTGAGTTCGAATTCCACTCGAATCCATTACATTTACTTACGTGCTAATACTCTTGGGAAAGGTATGAATTCTCTTCTTCTCCCTCCAGCTATGGGTAAAATAGCAGGAGAGACTGGGTTCTATAGCCTTGGATAGCAACTGGTCTAGGAGAAGGACAACTCTGAATTCAAAACCTGCGGCGTGTCGTTTGGGAACCTTGTGGCATTTGGTGCACCAGGTCTCTGTATTCGTCCCTTCAAAAAGTGTGGATGGTCCTGCACGAGGCCTTCACCACTATAATCAAATCTCATGTGCTGGTGTCGGGCTGTCAGTTTTCTGGAACTGATCTGCTTGACCCTCATGTTTTTTTTGTTTGTTTTTGTTTTTTACTTGCATTCATCTTTTTCATGCCGTGTCTCTTCAATTGGAGTTGACAGTAATAACTGTCCACAAATTTCTGTCCTTTGTGGCTTATAATAAATTTTTATCTTTTTGTGATCTCTCCTAAAACTTGTTTCGCCATCGATTTCCTCAAGCTCGTTGTTTTCCTCTGCCCCTCTTACCTTTAATCTTTCCTGTGAGTATCAAATTTTACAAGCCTCCTTTCGTCATTATGTGCCCTAGAAATGTCAACTATCTCTTCTTGATGTTAAGTATAAGTGTCCTTTTTGTTTCCATTGCGTCTAGAACTTCGTCCTTGCTCACATGTTCGGTCCACGTTATTTTCAGCATCATTCTGTTGAACCACTTATCTGTTGCTTCAGCGTCTTCTTCATTTATGAAGAGATTGTCCAGCATCCACTGCCTATATGGAAGTGGGTGCTGGACAATCTTCTGAGGACAGATATTACGTAATAGTTGAGTACTCATTTCTCAGTTTCTAACGAATTTTTTTTTTCTTCTGTTTCTTAATACTTTTGCTTTGCTTTGGAAAGCATCACGTTCCCAATGCGCCTTCAGATTTCAGTGTCACACTTTCCGTCCAAGATATTTAAATTGTTGTTTGAGTTTGGTATCTCAATTTGTAATGTGTGTGTTGGGTTGTTTCTTTTGCTAGCAAACATGTTTTTGGTCTTCTTGCATTTGAGGTTTAGTCCTTTATTCTCGCTTTCCTTTTGCTGCATCCTGTAGAATTTCTTGTAGTTTCCTTCTGTGTCCCGCTATGGATACTATTCATCTGCATACTTTATGTTGTTAAGATTGTGACCGACAATAATGAAACCTGGTAGGACTTCTAATTCTCCCAGAATCACCTCACTGTATAGTTTGAATAAGTCTGGCAAGAAGACACATCCTTGTCTTACAACACTTTCTATTGGCTGAATTCATTTTCTATCCGTATGCAGGCGGTTTATTGCCAGTATAAGGTCTGGATTATTCTAATATTCTTCCCAAATATATCAAGGTTACCTGGAAGTTCAAACAGTCCTTTGTGACGTACTTTATCAAATGCATTTGCATAAAAAAATTACAGGTAAGAATATTAAATGAACTGTACCTATGTTCTTATGAAGTGTTATATTAGAGGAAATAATTAGAATTGTCCTTTATTACCACATTGTGCATAGAGGTACGTTTTAATTCTCGTCAGTTCAAACACAACTTGGTTGACAAATCTATCTTTCACGGCTTATCAACCCTTTGAAAGTTACTTAAAGCCAGAAAATATTTTTAGATTGTAACAATTTGTTTTTTTGCAGATGATAATGGTTTAGTGGGGGAATTGGATTCATAATATTTTAGTGGGGAATTGGATTCATAATGGTTTAATGAGGGGAGTTGGATTCATAATAGTTTAGTGGGGGAGTTGGATTCATAATGGTTTAATGAGGGGGAGTTGGATTCATAATGATTTAATGAGGGGAGTTGGATTCATAATAGTTTAGTGGGGAGTTGGATTCATAATGGTTTAATGAGGGGAGTTGGATTCATAATGGTTTAGTGAGGGGAGTTGGATTCATCATGGTTTAGTGAGGGGAGTTGGATTCATAATGATTTAGTTGGGCGGGGGTGGATTCATATCTTTTCCAAGGGTATTTACGCGTAACAGGTCCAACAGGAATTGTAAGTCGGCTCTCCGGTTAACAATTCCTGAGCGATTATCCATTACACCATCCGCACATCCATTTTTTTTTTTCGGGCGGGGGTCAAACGTTTTTATCTTTTAACTTATCATTTAAATATACCTGTCTCCTAGGGCGGCTAATCAATCCCTGTTGCAGACACCCGATTAGACTCATTTCTGTTTATCTAACACGCACAGAGCCAACCTGCGGATTATACTGCTACTATACTGAATGGACCTGTGTTATTGTTTCTAGGAGAGCACATATACTCTGGTGTGGTCAATAGATAAACAAAGGCCAATAAGCTTGAACCCTCGGTCACGATGACTTGGGACTTCGTGCTAGCACAATCACAGGCGGCTTCCAAATAGTTTCGCTTTCCTAATTTCACTTGCATGGGTTGTGTCAAAACGTGGCTATGGTTTTCAGGCACTTTCCAATGGTACCGCAAGCTGGAATCGTCTCCGCAGATTCATATTATTAAGAGATTACCTTCCTGACAAATCGACACAGGTACGATTCGAACCCGGAACTGTGAACAACATTCTAATAACTCAATCACATGCCTCCACCAAAATATGATATTGTATACGTCACTTACATACGAATTTACTAAGTCTGGCACAAGGTCACAAGTTTTAGCTATTCAAAGTAGAATTGAACTCACTGCTGAGAGACAAGCTTGCTAACTAAGTCCATATCGAGACACACAAGAAAATAATTCATTCTAAGCATAGTCTCAGTACGGGCTACTAAAGTACGCGCCTATTACGAATCGAATTCATTATACTCTGAATGAGCAAGAAGAATAGTTTGCTGTTGTATAGTAATAGACTATTTTTCCTCAAAGTTATTCACTTAGTCCAGCAAGGAGGTTAATGAATTGGACAATAAACAATGTACAATGCCATTTACCATGGCTTGAAGATCTTACTGGACTAGACTTAGGAAAGGTATGGGTCCATTTTTCCTCACCAACTATAGGTTAAATTGTAGGATTGTATCTGGAAAAATTCATGTTATTCTTTAAAAAAAAAATGTAAATGCAATATTCACTGACAAAAATGAATTATTCCTACAATCCAAAATAGGCGTCAGCTTTAAATAACCTAGTAGATTGATAAACCGTAAAAATAAAATAAATAAATCCGTTACTGGAATGAAGCAGCGACCACGGATGCCGATTGTGAAATAACGCAGTTTCTTCTGTCACTAAAGTGGCCTATATATATATATATATATATATATATATATATATATATATATATATATATATATATATATATGCGTCCATTTAACAATGGGACAAAATAAGAACTAGTTTCCTTTGTTGTGTGCTCAATATTCCGTCATGGGACGCAAAGAATCATCTTGTAGAAACCAACTACGCAAAGACAATCAAATTCGTCTACTTCAATCTTTACCATAAATAGGAATTAAAAATTTGCCTCAATCCAACTTTTCAATATCAGTCTATTTCAATATCAGGCCCAACACAGTCATTTCATTCAATCAGATTTCAATTTCAGCTCTGATTCCTTTTATCTGACCATTCTCTAATCTATTTATCTCAATTTTACCATAAATCAAATTTCTATTTAATTATTAGCCCAAGACAGGTGGAAATTTGCCTCAATCCATTCAATTCTATGCAGAAATTCGTCATTTGTTTAATATTTAGGCGCCTGTTTTAAAGTCATTTTCCGTTAATCAGATAAACGCAGATATTCAGAATGATTTATCGTATCGTTTTAGCCAATGAGAAACATATTCTATCAAAATTATTAATTTTATTGTCTCCATTTTTGATTTACAGAATCCGTTGTGGATCAATTGTTCAAGTTAATATTTAAGATTCAAGGTGAGTTTGATCATTTAATTAAAATTAAAATTACACACGCATAAACTTCACACATGCTTGCATGACACACACACATATATATATATATATATATATATATATATATATTTTTATAACAATATCTATGCAGGAACTATATTAACCAAATATAAGCAATTCAGAAAATTTTTACTTCAGGCTATTGGTCTAATATTTACCCAGTCAAATAAACATAGTCAAACAAGCATAAATCCCAATTTTATAAAACAAACGTTTGTTCATGACGCATTCAAATCCAGGACACAAACTCAGATTTATATATATATATAAATATATATATATATAAATTATATATATTTATACATTTTCCCTTCTATAAAGCTTAATCGTTAATCTTTAATTCAGAAATAATTTTAAATTATTCAGTATGATTCATTGTTCAAATATATTAGACGTTCCCAGGCTTAAGGCCATATCAAGGTGAAATGTTTCTGGATCATCAAAGGATCATACCTTAAAACTAATCTTAAAAAAGTTACAAGGTTACCGCGTGAGAACACTAAACACACACTGTCACACAAAGAAAATTTATATATATATATATATATATATATATATATATATTTATAGCATATATATTCATAATATATATAATTTATATATTCAAACAATTTCCATCCATATTTGATCTTTATTTGATCCAAACTCATCTTGTCTTTTGTTCTTAATTCTATTATTCTGTCGGATTCTGATCCATATTTAAACTGCATTTGATTCCAATTCATCCTGTCTATTTGTTCTTAATTCTAAAATTCTGTCGGATTCTGATCCATATTTTGAACTGCATTTGATTCCAATTCATCCTGTCTATTTGTTCTTAATTCTATTATTCTGTCGGATTCTGATCCATATATGAACTGCATTTGATTCCAATTCATCCTGTCTATTTGTTCTTAATTCTATTATTCTGTCGGATTCTTGATCCATATTTGAACTGCATTTGATTCCATTCATCCTGTCTCTATGTTCTTAATTCTATTATTCTGTCGGTTCTGATCCATATGTGAAACTGCATTTGATTCCAATTCATTCTGTCTATTTGTTCTTTATCCTATTATTCTGTCGGATTCTGATCCATATTTGAATTTTGATTCCAATTCATCCTGTCTCTATGTTCTTAATTCTATTATTCTGTCGGATTCTGATCCATATTTGAACTGCATTTGATTCCAATTCATCCTGTCTATTTGTTCTTTATCCTATTATTCTGTCAGATTCTGATCCATATTTGAACTGCATTTGATTCCAAATCATCCTGTCTCTATGTTCTTAATTCTATTATTCTGTCGGATTCTGATCCATATTCCATTCATGTTCCATGTATTTGATTCCAAATCATCCTGTATTTGTTCTTTATTCTATTATTCTGTCGGATTCTGATCCATATTTGAACTGCATTTGATTCCAATTCATCCTGTCTATTTGTTCTTAATTCTATTATTCTGTCGGATTCTGATCCATATGTGAACTGCATTTGATTCCAATTCATCCTGTCTATTTGTTCTTAATTCTATTATTCTGTCGGATTCTGATCCATATTTGAACTTCATCTGTCTCTTTGCATTTGATTCCAATTCATCCTGTCCTGTCTCTTTGTTCTTAATTCTATTATTCTGTCGGATTCTGATCCATATTTGAACTGCATTTGATTCCAATTCATCCTGTCTATTTGTTCTTAATCTATTATTCTGTCGGTTCTGATCCATATTTGAACTGCATTTGATTCCAATTCATCCTGTCTCTTTGTTCTTAATTCTATTATTCTGTCGGATTCTGATCCATATTTGAACTGCATTTGATTCCAATTCATCCTGTCTCTTTGTTCTTAATTCTATTATTCTGTCGGATTCTGATCCATATTTGAACTGCATTTGATTCCAATTCATCCTGTCTATTTGTTCTTAATTCTATTATTCTGTCGGATTCTGATCCATATTTGAACTGCATTTGATTCCAATTCATCCTGTCTATTTGTTCTTAATCCTATTATTCTGTCGGATTCTGATCCATATTTGAACTGCATTTGATTCCAATTCATCCTGTCTATTTGTTCTTTATTCTATTATTCTGTCGGATTCTGATCCATATTTGAACTGCATTTGATTCCAATTCATCCTGTCTCTATGTTCTTAATTCTATTATTCTGTCGGATTCTGATCCATATGTGAACTGCATTTGATTCCAATTCATCCTGTCTATTTGTTCTTTATCCTATTATTCTGTCGGATTCTGATCCATATTTGAACTGCATTTGATTCCAATTCATCCCTCTATTTGTTCTTAATCCTATTATTCTGTCGGATTCTGATCCATATTTGAACTGCATTTGATTCCAATTCATCCTGTCTCTATGTTCTTAATTCTATTATTCTGTCGGATTCTGATCCATATTTGAACTGCATTTGATTCCAATTCATCCTGTCTATATGTTCTTTTATTCCTATTATTCTGTCGGATTCTGATCCATATTTGAACTGCATTTGATTCCAATTCATCCTGTCTCTATGTTCTTAATTCTATTATTCTGTCGGATTCTGATCCATATTTGAACTGCATTTGATTCCAATTCATCCTGTCTCTTTGTTCTTAATTCTATTATTCTGTCGGATTCTGATCCATATTTGAACTGCATTTGATTCCAATTCATCCTGTCTCTATGTTCTTAATTCTATTATTCTGTCGGATTCTGATCCATATTTGAACTGCATTTGATTCCAATTCATCCTGTCTCTATGTTCTTAATCCTATTATTCTGTCGGATTCTGATCCATATTTGAACTGCATTTGATTCCAATTCATCCTGTCTCTATGTTCTTAATTCTATTATTCTGTCGGATTCTGATCCATATTTGAACTGCATTTGATTCCAATTCATCCTGTCTCTATGTTCTTAATTCTATTATTCTGTCGGATTCTGATCCATATTTGAACTGCTCTTTGATTCCAATTCATCCTGTCTCTATGTTCTTAATTCTATTATTCTGTCGGATTCTGATCCATATTTTGAACTGCATTTGATTCCAATTCATCCTGTCTCTTTGTTCTTTATTCTATTATTCTGTCGGATTCTGATCCATATTTGAACTGCATTTGATTCCAATTCATCCTGTCTATTTGTTCTTTATCCTATTATTCTGTCGGATTCTGATCCATATTTGAACTGCATTTGATTCCAATTCATCCTGTCTCTATGTTCTTAATTCTATTATTCTGTCGGATTCTGATCCATATTTGAACTGCATTTGATTCCAATTCATCCTGTCTCTATGTTCTTAATTCTATTATTCTGTCAGATTCTGATCCATATTTGAACTGCATTTGATTCCAATTCATCCTGTCTATTTGTTCTTTATCCTATTATTCTGTCGGATTCTGATCCATATTTGAACTGCATTTGATTCCAATTCATCCTGTCTATTTGTTCTTTATCCTATTATTCTGTCGGATTCTGATCCATGATCCATATTTGAACTGCATTTGTTCCAATTCATCCTGTCTTGTGTTCGATCATTCCTGTTATTCTGTCATTCCATCCATATTTGTCTTTACATTTTTGTTCCTTATCCATCATTCTGTTTGATTCTTTTCTTCCTTATTCTCTCATTTCTGATCCATTCTTTGTTTCCATTTCCCATCATTCATCCGGATTCTTTGTTCTTCATCCTATCATTCTGTCGGATTCTTGTTCATATCCCTCTGTTTGATTCTTTGTCGGATCCTATCATTTGCTCAGATTCTTATCCATATCACACTATCAGATTCTTTTGATCTTGTTCTGTCATCCATTCATTCTGTTGGATTCTTTGTTCCTTATCCATCATTCTGTCGGATTCTTTGTTCCCATCCCATCATTCTGTCGCATTCTTTTGTTCCTATCCGGTCATTCTGTCGGATCTTTTGTTCCCATCCTATCATTCTGTCGGATTCTTTTTCATATCATATCATTCTGTCGGATTCTTTTGTTTTCATCCCATTCTGTCGGATCTTTTGTTTCTGTCGGATTCTCTTTGTTCTTTCTATCCGGCTATCATTCTGTCGGATTCTTTGTTCTTATCCTATCATTCTGTCGGATCATCCCATCATCTGTCGGATTCTTTTGTTCCCTTATCCGATCATTCTGCCGGATTCTTTTGTTCCTTATCCTATCATTCTGTCATTCTTTTTGTCCTTATCCATCATTCTGTCGGATTCTTTTGTTCCTTATCCGATCATTCTGTCGGATTCTTTTGTCCCTTATCCGATCATTCTGTCGGATTCTTTTGTTCCTTATCCGATCATTCTGTCGATTCTTTTTGTTCTTATCCTGTCATTCTGTCGATTCCATTTCATCCTATCATTCTGTCGGATTCTTTTGTTCCTTATCACATCATTCTGTCGGATTCTTTTTTGTTCCTTATCCGATCATCCGGATTCTTTTGTTCCTTATCATTCTGTTGGATTCTTTTGTTCTTATCCTATCATTCTGTCGGATTCTTTTTGTTCCATATCCCATCATTCTGTCGCATTCTTTTGTTCCTTTGTTCATCCTATCATTCTGTCGGATTCTTTTTGTTCCTTATATCCTATTCATTCATGTCGATTTCTTTTGTTCCTTGTATCCTATCATTCTGTCGGATTCTTTTTTCTTCCTTATCCGATCATTCTGTCGGATTCTTTTTGTTCCTTATCCTATCATTCTGTCGGATTCTTTTGTTCCCGATATCCTATCATTCTGTCGGATTCTTTGTTCCTTATCCGATCATTCTGTCGGATTCATTCTGTCGGATTCTTTTTGTTCCATATCATCCTGTCGCATCATTCTGTCGGATTCTTTTGTTTCCTTATCCTATCATTTCTGTTGGATTCTTTTGTTCCTTATCCTATCATTCTGTATCATTTCTTTCGCATTCTTTTTTGTTCCTTATCCGATCATTCTGTCGGATTCTTTTGTTCCTTATCCTGTCGGATCATTCTTCTGTCGGATTCTTTTGTTCCTTATCCGATCATTCTGTCGGATTCTTTTGTTCCTTATCCTATCATTCTGTCGGATTCTTTTTTCCTTATCCCATCATTCTGTCGGATTCTTTTTGTTCCTTATCCTATCATTCTGTCGGATTCTTTTGTTCCTTATCCGATCATTCTGTCGGATTTCTTTTGTTCCTTATCCGATCATTCTTTGTCGGATTTCTTTTGTTCTTTATCCCTATCATTCTGTCGGATTCTTTTGTTCCATATCCTATCATTCTGTCGCATTCTTTTGTTCCTTATCCTATCATTCTGTTGGATTCTTTTGTTCCTATCCTATCATTCTGTCGGATTCTTTTTGTTCCTTATCCCATCATTCTGTCGGATTCTTTTCTTCATCCGATCATTCTGTCGGATTCTTTGTTCCTTATCCTATCATTCTGTCGGATTCTTTTGTTCCTTATCCTATCATTCTGTCGGATTCTTTTGTTCCATTATCCGATCATTCTGTCGGATTCTTTTTGTTCCTTATCCTATCATTCTGTCGGATTCTTTTTGTTCCTTATCCTATCATTCTGTTTGTTCCTTTTGTCCTATCCTATCATTCTGTCGGATTCTTTTGTTCCTTATCCTATCATTCTGTCGGATTCTTTTGTTCCTTATCCATCATCATTCTGTTGGATTCTTTTCTTTTGTTCCTTATCCTATCATTCTGTCGGATTCTTTTGTTCCCGATATCCTATTCATTCTTCCTTATCCGTTTCTGTCGGATTCTTTTTGTTCCTTATCCTATCATTCTGTCGGATTCTTTTTGTTCCTTATCCTATCATTCTGTTTGATCTTTTTGTTTCATCCTATCATTCTGTCGGATTCTTTTGTTCCTTATCCTATCATTCTGTCGGATTCTTTTTGTTCCATATCCATCATTTTGTTCCTTGTTCCTTATCCTATCATTCTGTCGGATTCTTTTGTTCCTATATCCTCGCATTCTTTTGTTCATCCGATCTTTTGTCGGATTCTTTTGTTCCTTATCCCATTCATTCTGTTCCATATCCCATCATTCTGTCGCATTCTTTTGTTCCTTCCTATCCCATCATTCTGTCGGATTCTTTTTGTTCCTTATCCTATCATTCTGTCGGATTCTTTTGTTCCTTATCCTATCATTCTGTCGGATTCTTTTGATTTATCCGATCATTCTGTTGGATTTTTTTTCATATCCTATCATTCTGTCGGATTCTTTTGTTCCTTATCCGATCATTCTGTCGATTCTTTTGTTCCTTATCCTATCATTCTGTCGGATTCTTTTGTTCCTTATCCTCATCATTCTGTTGGATTCTTTTGTTCTTTTTGTCCATATCCTATCATTCTGTTGGATTCTTTTTGTTCCTTATCCGATCATTCTGTCGGATTTCTTTTGTTCCTATCCTATTTCTGTCGGATCCCTTATCCGATCATTCTGTTGGATTCTTTTGTTCCTTATCCTATCATTCTGTCGGATTCTTTTGTTCCTTATCCTATCATTCTGTTGATTCTTTGTTCCATCCTATCATTCTGTTGGATTTTTGTTCCTCATCCTCATCTGTCGGATTCTTTGTTCCATATCCTATCATTCTGTTGGATTCTTTTGTTCCTTATCCGATCATCATTCTGTCGGATTCTTTTGTTCCTTCATCCTATCATTCTGTCATTCTGTCGATTCTTTTTTTTTTCCTATCCTATCCTATTCTGTCGGATTCTTTTTTTCTTCCTTATCCTATCATTCTGTTGGATTCTTTGTTCCTTATCCTATCATTCTGTCGGATTCTTTTGTTCCTTATCCTATCATTCTGTTGGATTCTTTTGTTCCTTATCCTATCATTCTGTTGGATTTTTGTTCCATATCCCATCATTCTGTTGGATCCCTATCATTCTGTTGATTCTTTGTTCCTTATCCTATCATTCTGTCGGATTCTTTTGTTCCTTATCCTATCATTCTGTTGGATTCTTTTTGTTCCTTATCCTATCATTCTGTTGGATTCTTTTGTTCCATATCCTATCATTCTGTTGGATTCTTTTGTTCCTTATCCTATCATTCTGTCGGATTCTTTTGTTCCTTATCCATTCTGTCGGATCATCCTATCATTCTGTCGGATTCTTTTGTTCCTTATCCTATCATTCTGTCGGATTCTTTTGTTCCTTATCCTATCATTCTGTTGGATTCTGTTGTTCCTTATCCTATCATTCTGTCTTTTTGTTCCTTATCCTATCATTCTGTCGGATTCTTTTGTTCCTTTATCCTTATTCTGTCGCATTCTTTTGTTCCTTTATCCTATCATTCTGTCCTTATCCTATCATTCTGTTGGATTCTTTTGTTCCTTATCCTATCATTCTGTTGATTCTTTTGTTCCTTATCCTATCATTCTGTCGGATTCTTTTTTCCTTATCCTATCATTCTGTTGATCTTTTGTTCCTTATCCTATCATTCTGTTGATTCTTTTGTTCCTTATCCTATCATTCTGTCGGATTCTTTTGTTCTTTATCCTATCATTCTGTTGGATTCTTTTGTTCCTTATCCTATCATTCTGTTGGATTCTTTTGTTCCTTTATCCTATCATTCTGTTGGATTCTTTTGTTCCTTATCCTATCATTCTGTTGGATTCTTTTGTTCCTTATCCCATCATTCTGTTGATTCTTTTGTTCCCTATCCTGTCGGATCATCCTATCATTCTGTCGCATTCTTTTGTTCCTTATCCTATCATTCTGTCGGATTCTTTTTTTGTCCTATCCTATCCTCATCCTTTTGTTCATCCTATCATTCTGTTGGATTCTTTTGTTCCTTATCCCATCATTCTGTTGGATTCTTTTGTTCCTTTATCCTATCATTCTGTTGATTCTTTTGTTCCTTATCCTATCATTCTGTTGATTCTTTTGTTCCTTATCCTATCATTCTGTTGGATTCTTTTGTTCCTTATCCTATCATTCTGTCGGATCCCATCTTTTGTTCCTTTTGTCCTTATCCCATCATTCTGTCGGATTCTTTTGTTCCTTATCCTTTCATTCTGTCGGATTCTTTGTTCCTTTTCCTATCATTTCTGTCGGATTCTTTTTGTTCCTTATCCTATCATTCTGTCGGATTCTTTTTGTTCCTTATCCTATCATTCTGTTGATTCTTTTGTTCCTTATCCTATCATTCTGTTGGATTCTTTTGTTCCTTATCCTATCATTCTGTCGGATTCTTTTGTTTTATCCTATCATTCTGTTGGATTCTTTTTGTTCCTTTATCCTATCATCATTCTGTTGGATTCTTTTTGTTCCTTTATCCTATCATTCTGTCGGATTCTTTTGTTCCTTATCCTATCATTCTGTTGGATTCTTTTGTTCCTTATCCTATCATTCTGTTGGATTCTTTTGTTCCTTATCCCATCATTCTGTTGGATTCTTTTGTTCCTTATCCCATCATTCTGTCGGATTCTTTTTTGTTCCTTATCCCATCATTCTGTTGGATTCTTTTGTTCCTTATCCTATCATTCTGTTGGATTCTTTTGTTCCTTATCCTATCATTCTGTTGGATTCTTTTTGTTCCTTATCCTATCATTCTGTTGATTCTTTTGTTCCTTATCCTATCATTCTGTTGGATTCTTTTGTTCCTTATCCTATCATTCTGTTGGATTTTTTTTGTTCCTTCCGATCCTATCATTCTGTTGATTCTTTTTGTTCCTTATCCCATCATTTTGTTCTTTTGTTCCTATCATTCTGTCGGATTCTTTTGTTCCTTATCCTTTCATTCTGTTTTTGTTCCTTATCCTTTCATTTGTCGCATTCTTTCCTTCCATTTGTTTCCTTATCCCATCATTCTGTTGGATTCTTTTGTTCCTTATCCTATCATTCTGTTGGATTCTTTTGTCCTCATCCCATCATTCTGTCTTCTTTGTTCCTTATCCCATCATTTGTCGATTTTTTGTTCCTTATCCTATCATTCTGTCGGATTCTTTGTTCCTTATCCTATCATTCTGTCGCATTCTTTTGTTCCTTATCCTATCATTCTGTTGGATTTTTGTCCTTTATCCTATCATTCTGTTGGATTCTTTTGTTCCTTATCCTATCATTCTGTTGGATTCTTTTGTTCCTTATCCGATCATTCTGTTGGATTCTTTTGTTCCTTATCCTATCATTCTGTTGGATTCTTTTGTTCCTTATCCTATCATTCTGTCGGATTCTTTTGTTTCCGATTTTCCTTATCCTATCATTCTGTTGGATTCTTTTTGTTCCTATCCTATCATTCTGTTGGATTCTTTTGTTCCTTATCCCATCATTCTGTTGGATTCTTTTGTTCCTTATCCTATCATTCTGTTGGATTCTTTTGTTCCTTATCCCATCATTCTGTCGGATTCTTTTTGTTCCTTATCCTATCATTCTGTTGGATTCTTTTGTTCCTTATCCTATCATTCTGTCGGATTCTTTTGTTCCTTATCCTATCATTCTGTTGGATTTTTTGTTCTTTATCCTATCATTCTGTTGGATTCTTTTTGTTCCTTATCCTTTCATTCTGTCGTTCTTTTGTTCCTTATCCTATCATTCTGTTGGATTCTTTTTGTTCCTTATCCTATCATTCTGTTGGATTCTTTTTTGTTCCTTATCCTATCATTCTGTCGGATTCTTTTTGTTCCTTATCCTATCATTCTGTCGTTCCTTATCCGATCATTCTTTTGTTCCTTATCCTATCATTCTGTCGGATTCTTTTTTGTTCTTATCCCATCATTCTGTTGGATTCTTTTGTTCCTTATCCTATCATTCTGTCGGATTCTTTTTGTTCCTTATCCTATCATTCTGTCGGATTCTTTTTGTTCCTTATCCTATCATTCTGTCGGATTCTTTTTGTTCCTTCATCCTATCATTCCTGTCGGATTCTTTTTATCCTTATCCTATCATTCTGTTGGATTCTTTTGTTCTTATCCTATTATTCTGTTGGATTCTTTTTGTTCCTTATCCTATCATTCTGTCGGATTCTTTTGTTCCTTATCCTATCATTCTGTCGGATTCTTTTGTTCCTTATCCTATCATTCTGTTGGATTCTTTTGTTCCCCATCCTATCATTCTGTCGCATTCTTTTGTTCCTATCCTATCATTCTGTCGGATTCTTTTCTTCCTTTATCCTATATTCTGTTTGATTCTTTTGTTGATTCTTTTGTTCCTTATCCTATCATTCTGTTGGATTTTTGTTCCTTATTCATTCTGTCGGATTCTTTTGTTCCTTATCCTATCATTCTGTCGGATTCTTTTGTTCCTTATCCTATCATTCTGTCGGATTCTTTTTGTTCCTTATCCTGTCATTCTGTTCCTTATCCTTTTTTGTTTCCAAATCCTCATCCTCATTCTGTCGCATTCTTTTGTTCCTTATCCTATCATTCTGTCGGATTCTTTTGTTCCTCCTATCATTCTGTCGCATTCTAATGTTCCTTATCCTATCATTCTGTTGGATTCTTTTGTTATGTGTCCTATCATTCTGTGTCTTTTGTGTGTGTGTGTATCATTCTGTCGGATTCTTTTGTTCCTTATCCTATCATTCTGTCTGATTCTTTGTTTTTATCCTATCATTTTCGGATTCTTTCCTCCATCCCATCATTCTGTTGGGATCAAGTTCCTATCCTATCATTCTGTTGGATTTTTTTGTTCTTATCCCATCATCCCATCATTATCTCTGTTGGATTTTTTTGTTCCTTATCCTATCATTCTGTTGGATTTTTTGTTCCATATCCTATCATTCTGTCGCATTCTTTTGTTCCTCATCCTATCATTCTCGTTTTTGTTCCTTATCCTATCATTCTGTTGACAAAAATCCCATCATTCTGTTAGATCCCATCTGTTCCTTTTAATTCCTTTATCCTATCATTCTGTCGGATTCTTTTGTTCCTTATCCTATCATTCTGTTGGATTCTTTTTTCCTTATCCTATCATTCTGTCGGATTCTTTTGTTCCTTATCCTATCATTCTGTCGGATTTTAGCTTTTGTTCCTTTTCCTATCATTCTGTTGATTAATTTTGTTCCTTATCCCATCATTCTGTCGCATTTTTTGTTTTTGTCCTATCATTCTGTTGGATTCTTTTTGTTCCTGATCCTATCATTCTGTTGGATTCTTTTTGTTCTTATCCTATCATTCTGTTGGATTCTTTTGTTCCTTATCCCTCATTCTGTCTCTTTTCTCTTTTGTTCCCCATCATATCTATTATATTATTTTATTCCATATCCGATCATTCTGTCGGATTCTTTTGTTCCCTATCCGATCATTCTGTCGGGATTTTGTTCTTCCTATTACTGTTGGATTTTGTTCCATATCACATCATTCTGTCGGATTTTTTTGTTCCTTTATCCCATCATTCTGTCGGATTTTTTTTTTTCCTCATCCTTTCATTCTGTCGGATTCTTTTGTTCCATATCCCATCATTTGTCGGAAATTTTGTTCCTTCCGATTTTTTACACCAATCCATATCACATCATTCTGTCGCATTCTTTTAATAATAATAATATCCGATCATTCCAAGTCGGATTCTTTTGTTCCTTATCCTATCATTCTGTAAGATTGAGGTTTGTTCCATATCACATCATTCTGTCGGATTCTTTTTTTAGTTCCTATCCTATCATTCTGTCGGACGATTTTGTTCCTTATCCTATGCCTGTTGCCATGCCTTATCCTCTAATTAATTTGTTCCATATCCTATTGGGTCGGATTCTTTTGTTTATTCCCTAAATTAGTTCACTGAATCCGATCATTCAAAGGATTTTTTGTTCCTTAAACATTAAAATAAAAAAAAATATAAATATAAACTGAATTCACATCATTCTGTCGCATTCTTTTGTTAAAATCATTCTGTCGGATTTTATAACGATGGATCATTAAAATAAAAATTTTTTGTTCCTTCAGTCTCTTTTTTTTGAATCCATTTTGTCTCGTTAACGTTCTGTTGGATTTTTTTGTTCTTTATCCTTCATTCTGTCGGATTTTTTGATGTTACTGGTATCTCATTATTCCTGTCAGAATAGAAGTTTTCCCTGATTGTCTTCAATATTTACTATGATAAAATATTCTTTTAAGATATTAGGGATAAAGAGATTGATAGATTTAAATGGCGTATATATATATAGTGGAATTGAGGTCAACACCAGCGGCAACAGTGTTTCAGGTTTTGATGATTAAACATTTTATTCATTTTAACAACATACATGATTAACCGTAATCGTAGTGGCCATTTTGTTAAACAAAAAGATATTAAAGTAACGATACACCAAAACGCCATAAAAAAATTCTCATTTTCTTTTTGTAAATAATGGCTGAAAAAAAATTAAATGAAAAAATGACCTTGTCTGTGGTCTGATATTGTGTTTAAACGTAAACAGACACATCATATATATATGTTGATCTCAATGTCCACTTTTTATAAAATATCAATAAATATTTTATCATAGATCGATTTTAGATTATGCTCGAAATAAACTTTAGAGTCACCGTGAAAAGAAACAATCTCATTACTTTTGATATTTATAAAATCAAAATCCACTGAATCATAGTTCGAAATGAAAATGTCTTTTAAAGTCAAACTAAATTTTGGCTCAATTGTTGTTGGAAAAGTTCAAATCCGTTTCTTATAGGAAAACATGATTTTCTCACTAATTCCACTAATATATAAGAAAATATTTATCTGAAAAATATAATACCTTTTCTATTTAAACTATTTTTGATTTCATAATAAAATTTACAGATTTTTTCATTCTCAATTTTGAATCATAAACTAAAAAAAAAAATTTTTATTCAAAAAAAAAAGCGATCAAAAAAAAAAAAATCCTCTATTTCCGGAATGCATTAATATTGGTTGCAAATTTCACGCTCAAAAATTTCTCAAAAAAATTTACTTAAAAAAATATAGATAAAAAAGGCCGAATGATGAGAAATATTTTTATACAAAAAAATGTAAATATTGAATATAAAAATCAACATGAACAGTTTCAAACACACACACACGCACACACTCACATATATATATATATATATAACTATATATATGCCTATATATATATATAAATTAAAAATATATAACAAATAAACATAAACACACACATAGAACCCAGTTACACACCATATATATATTAATACATCCAATATTTTATATTTATTTTTATATACCCTCCATGGGGCTTTATCTCCATCCTCCCAATCACAGAATTATATCTTTTTTTCAATCCTCCGGGTGAATAGTACAAAATGACAGATAGACCGAATGTTAAACCATTTTGATTTCCGGGTTATTTAGCTTAAAACCCTTGATTATTAAGATATATTTTTGCCATTGTTCTTATATTCATATTTATATGTATGAACTAATTAATATCCCCCATGGGTTATTAATAAGATGTGTCATTAATTCTTATTGTAAATAGGAAATTAAATGAATTCTTGCAATCTAAAAATATTTTCAAATTTAAATAATTTTCAAAGGGTCGTTAAACCGTAGAAATAAATATAATAAATTATGTTAATCAAAATCTTTATCTTCAAATTTGATAACAGACAAATATATAATTTTACACGATTTTCATTTAGTCATTCAAAAGCAATTTTTTCATAAATGAGAAGAAGATTTTGCATAATGGCTGAATAATGAATATAAGTTTTATCGAAATTGGATGTCACTATTGGGCGTATCTCTATTCTAGATTATTTCTGTCTGAGTTTCTCTTATGACCGATGCAGTTATTAAATTTTTAAGATGATAATAATTTAATTGATCCCTTTTGATTTAAAATTATTTATTTAAAATCGTTCAGCAATAATTTTGTTATTGTAAATATATTTTAGGTAAAACAAAAAGATATTAAACAAAACATACTAAAAGCGGTCGGAGTTTGTATCTGTTTAAACTTTGTCAATTTAAAAAAAGAAACATTTCTTTCACAATTGCCAAATTGAAATTTTAGTGAGTTGATTTAAAAAGTCGTCATAAAAAAACTGAAAAACTCGAAGAATGTGTTCATGGAAATGTCACAAAGGTTGGGAAACAATGATAAATTGCAAAGAAACTCAATTAATGCTTCCGTTTAAGAAAAAACCAAAAAAAAAAAATCAAAACACGCTGATTAATGGAGCCAAATTGGGTAAGAGAAAAAAAACCTTTATCTTTTGAAGTTTTTAATATTATTAATATTTTTCTTAATCTTGATCATTTAGATAATTGATAAATATTTTTAAGGTTGAAATCTTTAAAATTTTATATTCCTGTATATAATGAATATATAAATATATATATCACAATCAAAAAATAAAATATATCTTTCTTTAAATTATTTTCTCTTCATATCTTCTGGCAGTTTTATAAATAAAACATGTTAGATTGATAAACGTTTCCTGTTTGTTCTTTATCTTATCATTCATTATAGTTTTATGATCTCCATAAGATTCTAGATCTATGTAGATACAAAATAATTTTAACTCCATTGTGTTTCATAGCTTTTCTCTGATGAAGCTTTAAAAACCAGAAACATGTTAGATTGAAATGTAGACGTCTCATTGTCTCTTTATATGATCATCCCAGTATATCCGTCTACTGGTTTTCCTTCTAGAAATCAGCTCATCTTGTATGGGTTCCAAACCTTCAAAAAAACAACATTTTCTCTCCATATCTCATTCTCTGATGAAGCTTTAATCTCTTGTGATATATAATATATTAAATCCTAAATGTAAATTGAACATTATTCTTCATCTTGCCTTCAGGGTAAAACTATCAATACAATGACATTCTGATCTCGGCTTTTTGCTATTTTTAAAAGTCAAGGAAAACGAAGTATTCTATATCTCATTTTTTGATGACAGGTTTAATAAAAGATAAACATTTTTTTGACAAATGATTCCTATTTGTTCTTTATCTTAAGATTCTGTTTAAATTCTATCCTAGGATTTAATTTCCAATTTGGTCAGCTCATCTCCTTAAACATTGAAAAACTTCATACATACAGATGTATTTATTCTCATTTTGTTTTTGAAGGATTAATTTATCTTCTTTTCTATTTGTTTATCAAGGTATTTGTTCTTTATTTATATATATATATATATACGTTATCTATATTTGATATAAATAAAAACAAAGGTTTCTCCAGATAATTAATAGATAAAATTTATTTCTTATCTGTTATTTGCTCTCATAATGAATCCTCATCCATGTCTGAAAGAGAAATATTTACAAAAGACAACAGAATTCTCTACATATCTCATTCTCTGATGATCTTTTTAAACATTTAATAAAACAATTTGTCTTATCATGAAAGCATAGATATGATAAAGATTTTTTTTATTCTTTATCTTATTCCTCTATCGATTTCGAGTCTGTTGATGCTCCATTTGATCCCAGTTTTTATTTTCTTCTGTCTGAACATGATTATTGATACTTCAAAAAGGACAAAGCATTCTCTCCATATCTCATTCTCTGATGAAACTTTAATAAAAAGTGAAACATGTTAGATTGATAAACTTCCCTATTTGTTCTTTTATCTTATCATTCTGTCAGAACATAATCTCATTTTATATTCCATACCAAGCTTTTTCAAAAGCATTCATCTACAATATCTTAATTGATCTTTTGATTCATAAATTAATTGTAATTTCTGTTCTGTCATATCTCTTTGGGACCAATAAATGAAGCATTGTTTTTTTATCTTAAAAAATATTATATCATAATGACAAACAATCCTGATTTCATCTTTATCTTATCATTCTCAGTTTCTAACTTCGAATCCCATCCATCTTTTCTCATCATTTTCATCTAATACATTTTCATCTTTTTCAAATCAAACATGTTATCAATTTCAAAATTCTGTCATCTATCCATCTCTTTCATGCATATCTATTCTCTGATGAAGCTTTAATAAAAGTGAAACATGTTAGATTGATAAACGTTTCTATTTTTCTTTTATCTTATCATTCTGTCAGTTCCGATCCGCCATATGTATCTCCATTTGCTCTCAAATCATCTTGTCTAAATCAAGAAACTACTTCAAAAGGACAATGTACTCTTATCTCATTTCTGATGAAGCTTTAATAAAAGTCCAAACATGTTAGATTGAGTAAACTTTTCCTATTTGTTCTTTATCTTATCATTCTGTCACTTCTAATCCAAAGTTGATTCATTTTGATCATTTGGTATCTTGTCTGAAACATTTGAAATTTTCAAAACAAAAAAATTCTCTCCATATCTCATTCTCTGATGAAGTTTTAATAAAAGTCAAAAAATGTTTAGATTATATTTGCCACCTATTTGTTCTTCTTTCATTCTGTCGGTTCTAATCCATAAATCTCCATTTGATCTGGCTCATCTTGTCTAAATATTGAAAACACTTCAAAAGGATTTAAGTTCTCTCCATATCTCAACATGAAGCTCCATTTCATCATCATTTGTTCTTTATCTTATCATTCTGTCGGATTCTAAAATTGTATATCTTGTCAAAATTGTAAAAATCAATATCATTCATATCATTCTCTGATGAAATATAAAAGAAAAACATGTTAGATTTTAAAACTTCCTATTTGAAACTTTATCTTATCATTCTGTCAGTTTTTATCAATATTTGATCTCCATTATCCCAAATAATATCTTGAACATTGAAACTAAAAGTGTACTCATTCTCTCCATATCTCATTCTCTGATGAAGAATAATAAAAGTGAAACATGTTAGATTTTTAAATTTTCCTATTTGTTCTTTATCTTATCATTCTTCATTTCATATCCATATAAATCTCCATTTATCCTAATTCTCACATCTGAAATATTGAAACTACTTTAAAATCATCACATTCTCTCCATATCTCATTCTCTGATGAAGCTTTAATAAAAGTGAAACATGTTAGATTGATAAACGTTCCCTATTTGTTCTTTATCTTATCATTCTACACATTCTATCCATATATCAACTCCACAAGTCCCTCCCAGCTCATCTTGTCTGAATATTGAAACTACTTTAAAATGACAAGATTTAGGAAACCCATATCTCATTTGTTCTTTGAATCTTTAATCCTTGAAACATGTTAGATTGATAAACGTTTCCTATTTGTTCTTTATCTTATCCTGTCAGTTCAATCCATATATGATCTCCATTTGATCCCAGCTCATCTTGTCTTTGTACATTCTTCTAATTCAAATATATAACAATATTCTCTCTATATCTCATTCTCTGATGACTTTAATAAAGTGAAACATGTTAGATTGATAAACGTTTCCTATTTGTTCTTTATCTTATCATTCTGTCGGACATCTTAATCCAAATTTGATCTCCATTTGTTCCCAGCTCTTTATCTGAACCAAACTACAAAAACCAGACAACAGCTTTTCTCTCCATATCTCATTCTCTGATGAAGATTTAATAAAAGTGAAACATGTTAGATTGATAAACGTTTCCTATTTGTTCTTTATCTTATCATTCTGTATTCATCACATACAAATCCATTTTATTCCCAGAATCATCTTGTCTGAACCAAACAAATTCAAACATGTTCTTCATTTTCTCCATATCTCATTCTCTTATGAATTCTTTAATAAAACTGAAACATATTAGATTTCTGTAAACGTTTTCCTATTTGTTCTTTATCTTATCATTCTGTCAGTTCAGATCCATGTTTATCTCCATTTGATCCAAGCTCATCTTGTCTTTTATATTTGAAACTACTTCAAAATACATATTCTCTTCCTATCTCATTCTCTGATGAAGCTTTAATAAAAGTGAAACATGTTAGATTGAGAAATCATTTCCCTATTTGTTCTTTATCTTATCATTCTTCAGTGTGATACATATGATATCCATTTGATCCCAGATTTATCTTGTCTGAACATTTTCTTCAAAGGACAAATTCTATATCTCATTCTCTGATGAAGCTTTAATAAAAAGTGAAACATGTTAGATTTATAAATGTTTCCTATTTGTTCTTTATCTTATCATTCTGTCATACTACCTTATGTATCTCCAACACACTCAAGTTCTGAACCTTTTTTCTACTATCTCATTCTCTGATGAAGCTTTAATAAAAATGAAACATGTTAGATTTAAAATTCCTATTTGTTCTTTTTATCTTATCATTCTTATTTTACATCCATATATGATGTATTTATCAACCACTTGTCTAAATTTCTTCTTTTCTCATATCTCATTTGTTCTTTTCATGAAGCTTTAATAAAAAGTGAAACATGTTAGATTTTAAACGTTTCACATTATTTGTTTTTATCTTATTTGTTCTTTGTCTTTTGATCCCATCTCATCTTATATATATATTGAAACTACACAAAGGACTTCTTTTCTCTCCATATCTCATTCTCTGATGAAGCTTTAATAAAAGTGAAACATGTTAGATTGATAAACGTTTCCTATTTGTTCTTTATCTTATCATTCTGTCACATTCAGATCCATATATGATCTCATTTGATCCTACTCATCTTGTCTAAACATTGAAACTACTTCAAAACAACAACAGCATTTCTCCATCTCATTCTCTGATGAAGCTTTAATAAAAGTGAAACATGTTAGATTGATAAACGTTTCCTATTTGTTCTTTATCTTATCATTCTGTCAAAATTCTATCCATATTTGATCTCTCAATTCTTCTTTTCATCTTATATCTATTCTCGATGGAAACTATGTCAAAATCTTTAATTAGCATTCTCTCCATATCTCATTCTCTGATGAAGCTTTTTCTTCTTTGAAACATGTTAGATTTATAAATTCGTTTCCTTTTGTTCTTTATCTTATCATTCTGTATATATTCCGATATATATATATGATCTCCATTTGATCCCATCATCTTGTCTGGAACATTGAAACTACTTCAAAAGGACAACAGTATTCTCCCATATCTCATTCTCTGATGAAGCTTTAATAAAAAGTGAAACATGTTAGATTGACAAAACGTTTCCTATTTGTTCTTTATCTTATCATTCTGTCATTCTGATCCATATATCTCCATTTGATCGCAGCTCAACCAACATTGAAACTTTTCAAAAGGATATATATCTCATTCTCTGATGAAGCTTTAATAAAAGTGAAACATGTTTAGATTGATAAACGTTTCCTATTTGTTCTTTATCTTATCATTCTGTCACCGATCCATATATCTATTTATATATATCTTGTCTGAACATTGAAACTACTTCAAAAGGACAACAGCATCTCCATATCTCATTCTCTGATGAAATAAACTATTTAATAAAAGTGAAACATGTTAGATTGAAAATGTTCCTTATATTTGAACATTGAAACTGTGTTTATCTTATCATTCTGTCATAAATTCCTATTTGTTCTTTATCTTATCATATTTGATTCCGATCCATATTTGATCTCCATCTGTGTCCCAGCTCAATCTTGTCTGAACATTGAAACTAAACTTCAAAAGGACAACAGCATTCTCTCCATATCTCATTCTCTGATGAAGCTTTAATAAAAAGAAACATGTTAGATTGATAAACGTTTCCTATTTGTTCTTTATCTTATCATTCTGTCAGTTCCATCCATATATGATCTCCATTTGATCCCAGCTCATCTTGTCTAAACATTGAAACTACTTCAAAGGACAACAGCATTCTCTCCATATCTCATTCTCTGATGAAGCTTTAATAAAAGTGAAACATGTTAGATTGATAAACGTTTCCTATTTGTTCTTTATCTTATCATTCTGTCAGATTCTTGATCCATATATGATCTCCATTTGATCCCAGCTCATCTTGTCTGAACATTGAAACTACTTCAAAAGGACAACAGCATTCTCTCCATATCTCATTCTCTGATGAAGCTTTAATAAAAGTGAAACATGTTAGATTTGACAAACGAATCCTATTTGTTCTTTATCTTATCATTCTGTCGGATTCTGATCCATATATGATCTCCATTTGATCTCATCATTGTTGTCCAAATAAAACTACTTTCAAAAGGACAACAGCATTCTCTCCATATCTCATTCTCTGATGAAGCTTTAATAAAAGTGAAACATGTTAGATTGATAAACGTTTCCTATTTGTTCTTTATCTTATCATTCTGTCGGATTCCGATCCATATTATGATCTCCATTTGATCAACTCATCTTGTCTGAACATTGAAACTACTTCAAAAGGACAACAGCATTCTCTCCATATCTCATTCTCTGATGAAGCTTTAATAAAAGTGAAACATGTTAGATTGATAAACGTTTCCTATTTGTTCTTTATCTTATCATTCTGTCATATTCCGATCCATATTTGATCTCCATTTGATCCCAAGTTTTGTCTATCAAACTATAAAAAATCATTTTCTCTGATGACATGTTAGATTGACAAACTACTTTATCTTATCATTCTGTAAATTCTGATCCATATATGATCTCCATTTGATCCCAAACATCTTGTCTCTTTTCAAAAGGACAAAAATTCTCCCCATATCTCATTCTCTGATGAAGCTTTAATAAAAGTGAAACATGTTAGATTGATAAACGTTTCCTATTTGTTCTTTATCTTATCATTCTGTCATATTCCATCCATATTTGATCCCCATTTGATCCAGCTCATCTTGTCTGAACATTGAAACTACTTCTTTTTTTTCTCTCCATATCTCATTCTCTGATGAAGCTTTAATAAAAAGTGAAACATGTTAGATTGACAAACGTTTCCTATTTGTTCTTTATCTTATCATTCTGTCAGATTCTGTCCATATTTGATCTCCATTTGATCCCAGCTCATCTTGTCTGGAAATCTGAAACTCTTCAAAAACAATTTCTCTCCATATCTCATTCTCTGATGAAGCTTTATAATAAAAGTGTTAGAAACATGTTAGATTGATAAATTCTGTTTCCATATATATTTGTTCTTTATCTTATCATTCTGTTGGAGCAAACATCCATACATGATTAGATCCATTTGTTCTTTATCAGCTGTCGGATTCCATCTTGGTCTCAGATCATCTTGACATTGAAAAGACCTTCAAAGGACAACAGCATTCTCTCCATATCTCATTCTCTGATGAAGCTTTAATAAAAGTGAAACATGTTAGATTGACAAACGTTTCCTATTTGTTCTTTATCTTATCATTTCTGTCAGATTCAAATCCATATATGATCTCCATTTGATCCCAGCTCATCTTGTCTGAACATTGAAACTACTTCAAAAGAACAAAAGCATTCTCTCCATATCTCATTCTCTGATGAAGCTTTTAATAAAAGTGAAACATGTTAGATTGATAAATGTTTCCTATTTGTTCTTTATCTTATCATTCTGTCGGATTCCGATCCATATATGATCTCCATTTTGATCAAATACCTAGCTCATCTTGTCTGAACATTGAAACTTTTCAAAAGGACAACAGCATTCTCTATATATCTCATTCTCTGATGAAGCTTTAATAAAAAATGTGAAACATGTTAGATTGATAAACGCTTTCCTATTTGTTCTTTATCTTATCATTCTTCAGATTCTGATCATATTTGATCTCCATTTATCCCACTTCTTCATCTTGTCTAAACATTGAAAATCAAATCAAAGGACAAACATTTGTTCATTCTCTTCCATATCTCATTCTCTTTCTATGAAGCTTTAATAAAAACGAGTGAAACATGTTAGATTGATAAACGTTTCCTATTTGTTCTTTATCTTTATCATTCTGTCATTCATCCATATATGATCTCCATTTGATCCCAGCTCATCTTGTCTGAACATTGAAACTACTTCAAAAGGACAACAGCCATTCATATCTCAATGAAGGAGTGAAACATGTTAGATTGACAAACGCATTTGTTCTTTATCTTATCATTCTGTCGGAAATCTCATTCTCCATTTTGATCCAGCTCATCTTGTCTTTAAACTAAATGAAGCTTTTAATAAAAGTGAAACATGTTAGATTGATAAACGCTTCCTATTTGTTCTTTTATCTTATCATTCTGTCAGATTCTAATCCATATTTGATATTTGATCCCAGCCATCTTTCTCTGATGAACATTGAAATTGACAAACGCTATCTTCAAAAGGATTCGCAAACATTGAAACATTCTCTCCATATCTCATTCTCTGATGAAGCTTTAATAAAAGTGAAACATGTTAGATTGACAAACGCTTCCTATTTGTTCTTTATCTTATCATTCTGTCAATTCCGATCCATATATGATCTCCATTTGATCCCAGCTCATCTTGTCTGAAAATTGAAACTTCTCCCATATCTCATTCAAAAGGAAACAACAAACGCATTCTCTTATCCATATCTCATTCTCTGATGAAGCTTTAATAAAAGTGAAACATGTTATATTGATTCTCTGAAACGTTTCCTATTTGTTCTTTTATCTTATCATTCTGTCAGATTCTGATCCATATTTGATCTCCATTTGATCCCAGCTCATCTTGTCTGAACATTGAAACTTCTTCAAAGGACAACAGCATTCTCTCCATATCTCATTCTCTGATGAAGCTTTAATAAAAGTGAAACATGTTAGATTGATAAACGTTTCCTATTTGTTCTTTATCTTATCATTCTGTCACATTCTATCCATATTTGATCTCCATTTGATCCCAGCTCATCTTGTCTGAACATTGAAACTTCTTCAAAAGGAAACAGCATTCTCCCCATATCTCATTCTCTGATGACTGCTTTAATAAAAAGTGAAACATGTTAGATTGACAAACGCTTCCTATTTGTTCTTTTATCTTCTGTCGGATTCATTCTGATCTCCATTTGATCGATTCTAATCTGAACATTGAAACTATTCAAAGGACAACAGCATTATTCTCATTCTCTGATGAAGCTTTAATAAAAAAAGTGAAACATGTTAGATTGACAAATGCTATTTGTTCTTTATCTTCATTCTGTCAGATTCCGATCCATATATTTCCATTTGATCCCAGCTATTGTCTCAAAACTACTTCACAAGGACAGCATTCTCTCCATATCTCATTCTCTGATGAAGCTTTAATAAAAAGTGTTAATTGATAAACATTTGTTATTCTGTCAGATTCCGATCCAAATCTCCATTTGATCCAGCTCATTTGTTCTTTATCTTATCTCATTCTCTGATGAAGCTTTAATAAAAGTGAAACATGTTAGATTGACAAACGCTTCCACATTTGTTCTTTATCTTATCATTCTGTCATTCTGATCCATATTTGATCTCCATTTGATCCCAGCTCATCTTTAATGAACATTGAAACTACTTCAAAAGGACAACAGCATTCTCCCTTTATCTCATTCTCTGATGAAGCTTTAATAAAAACCAAACATGTTAGATTGATAAACGCTTCCTATTTGTTCTTTATCTTATCATTCTGTCAAATTCAAATCCATATTTGATCTCCAACATTGATCCCAGCTCATCTTTCTCTGTCTGAAACATTTAGAAACTACTTCAAAAGGACAACAGCATTCTCTCCATATCTCATTCTCTGATGAAGCTTTAATAAAAAGTGAAACATGTTAGATTGACAAACGCTTCCTATTTGTTCTTTATCTTATCATTCTGTCAGATTCTAATCCATATATTTGATCTCCATTTGATCCCAGCTTTTCCCCATCTTGTCTTTAATAAAAGAAACATTTAGATTGACTTCCTATTTGTTCTTTAAAAGGATCCATATTTGATCTCCAATCCCAGCAACATTCTCTATATCTCATTCTCTGATGAAGCTTTAATAAAAGTGAAACATGTTAGATTGACAAACGCTTCCTATTTGTTCTTTATCTTATCATTCTGTCGGATTCCGATCCATATATGATCTCCATTTGATCCCAGCTCATCTTGTCTGAACATTGAAACTACTTCAAAAGGACAACAGCATTCTCCCCATATCTCATTCTCTGATGAAGCTTTAATAAAAGTGAAACATGTTAGATTGATAAACGCTTCCTATTTGTTCTTTATCTTATCATTCTGTCAGATTCTGATCCATATTTGATCTCAATTTGATCCCAGCTCATCTTGTCTAAACATTGAAACTACTTCAAAAGGACAACAGCATTCTCTCCATATCTCATTCTCTGATGAATTTAATAAAAAAACATGTTAGATTGACAAACGCTTCCTATTTGTTCTTTATCTTATCATTCTGTCGGATTCTAGATCCATATATGATCTCCATTTGATCTCAGCTCATCTTGTCTGAACATTGAAACTACTTCAAAGGACAACAGCATTCTCTCCATATCTCATTCTCTGATGAAGCTTTAATAAAAGTGAAACATGTTAGATTGATAAACGCTTCCTATTTGTTCTTTATCTTATCATTCTGTCAGATTCTGATCCATATTTGATCTCAATTTGATCCCAGCTCATCTTGTCTAAACATCGAAACTACTTCAAAGGGACAACAGCATTCTCCCCATATCTCATTCTCTGATGAAGCTTTAATAAAAGTGAAACATGTTAGATTGATAAACGCTTCCTATTTGTTCTTTATCTTATCATTCTGTCAGATTCCATATTTGATCCATATCCAGATCTCCATTTTCAAAAGATCCCAGCTCTCATCTTGTCTTTAATAAAAGAACATTGTTTTTATCTTATCAAAATATTTGGACAACAACATTGAAACTTCTCCCATATCTCATTCTCTGATGAAGCTTTAATAAAAGTGAAACATGTTAGATTGACAAACGCTTCCTATTTGTTCTTTATCTTATCATTCTGTCAGATTCTCCATATTTGATATTTGATCTCCATTTGATCCTAATTCAAAAGGACATTCTTGTATCTTCTCTGATGAAACTAAAAAAGTAAAAATGACAATTTGTTCAGCATTTCTCCCCATATCTCATTTGATCTGATGAAACATTGTTTAATAAAAGTTCTCTCCAACATTAATAAAAGTTAGATTGACAAACGCTTCCTATTTGTTCTTTATCTTATCATTCTGTCGGATTCCGATCCATATATGATCTCCATTTTGATCCCAGTCATCTTGTCTGAACATTGAAACTACTTCAAAAAATGTAACAGCATTCTCTCCATATCTCATTCTCTGATGAAGCTTTAATAAAAGTGAAACATGTTAGATTGACAAACGCTTCCTATTTGTTCTTTATCTTATCATTCTGTCGGATTCTAATCCATATTTGATCTCCATTTGATCTCAGCTCATCTTGTCTGAACATTGAAACTACTTCAAAAGGACAACAGCATTCTCCCCATATCTCATTCTCTGATGAAGCTTTAATAAAAGTGAAACATGTTAGATTGACAAACGCTTCCTATTTGTTCTTTATCTTATCATTCTGTCAGATTCTGATCCATATATGATCTCCATTTGATCCCAGCTCATCTTGTCTGAACATTGAAACTACTTCAAAAGGACAACAGCATTCTCCCCATATCTCATTCTCTGATGAAGCTTTAATAAAAGTGAAACATGTTAGATTGACAAACGCTTCCTATTTGTTCTTTATCTTATCATTCTGTCGGATTCCGATCCATATATGATCTCCATTTGATCCCAGCTCATCTTGTCTGAACATTGAAACTACTTCAAAAGGACAACAGCATTCTCTCCATATCTCATTCTCTGATGAAGCTTTAATAAAACAGTGAAACATGTTAGATTGACAAACGCTTCCTATTTGTTCTTTTATCTTATCATTCTGTCCATATCTCATTCTCTGATCCATATTTGATCTCCATTTGATCCCAGCTCATCTTGTCTGAACATTGAAACTACTTCAAAAGGACAACAGCATTCTCTCCATATCTCATTCTCTGATGAAGCTTTAATAAAAGTGAAACATGTTAGATTGATAAACGCTTCCTTTTGTTCTTTATCTATTTGTTTCTTTATCTTATCATTCTGTCTGATTGAAACTACTTCAAAGATCCATATTCATTCTCTGATGAAGCTCCATTTAGATCCCTATTTGCTCATCTTGTCTTCCGAACATTTGAAAGCTCTCTTGTCTTCAAAGGACAACAGCATTCTCCCCATATCTCATTCTCTGATGAAGCTTTAATAAAAGTGAAACATGTTAGATTGATAAACGTTCCTATTTGTTCTTTATCTTATCATTCTGTCAGATTCCGATCCATATATGATCTCCATTTGATCCCAGCTCATCTTGTCTGAACATTGAAACTACTTCAAAGGACAACAGCATTCTCTCCATATCTCATTCTCTGATGAAGCTTTAATAAAAGTGAAACATGTTAGATTGATAAACGCTTCCTATTTGTTCTTTATCTTATCATTCTGTCAGTTCCGATCCATATATGATCTCCATTTGATCCCAGCTCATCTTGTCTGAACATTGAAACTACTTCAAAAGGACAACAGCATTCTCTCCATATCTCATTCTCTGATGAAGCTTTAATAAAAGTGAAACATGTTAGATTGATAAACGCTTCCTATTTGTTCTTTATCTTATCATTCTGTCGGATTCCGATCCATATTGATCTCCATTTGATCCAGCTCATCTTGTCTGAACATTGAAACTACTTCAAAAGGACAACAGCATTCTCTCCCCATATCTCATTCTCTGATGAAGCTTTAATAAAAAGTGAAACATGTTAGATTGATAAACGCTTCCTATTTGTTCTTTATCTTATCATTCTGTCGGATTCCGATCCATATTTGATCTCCATTTGATCTCAGCTCATCTTGTCTGAACATTGAAACTACTTCAAAAAGGACAACAGCATTCTCCCCATATCTCATTCTCTGATGAAGCTTTAATAAAAAGTGAAACATGTTAGATTGATAAACGCTTCCTATTTGTTCTTTATCTTATCATTCTGTCGGATTCCGATCCATATTTGATCTCCATTTGATCCCAGCTCATCTTGTCTGAACATTGAAACTACTTCAAAAGGACAACAGCATTCTCCCCATATCTCATTCTCTGATGAAGCTTTAATAAATTCTCATGTTAGATTTACAAACGCTTTAATCTTAAAATCCATATATGATCTCCATTTGATCGCAGCTCATCTTGTTAACATTGAAACTTCCAAAAGGACAACAGCATTCTCCTATTTGATGAAGCTTTAATAAAAGTTATTAGATTGATAAACGCTTCCTATTTGTTCTTTATTCTCATTCTGTCAGATTCTGATCCATATTTGATCTCCATTTGATCCCAGCTCATCTTGTCTGAACATTGAAACTACTTCAAAGGACAACAGCATTCTCTCCATATCTCATTCTCTGATGAAGCTTTAATAAAAGAGAAACATGTTAGATTGATAAACGTTTCCTATTTGTTCTTTATCTTATCATTCTGTCGGATTCCGATCCATATATGATCTCCATTTGATCCCAGCTCATCTTGTCTGAACATTGAAACTACTTCAAAAGGACAACAGCATTCTCTCCATATCTCATTCTCTGATGAAGCTTTAAAAGTAAAATGTTAGAAAACATTTGTTAGATTGATTCCGAAACGATTTTTGATCTCAGCTCATTTCTGAACATCTTTATCTTATCATTCTCTGGTGATGAGTTTAATAAAAGTGAAACATGGATTCAAACGATTTGTTCCTTATATTTGATTCTCCATTTGATCCCAGCTCATCTTGTCTGAACATTGAAACTACTTCAAAAGGACAACAGCATTCTCTCCATATCTCATTCTCTGATGAAGCTTTAATAAAAGTGAAACATGTTAGATTGATAAACGTTTCCTATTTGTTCTTTATCTTATCATTCTGTCGGATTCCGATCCATATATGATCTCCATTTGATCCCAGCTCATCTTGTCTGAACATTGAAACTACTTCAAAAGGACAACAGCATTCTCCCATATCTCATTCTCTGATGAAGCTTTAATAAAAATAGTGAAACATGTTAGATTGACAAACGCTTCCTATTTGTTCTTTATCTTATCATTCTGTCAGATTCCGATCCATATATGATCTCCATTTGATCCCAGCTCATCTTGTCTGAACATTGAAACTACTTCAAAAGGACAACAGCATTCTCTCCATATCTCATTCTCTGATGAAGCTTTAAAAAAAACATGTTAGAAAAACATTTGTTAGATTGACAAACGATTTCCTATTTGTTCTTTATCTTATCATTCTGTTCTCTGATGATTCCGATCCAACATATGATCTCCATTTGATCCCAGTCTCATCTTGTCTGAACATCTTGAAACTAAACTTCAAAAGGACAACAGCATTCTCCCCATATCTCATTCTCTGATGAAGCTTTAATAAAAGTGAAACATGTTAGATTGACAAACGCTTCCTATTTGTTCTTTATCTTATCATTCTGTCAGATTCTGATCCATATTTGATCTCCATTTGATCCCAGCTCATCTTGTCTGAACATTGAAACTACTTCTTGTCTGAAGGACAACAGCATTCTCTCCATATCTCATTCTCTGATGAAGCTTTAATAAAAGTGAAACATGTTAGATTGATAAACGTTTCCTATTTGTTCTTTATCTTATCATTCTGTCGGATTCATCCATATATGATCCATATTTGATCTCCATTTGATCTTCCAGCTCATCTTGTCTGAACATTGAAACTACTTCAAAAGGACAACAGCATTCTCTCCATATCTCATTCTCTGATGAATATTTAATAAAAAGTGAAACATGTTAGATTGACAAACGCTTCCTATTTGTTCTTTATCTTATCATTCTGTCGGATTCCGATCCATATTTGATCTCCATTTGATCTTCATATATGATCTTGTCTGAACATTGAAACTACTTCAAAAGGACAACAGCATTCTCTCCATATCTCATTCTCTGATGAAGCTTTAATAAAAGTGAAACATGTTAGATTGACAAACGCTTCCTATTTGTTCTTTATCTTATCATTCTGTCGGATTCCGATCCATATATGATCTCCATTTGATCTCAGCTCATCTTGTCTGAACATTGAAACTACTTCAAAAATAGACAACAGCATTCTCCCCATATCTCATTCTCTGATGAAGCTTTAATAAAAGTGAAACATGTTAGATTGACAAACGCTTCCTATTTGTTCTTTATCTTATCATTCTGTCGGATTCCGATCCATATATGATTCCATTTGATCTCCTTTTGAACATCCCAGCAACATCTTCTCTCCAATCTCATTCTCTGATGAACTTTAATAAAAAAAAACATGTTAGATTGACAACGCATTTGTTCTTTATCTTATCATTCTGTCGGATTCCGATCTACATGATCTCCATTTGATCGAATCTTGTCTTTGAAACTAAAAAAGGACAACAGCATTCTGATCTCATTCTCTGATGATTTAATAAAAAGATTTAGATAAAAACGCTTCCTATTTGTTCTTTTATCTTATCATTCTGTCGGATTCTAATCCATATTTGATCTCCATTTGATCCCAGCTCATCTTGTCTGAACATTGAAACTACTTCAAAAGGACAACAGCATTCTCTCCATATCTCATTATCTGATGAAGCTTTAATAAAAGTGAAACATGTTAGATTGATAAACGCTTCCTATTTGTTCTTTATCTTATCATTCTGTCGGATTCAGATCCATATATGATCTCCATTTGATCCCAGCTCATCTTGTCTGAACATTGAAACTACTTCAAAAGGACAACAGCATTCTCTCCATATCTCATTATCTGATGAAGCTTTAATAAAAGTGAAACATGTTAGATTGACAAACGCTTCCTATTTGTTCTTTATCTTATCATTCTGTCGGATTCCGATCCATATTCCATGATCTCCATTTGATCCCAGCTCATCTTGTCTGAACATTTGAAACTACTTCAAAAGGACAACAGCATTCTCTCTCCATATCTCATTCTCTGATGAAGCTTTAATAAAAGTGAAACATGTTAGATAGACAAACGCTTCCTATTTGTTCTTTATCTTATCATTCTGTCGGATTCCGATCCATATATGATCTCCATTTGATCCCAGCTCATCTTGTCCGAACATTGAAACTACTTCAAAAGGACAACAGCATTCTCTCCATATCTCATTCTCTGATGAAGCTTTAATAAAAGTGAAACATGTTAGATAGACAAACGCTTCCTATTTGTTCTTTATCTTATCATTCTGTCGGATTCCGATCCATATATGATCTCCATTTGATCTCAGCTCATCTTGTCTGAACATTGAAACTACTTCAAAAGGACAACAGCATTCTCCCCATATCTCATTCTCTGATGAAAACTTTAATAAAAGTGAAACATGTTAGATTGACAAACGCTTCCTATTTGTTCTTTATCTTATCATTCTGTCGGATTCCTGATCCATATTTGATCTCCATTTGATCCCAGCTCATCTTGTCTGAACATTGAAACTACTTCGAAAGGACAACAGCATTCTCTCCATATCTCATTCTCTGATGAAGCTTTAATAAAAGTGAAACATGTTAGATTGACAAACGCTTCCTATTTGTTCTTTATCTTATCATTCTGTCGGATTCCGATCCATATTTGATCTCCATTTGATCTCAGCTCATCTTGTCTGAACATTGAAACTACTTCAAAAGGACAACAGCATTCTCTCCATATCTCATTCTCTGATGAAGCTTTAATAAAAGTGAAACATGTTAGATTGACAAACGCTTCCTATTTGTTCTTTATCTTATCATTCTGTCGGATTCCGATCCATATATGATCTCCATTTGATCCCAGCTCATCTTGTCTGAACATTGAAACTACTTCAAAAGGAAACAGCATTCTCTCCATATCTCATTCTCTGATGAAGCAATAAAAGTAAACATGTTAGATTGACAAACTTCCCCTTTATCTTATCATTCTGTCATTCTCTGATCTCCATTTGATCTCAGCTCATCTTGTCTTTTGAAACTAAAAAGACAACAGCAAATCTCATTCTCTGATGATAAAAGTGAAACATGTTAGATTGACAAACGCTTCCTATTTGTTCTTTATCTTATCATTCTGTCGGATTCCGATCCATATATGATCTCCATTTGATCCCAGCTCATCTTGTCTGAACATTGAAACTACTTCAAAAGGACAACAGCATTCTCTCCATATCTCATTCTCTGATGAAGCTTTAATAAAAGTGAAACATGTTAGATTGACAAACGCTTCCTATTTGTTCTTTATCTTATCATTCTGTCGGATTCCGATCCATATATGATCTCCATTTGATCTCAGCTCATCTTGTCTGAACATTGAAACTACTTCAAAAGGACAACAGCATTCTCTCCATATCTCATTCTCTGATGAAGCTTTAATAAAAGTGAAACATGTTAGATTGACAAACGCTTCCTATTTGTTCTTTATCTTATCATTCTGTCGGATTCCGATCCATATATGATCTCCATTTGATCCCAGCTCATCTTGTCTGAACATTGAAACTACTTCAAAAGGACAACAGCATTCTCTCCATATCTCATTCTCTGATGAAGCTTTAATAAAAGTGAAACATGTTAGATTGATAAACGCTTCCTATTTGTTCTTTATCTTATCATTCTGTCGGATTCCGATCCATATTTGATCTCCATTTGATCCCAGCTCATCTTGTCTGAACATTGAAACTACTTCAAAAGGACAACAGCATTCTCTCCATATCTCATTCTCTGATGAAGCTTTAATAAAAGTGAAACATGTTAGATAGACAAACGCTTCCTATTTGTTCTTTATCTTATCATTCTGTCGGATTCCGATCCATATATGATCTCCATTTGATCCCAGCTCATCTTGTCTGAACATTGAAACTACTTCAAAAGGACAACAGCATTCTCTCCATATCTCATTCTCTGATGAAGCTTTAATAAAAAGTGAAACATGTTAGATTGACAAACGCTTCCTATTTGTTCTTTATCTTATCATTCTGTCGGATTCCGATCCATATTTGATCTCCATTTGATCTCAGCTCATCTTGTCTGAACATTGAAACTACTTCAAAGGACAACAGCATTCTCCATATCTCATTCTCTGATGAAGCTTTAATAAAAAAAGTAAAACATGTTAGATTGACAAACGCTTCCTATTTGTTCTTTATCTTATCATTCTGTCGGATTCTGATCCATATATGATCTCCATTTGATCCCAGCTCATCTTGTCTGAACATTGAAACTACTTCAAAAGGACAACAGCATTCTCTCCATATCTCATTCTCTGATGAAGCTTTAATAAAAAAGTGAAACATGTTAGATTGACAAACGCTTCCTATTTGTTCTTTATCTTATCATTCTGTCGGATTCCGATCCATATTTGATCTCCATTTGATCCCAGCTCATCTTGTCTGAACATTGAAACTACTTCAAAAGGACAACAGCATTCTCTCCATATCTCATTCTCTGATGAAGCTTTAATAAAAGTGAAAACATGTTAGATTGACAAACGCTTCCCTATTTGTTCTTTATCTTATCATTCTGTCAGATTCCGATCCATATATGATCTCCATTTGATCCCAGCTCATCTTGTCTGAACATTGAAACTACTTCAAAAGGACAACAGCATTCTCTCCATATCTCATTCTCTGATGAAGCTTTAATAAAAGTAAAACATGTTAGATAGACAAACGCTTCCTATTTGTTCTTTATCTTATCATTCTGTCAGTTCAGGATTCCGATCCATGATCTCCATTTGATCGCAGCTCATCTTGTCTGAACATTGAAACTACTTCAAAAAGACAACAGCATTCTCCATATCTCATTCTCTGATGAAGCTTTAATAAAAGGAAAACATGTTAGATAGATCCATATCATGTCGGATTCCATTTGATCTCCATTTCATCTTGTCTTGAACATTGAAACTACTTCAAAAGGACAACAGCATTCTCTCCATATCTCATTCTCTGATGAAGCTTTAATAAAAGTGAAACATGTTAGATTGATAAACGCTTCCTATTTGTTCTTTATCTTATCATTCTGTCGGATTCCGATCCATATATGATCTCCATTTGATCCCAGCTCATCTTGTCTGAACATTGAAACTACTTCAAAAGGACAACAGCATTCTCCCCATATCTCATTCTCTGATGAAGCTTTAATAAAAGTGAAACATGTTAGATTGACAAACGCTTCCTATTTGTTCTTTATCTTATCATTCTGTCAGATTCTGATCCATATTTGATCTCCATTTGATCTCAGCTCATCTTGTCTGAACATTGAAACTACTTCAAAAGGACAACAGCATTCTCCCCATATCTCATTCTCTGATGAAGCTTTAATAAAAGTGAAACATGTTAGATTGACAAACGCTTCCTATTTGTTCTTTATCTTATCATTCTGTCGGATTCCGATCCATATATGATCTCCATTTGATCCCAGCTCATCTTGTCTGAACATTGAAACTACTTCAAAAGGACAACAGCATTCTCCCCATATCTCATTCTCTGATGAAGCTTTAATATAAAAGAAACATGTTAGATTGACAAACGCTTCCTATTTGTTCTTTATCTTATCATTCTGTCGGATTCCGATCCATATAAAATATGATCTCCATTTGATCCCAGCTCATCTTGTCTGAACATTGAAACTACTTCAAAAGGACAACAGCATTCTCTCCATATCTCATTCTCTGATGAAGCTTTAATAAAAAAGTGAAACATGTTAGATTGACAAACGCTTCCTATTTGTTCTTTATCTTATCATTCTGTCGGATTCCGATCCATATATGATCTCCATTTGATCTTCAAAAGGACAGCTTCATTCTTGTCTGAAACATTGAAACTACTTCAAAATATATGACAATCCCAGCAGTCAACATTCTCTCCATATCTCATTCTCATTCTCTGATGAAGCTTTAATAAAAGTGAAACATGTTAGATTGACAAACGCTTCCTATTTGTTCTTTATCTTATCATTCTGTCGGATTCCGATCCATATATGATCTCCATTTGATCCCAGATAATCTTGTCGGAACATTGAAACTACTTCAAAAGGACAACAGCATTCTCTCCATATCTCATTCTCTGATGAAGCTTTAATAAAAGAGAAACATGTTAGATTCTGTGACAAACGCTTCCTATTTGTTCTTTATCTTATCATTCTGTCAAACGCTTCCTATTTGTTCTTTTATTCCGATCCATCCATATTTGATCTCCATTTGATCTCAGCTCATCTTGTCTGAAATTGAAACTACTTCAAAGGACAACAGCATTCTCTCCATATCTCATTCTCTGATGAAGCTTTAATAAAAGTTGTGTTAGATAACAAACGCTTCCTATTTGTTCTTTATCTTATCATTCTGTCGGAAATATATGATCTCCATTTGATCCCAGCTCATCTTGTCTGAACATTGAAACTACTTCTCTGGACAACAGCATTTCTCCATATCTCATTCTCTGATGAAGCTTTAATAAAAAGTAAAACATGTTAGATAGACAAACGCTTCCTATTTGTTCTTTATCTTATCATTCTGTCGGATTCCGATCCATATATGATCTCCATTTGATCCCAGCTCATCTTGTCTGAACATTGAAACTACTTCAAAAGGACAACAGCATTCTCCCCATATCTCATTCTCTGATGAAGCTTTAATAAAAGTGAAACATGTTAGATTGACAAACGCTTCCTATTTGTTCTTTATCTTATCATTCTGTCGGATTCCGATCCATATTTGATCTCCATTTGATCCCAGATAATCTTGTCTGAACATCGAAACTACTTCAAAAGGACAACAGCATTCTCTCCATATCTCATTCTCTGATGAAGCTTTAATAAAAGTGAAACATGTTAGATTGATAAACGCTTCCTATTTGTTCTTTATCTTCTCATTCTGTCGGATTCCGATCCATATATGATCTCCATTTGATCCCAGCTCATCTTGTCTGAACATTGAAACTACTTCAAAAGGACAACAGCATTCTCTCCATATCTCATTCTCTGATGAAGCTTTAATAAAAGTGAAACATGTTAGATTGACAAACGCTTCCTATTTGTTCTTTATCTTATCATTCTGTCGGATTCCGATCCATATATTTGATCTCCATTTGATCCCAGCTCATCTTGTCTGAACATTGAAACTACTTCAAAAGGACAACAGCATTCTCTCCATATCTCATTCTCTGATGAAGCTTTAATAAAAGTTAGAAACATGTTATTTGTTCTTTATAGACAAATATTTGATCTTCCTATTTGTTCTTTATCTTATCATTCTGTCAGTTATCCATTCTACATGATCTCCATTTGAAAGCTCATCTTGTCTGAACATTGAAACATGTTAGATCCATATGAAGCTTTGTCATGTTAGATTGACAAACGCTTCCATTTGATCTTATCATTCTGCTCATCTTGTCTGAACATTGAAACTACTTCAAAAGGACAACAGCATTCTCTCCATATCTCATTCTCTGATGAAGCTTTAATAAAAGTGAAACATGTTAGATTGACAAACGCTTCCTATTTGTTCTTTATCTTATCATTCTGTCGGATTCCGATCCATATATGATCTCCATTTGATCCCAGCTCATCTTGTCTGAACATTGAAACTACTTCAAAAGGACAACAGCATTCTCTCCATATCTCATTCTCTGATGAAGCTTTAATAAAAGTAAAACATGTTAGATTGACAAACGCTTCCTATTTGTTCTTTATCTTATCATTCTGTCGGATTCCATTTGATCCATATCTTGATCATCCTATTTGATCCCATATCTCATTCTCATCTTTAATAAAAGAACATTTAGAAAAACGCTTCCTATTTGTTCTTTAAATTCTGTCGGGACAACAGCATTCTCTCATTGAAACTATCTCATTCTCTGATTCTCTGATGAAGCTTTAATAAAAGTAAAACATGTTAGATAGACAAACGCTTCCTATTTGTTCTTTATCTTATCATTCTGTCAGATTCTGATCCATATTTGATCCCATCTCTTGTCATTTGAAACTCTTCCAGCATTCATCTTTCTCTGTCTTTAATAAAGAACATTGATAACAAACTTCCTTTTGTTCAAATTCTGTCGGATTCCGGACATTTGATCAGCATTCTCTGAACCATATCTTCATTCTCTGATGAAGCTTTAATAAAAGTGAAACATGTTAGATTGATAAACGTTTCCTATTTGTTCTTTATCTTATCATTCTGTCGGATTCCGATCCATATTTGATCTCCATTTGATCTCAGCTCATCTTGTCTGAACATTGAAACTACTTCAAAAGGACAACAGCATTCTCTCCATATCTCATTCTCTGATGAAGCTTTAATAAAAGTGAAACATGTTAGATAGACAAACGCTTCCTATTTGTTCTTTATCTTATCATTCTGTCGGATTCCGATCCATATTTGATCTCCATTTGATCTCAGCTCATCTTGTCTGAACATTGAAACTACTAAAAGGACTTCTCTCCAATCTCATTCTCTGGACAATAAAAGTAAAACATTCTCCTCCTTATCATTCTGTCGGATTCTCCATTTCTGATGAAGCTTTAATAAAAGTAAAAGCATGTTAGATCTGATTTGATCGCAGCTCATCTTGTCTGAACATTGAAACTACTTCAAAAGGACAACAGCATTCTCTCCATATCTCATTCTCTGATGAAGCTTTAATAAAAGTGAAACATGTTAGATAGACAAACGCTTCCTATTTGTTCTTTATCTTATCATTCTGTCGGATTCCGATCCATATTTGATCTCCATTTGATCGCAGCTCATCTTGTCTGAACATTGAAACTACTTCAAAAAGGACAACAGCATTCTCTCCATATCTCATTCTCTGATGAAGCTTTAATAAAAGTAAAACATGTTAGATTGACAAACGCTTCCTATTTGTTCTTTATCTTATCATTCTGTCGGATTCCGATCCATATATGATCTCCATTTGATCGCAGCTCATCTTGTCTGAACATTGAAACTACTTCAAAAAGGACAACAGCATTCTCTCCATATCTCATTCTCTGATGAAGCTTTAATAAAAAGTGAAAACATGTTAGATAGACAAACGCTTCCTATTTGTTCTTTATCTTATCATTCTGTCGGATTCCGATCCATATATGATCTCCATTTGATCGCAGCTCATCTTGTCTGAACATTGAAACTACTTCAAAAGGACAACAGCATTCTCTCCATATCTCATTCTCTGATGAAGCTTTAATAAAAGTAAAACATGTTAGATAGACAAACGCTTCCTATTTGTTCTTTATCTTATCATTCTGAACATCGGATTCCGATCCATATATGATCTCCATTTGATCGCAGCTCATCTTGTCTGAACATTGAAACTACTTCAAAAGGACAACAGCATTCTCTCCATATCTCATTCTCTGATGAAGCTTTAATAAAAAGTAAAACATGTTAGATTGACAAACGCTTCCTATTTGTTCTTTATCTTATCATTCTGTCGGATTCCGATCCATATATGATCTCCATTTGATCGCAGCTCATCTTGTCTGAACATTGAAACTACTTCAAAAGGACAACAGCATTCTCTCCATATCTCATTCTCTGATGAAGCTTTAATAAAAGTGAAACATGTTAGATAGACAAACGCTTCCTATTTGTTCTTTATCTTATCATTCTGTCGGATTCCGATCCATATATGATCTCCATTTGATCGCAGCTCATCTTGTCTGAACATTGAAACTACTTCAAAAGGACAACAGCATTCTCTCCATATCTCATTCTCTGATGAAGCTTTAATAAAAGTAAAACATGTTAGATAGACAAACGCTTCCTATTTGTTCTTTATCTTATCATTCTGTCGGATTCTGATCCATACATGATCTCCATTTGACCGCAGCTCATCTTGTCTGAACATTGAAACTACTTCAAAAGGACAACAGCATTCTCTCCATATCTCATTCTCTGATGAAGCTTTAAAAAGTAAAACATTTAGATAAAAATCTTATCATTCTGTCGGAAACATGTTAGATCCCACAAACGCTTTTCCAATTTGTTCTTTATCTTATGAAGCATTCTGTCAGATTCCTATTTGTTCATTATCTTATGATTCTCCATACATGATCTCCATTTGATCCAGCTCATCTTGTCTGAACATTGAAACTACTTCAAAAGGACAACAGCATTCTCTCCATATCTCATTCTCTGATGAAGCTTTAATAAAAGTAAAACATGTTAGATAGACAAACGCTTCCTATTTGTTCTTTATCTTATCATTCTGTCAGATTCCGATCCATATGATCTCCATTTGATCGCAGCTCATCTTGTCTGAACATTGAAACTACTTCAAAAGGACAACAGCATTCTCTCCATATCTCATTCTCTGATGAAGCTTTAATAAAAGTAAAACATGTTAGATAGACAAACGCTTCCTATTTGTTCTTTATCTTATCATTCTGTCGGATTCCGATCCATACATGATCTCCATTTGATCGCAGCTCATCTTGTCTGAACATTGAAACTACTTCAAAGGACAACAGCATTCTCTCCATATCTCATTCTCTGATGAAGCTTTAATAAAAGTAAAACATGTTAGATAGACAAACGCTTCCTATTTGTTCTTTATCTTATCATTCTGTCGGATTCCGATCCATACATGATCTCCATTTGATCGCAGCTCATCTTGTCTGAACATTGAAACTACTTCAAAAGGACAACAGCATTCTCTCCATATCTCATTCTCTGATGAAGCTTTAATAAAAGTGAAACATGTTAGATAGACAAACGCTTCCTATTTGTTCTTTATCTTATCATTCTGTCGGATTCCGATCCATACATGATCTCCATTTGATCGCAGCTCATCTTGTCTGAACATTGAAACTACTTCAAAAGGACAACAGCATTCTCTCCATATCTCATTCTCTGATGAAGCTTTAATAAAAGTGAAACATGTTAGATAGACAAACGCTTCCTATTTGTTCTTTATCTTATCATTCTGTCGGATTCAGATCCATATATGATCTCCATTTGATCGCAGCTCATCTTGTCTGAACATTGAAAACTACTTCAAAAAGGACAACAGCATTCTCTCCATATCTCATTCTCTGATGAAGCTTTAATAAAAGTAAAGCATGTTAGATAGACAAACGCTTCCTATTTGTTCTTTATCTTATCATTCTTTCGGATTCCGATCCATACATATTTGATCTCCATTTGATCGCAGCTCATCTTGTCTGAACATTGAAACTACTTCAAAAGGACAACAACATTGCATTCTCTTCATATCTCATTCTCTGATGAAGCTTTAATAAAAGTAAAGCATGTTAGATAGACAAACGCTTCCTATTTGTTCTTTATCTTATCATTCTGTCGGATTCCGATCCATATATGATCTCCATTTGATCGCAGCTCATCTTGTCTGAACATTGAAACTACTTCAAAAGGACAACAGCATTCTCTCCATATCTCATTCTCTGATGAAGCTTTAATAAAAGTAAAACATGTTAGATAGACAAACGCTTCCTATTTGTTCTTTATCTTATCATTCTGTCGGATTCCGATCCATATATGATCTCCATTTGATCGCAGCTCATCTTGTCTGAACATTGAAACTACTTCAAAAGGACAACAGCATTCTCTCCATATCTCATTCTCTGATGAAGCTTTAATAAAAGTAAAACATGTTAGATAGACAAACGCTTCCTATTTGTTCTTTATCTTATCATTCTGTCGGATTCCGATCCATATATGATCTCCATTTGATCGCAGCTCATCTTGTCTGAACATTGAAACTACTTCAAAAGGACAACAGCATTCTCTCCATATCTCATTCTCTGATGAAGCTTTAATAAAAGTAAAACATGTTAGATGTCTTTGAAACGCTTCCTAGACAAACGCTTCCTATTTGTTCTTTATCTTATCATTCTGTCTCATTCCGATCCATATATGATCTCCATTTGATCGCAGCTCATCTTGTCTGAACATTGAAACTACTTCAAAAGGACAACAGCATTCTCTCCATATCTCATTCTCTGATGAAGCTTTAATAAAAGTAAAACATGTTAGATTGACAAACGCTTCCTATTTGTTCTTTATCTTATCATTCTGTCGGATTCCGATCCATATTTGATCTCCATTTGATCGCAGCTCATCTTGTCTGAACATTGAAACTACTTCAAAAGGACAACAGCATTCTCTCCATATCTCATTCTCTGATGAAGCTTTAATAAAAGTAAAACATGTTAGATTGACAAACGCTTCCTATTTGTTCTTTATCTTATCATTCTGTCGGATTCCGATCCATATATGATCTCCATTTGATCCAGCTCATCTTGTCTGAACATTGAAACTACTTCAAAAGGACAACAGCATTCTCTCCATATCTCATTCTCTGATGAAGCTTTAATAAAAGTAAAACATGTTAGATAGACAAACGCTTCCTATTTGTTCTTTATCTTATCATTCTGTCGGATTCGATCCATATTTGATCTCCATTTGATCCCAGCTCATCTTGTCTGAACATTGAAACTACTTCAAAAGGATAACAGCATTCTCTCCATATCTCATTCTCTGATGAAGCTTTAATAAAAGTAAAACATGTTAGATAGACAAACGCTTCCTATTTGTTCTTTATCTTATCATTCTGTCGGATTCCGATCCATATATGATCTCCATTTGATCCCAGCTCATCTTGTCTAAATATTGAAACTACTTCAAAAGGACAACAGCATTCTCTCCATATCTCATTCTCTGATGAAGCTTTAATAAAAGTAAAACATGTTAGATAGACAAACGCTTCCTATTTGTTCTTTATCTTATCATTCTGTCGGATTCCGATCCATATATGATCTCCATTTGATCGCAGCTCATCTTGTCTGAACATTGAAACTACTTCAAAAGGACAACAGCATTCTCCATATCTCATTCTCAAGCTTTAATAAAAGTAAACATGTTAGATTGACAAACGCTTCCTATTTGTTCTTTATCTTATCATTCTGTCGGATTCGATCCAATGATCTCCATTTGATCCCAGCTCATCTTGTCTGAACATTGAAACTACTTCAAAAGGACAACAGCATTCTCTCCATATCTCATTCTCTGATGAAGCTTTAATAAAAGTAAACATGTTAGATAGACAAACGCTTCCTATTTGTTCTTTATCTTATCATTCTGTCGGATTCTGATCCATATCTCCATTTGATCGCAGCTCATCTTGTCTGAACATTGAAACTACTTCAAAAGGACAACAGCATTCTCTCCATATCTCATTCTCTGATGAAGCTTTAATAAAAGTAAAACATGTTAGATAGACAAACGCTTCCTATTTGTTCTTTATCTTATCATTCTGTCGGATTCCGATCTCCATTTGATCCCATGATCTCCATTTGATCGCAAAAGGACAACAGCATTCTCTTCATATCTCATCTTTTAATAAAAGTAAAACATGTTAGATTGACAAACGCTTCCTATTTGTTCTTTATCTTAAACTGTTTCAATTTGATCGTAGGACAAAACAAAGGACATTCTCTCCATATCTCATTCTCTGATGAAGCTTTAATAAAAGTAAAACATGTTAGATAGACAAACGCTTCCTTATTTGTTCTTTATCTTATCATTCTGTCGGATTCCGATCCATACATGATCTCCATTTGATCCCAGCTCATCTTGTCTGAACATTGAAACTACTTCAAAAGGACAACAGCATTCTCCATATCTCATTCTCTGATGAAGCTTTAATAAAAGTAAAACATGTTAGATAGACAAACGCTTCCCTATTTGTTCTTTATCTTATCATTCTGTCGATTCCGATCCATATCCATACATGATCTCCATTTGATCGCAGCTCATCTTGTCTGAACATTGAAACTACTTCAAAAGGACAACAGCATTCTCTCCATATCTCATTCTCTGATGAAGCTTTAATAAAAGTAAACATGTTAGATAGACAAACGCTTCCTATTTGTTCTTTATCTTATCATTCTGTCGGATTCCGATCCATACATGATCTCCATTTGATCGCAGCTCATCTTGTCTGAACATTGAAACTACTTCAAAAGGACAACAGCATTCTCTCCATATCTCATTCTCTGATGAAGCTTTAATAAAAGTAAAACATGTTAGATAGACAAACGCTTCCTATTTGTTCTTTATCTTATCATTCTGTCGGATTCCGATCCATATATGATCTCCATTTGATCGCAGCTCATCTTGTCTGAACATTGAAACTACTTCAAAAGGACAACAGCATTCTCTCCATATCTCATTCTCTGATGAAGCTTTAATAAAAGTGAAACATGTTAGATTGATAAACGTTTCCTATTTGTTCTTTATCTTATCATTCTGTCGGATTCCGATCCATACATGATCTCCATTTGATCGCAGCTCATCTTGTCTGAACATTGAAACTACTTCAAAAGGACAACAGCATTCTCTCCATATCTCATTCTCTGATGAAGCTTTAATAAAAGTAAAACATGTTAGATAGACAAACGCTTCCTATTTGTTCTTTATCTTATCATTCTGTCGGATTCCGATCCATATATGATCTCCATTTGATCGCAGCTCATCTTGTCTGAACATTGAAACTACTTCAAAAGGACAACAGCATTCTCTCCATATCTCATTCTCTGATGAAGCTTTAATAAAAGTAAAACATGTTAGATAGACAAACGCTTCCTATTTGTTCTTTATCTTATCATTCTGTCGGATTCCGATCCATATTTGATCTCCATTTGATCGCAGCTCATCTTGTCTGAACATTGAAACTACTTCAAAAGGACAACAGCATTCTCTCTCCATATCTCATTCTCTGATGAAGCTTTAATAAAAGTAAAACATGTTAGATAGACAAACGCTTCCTATTTGTTCTTTATCTTATCATTCTGTCGGATTCCGATCCATACATGATCTCCATTTGATCTCAGCTCATCTTGTCTGAACATTGAAACTACTTCAAAAGGACAACAGCATTCTCTCCATATCTCATTCTCTGATGAAGCTTTAATAAAAGTAAAGCATGTTAGATAGACAAACGCTTCCTATTTGTTCTTTATCTTATCTCATCTTGTCTGGAAACTCCGATCCATATCTCATTCTCTGATCTCCATTTGATCGCAGCTCATCTTGTCTGAACATTGAAACTTGTCTGAACATTCAAAAGGACAACAGCATTCTCTCCATATCTCATTCTCTGATGAAGCTTTAATAAAAGTAAAACATGTTAGATAGACAAACGCTTCCTATTTGTTCTTTATCTTATCATTCTGTCGGATTCCGATCCATACATGATCTCCATTTGATCGCAGCTCATCTTGTCTGAACATTGAAACTACTTCAAAAGGACAACAGCATTCTCTCCATATCTCATTCTCTGATGAAGCTTTAATAAAAGTAAAACATGTTAGATAGACAAACGCTTCCTATTTGTTCTTTATCTTATCATTCTGTCGGATTCCGATCCATACATGATCTCCATTTGATCGCAGCTCATCTTGTCTGAACATTGAAACTACTTCAAAAGGACAACAGCATTCTCTCCATATCTCATTCTCTGATGAAGCTTTAATAAAAGTAAAACATGTTAGATAGACAAACGCTTCCTATTTGTTCTTTATCTTATCATTCTGTCGGATTCCGATCCATACATGATCTCCATTTGATCGCAGCTCATCTTGTCTGAACATTGAAACTACTTCAAAAGGACAACAGCATTCTCTCCATATCTCATTCTCTGATGAAGCTTTAATAAAAGTAAAACATGTTAGATAGACAAACGCTTCCTATTTGTTCTTTATCTTATCATTCTGTCGGATTCCGATCCATACATGATCTCCATTTGATCGCAGCTCATCTTGTCTGAACATTGAAACTACTTCAAAAGGACAACAGCATTCTCTCCATATCTCATTCTCTGATGAAGCTTTAATAAAAGTAAAACATGTTAGATAGACAAACGCTTCCTATTTGTTCTTTATCTTATCATTCTGTCGATTCCATTTGATCCATACATGATCTCCATTTGATCGCAGCTCATCTTGTCTGAACATTGAAACTACTTCAAAAAGGACAACAGCATTCTCTCCATATCTCATTCTCTGATGAAGCTTTAATAAAAAAGTAAAACATGTTAGATAGACAAACGCTTCCTATTTGTTCTTTATCTTATCATTCTGTCGGATTCCGATCCATACATGATCTCCATTTGATCGCAGCTCATCTTGTCTGAACGCAGCTCTCTGATCTTGTCTCTTATCATTCTGAACATTGAAACTTGTCTGAACATTCAAAAGGACAACAGCATTCTCTCCATATCTCATTCTCTGATGAAGCTTTAATAAAAGTAAAGCATGTTAGATAGACAAACGCTTCCTATTTGTTCTTTATCTTATCATTCTGTCGGATTCCGATCCATACATGATCTCCATTTGATCGCAGCTCATCTTGTCTGAACATTGAAACTACTTCAAAGGACAACAGCATTCTCTCCATATCTCATTCTCTGATGAAGCTTTAATAAAAGTAAAACATGTTAGATAGACAAACGCTTCCTATTTGTTCTTTATCTTATCATTCTGTCGGATTCCGATCCATATATGATCTCCATTTGATCGCAGCTCATCTTGTCTGAACATTGAAACTACTTCAAAAGGACAACAGCATTCTCTCCATATCTCATTCTCTGATGAAGCTTTAATAAAAGTAAAACATGTTAGATAGACAAACGCTTCCTATTTGTTCTTTATCTTATCATTCTGTCGGATTCCGATCCATACATGATCTCCATTTGATCGCAGCTCATCTTGTCTGAACATTGAAACTACTTCAAAAGGACAAATAGCATTCTCTCCATATCTCATTCTCTGATGAAGCTTTAATAAAAGTAAAACATGTTAGATAGACAAACGCTTCCTATTTGTTCTTTATCTTATCATTCTGTCGGATTCCGATCCATATATGATCTCCATTTGATCGCAGCTCATCTTGTCTGAACATTGAAACTAAAAGGACTTCAAATGAAGGACATGTTACAGCATTTATCATTCTCTCCATATCTCATTTTGATCTCTGATGAAGCTTTAATAAAAGTAAAACATGTTAGATAGACAAACGCTTCCTATTTGTTCTTTATCTTATCATTCTGTCGGATTCCGATCCATACATGATCTCCATTTGATCGCAGCTCATCTTGTCTGAACATTGAAACTACTTCAAAAGGACAACAGCATTCTCTCCATATCTCATTCTCTGATGAAGCTTTAATAAAAGTAAAACATGTTAGATAGACAAACGCTTCCTATTTGTTCTTTATCTTATCATTCTGTCGGATTCCGATCCATACATGATCTCCATTTGATCGCAGCTCATCTTGTCTGAACATTGAAACTACTTCAAAAGGACAACAGCATTCTCTCCATATCTCATTCTCTGATGAAGCTTTAATAAAAAGTAAAACATGTTAGATAGACAAACGCTTCCTATTTGTTCTTTATCTTATCATTCTGTCGGATTCCGATCCATACATGATTCCATTTGTCGCAGCTCATCTTGTCTGAACATTGAAACTACTTCAAAAGGACAACAGCATTCTCTCCATATCTCATTCTCCATTTTAATAAAAGTAAAACATGTTAGATAGACAAACGCTCATTTGTTCTTTATCTTAACTGTCGGATTCCGATCCATACATGATCTCCATTTGAGGACAGCTCATCTTGTCTCTACATATCTCTCCATATCTCATTCTCTGATGAAGCTTTAATAAAAAAACATGTAAAAAACATGTTAGATAGACAAACGCTTCCCATTTGTTCTTTATCTTATCATTCTGTCGGATTCATTCTCTGATCCATAAAGTAAAACATGATCTCCATTTGATCGCAGCTCATCTTGTCTGAACATTGAAACTACTTCAAAAGGACAACAGCATTCTCTCTCTCCATATCTCATTCTCTGATGAAGCTTTAATAAAAGTAAAACATGTTAGATAGACAAACGCTTCCTATTTGTTCTTTATCTTATCATTCTGTCAGATTCCGATCCATACATGATCTCCATTTGATCGCAGCTCATCTTGTCTGAACATTGAAACTACTTCAAAAGGACAACAGCATTCTCTCCATATCTCATTCTCTGATGAAGCTTTAATAAAAGTAAAACATGTTAGATAGACAAACGCTTCCTATTTGTTCTTTATCTTATCATTCTGTCAGATCCGATCCATACATGATTCCATTTGATCGATCCATACATGAAACTCTCCATTTATCTCATTCTCTCATGAAGCTTGTCTGAAAACATTTGTTCTTTATCTTATCTTCAAATTCCGACCATACAGCATTTGATCCATCATCTTGTCAACATTCTCTTCAAAAGAATTCTCTCCATATCTCATTCTCTGATGATTTAAAAAGTAAAAACATGTTAGATAGACAAACGCTTCCTATTTGTTCTTTATCTTATCATTCTGTCGGATTCCGATCCATACATGATCTCCATTTGATCGCAGCTCATCTTGTCTTGTCTGAACATTGAAACTACTTCAAAAGGACAACAGCATTCTCTCATATCTCATTCTCTGATGAAGCTTTAATAAAAGTAAAACATGTTAGATAGACAAACGCTTCCTATTTGTTCTTTATCTTATCATTCTGTCGGATTCCGATCCATACATGATCTCCATTTGATCGCAGCTCATCTTGTCTGAACATTGAAACTACTTCAAAAGGACAACAGCATTCTCTCCATATCTCATTCTCTGATGAAGCTTTAATAAAAGTAAAACATGTTAGATAGACAAACGCTTCCTATTTGTTCTTTATCTTATCATTCTGTCGGATTCCGATCCATACATGATCTCCATTTGATCGCAGCTCATCTTGTCTGAACATTGAAACTACTTCAAAAGGACAACAGCATTCTCTCCATATCTCATTCTCTGATGAAGCTTTAATAAAAGTAAAACATGTTAGATAGACAAACGCTTCCTATTTGTTCTTTATCTTATCATTCTGTCGGATTCCGATCCATACATGATCTCCATTTGATCGCAGCTCATCTTGTCTGAACATTGAAACTACTTCAAAAGGACAACAGCATTCTCTTGAAACCATATCTCATTCTCTGATGAAGCTTTAATAAAAGTAAAAACATGTTAGATAGACAAACGCTTTTGTTCTTTATCTTATCTTCTATTTGTTCTTTTTCCTTATCATTCTGTCGGATTCGATCCATACATGATCTCCATTTGATCGCAGCTCATCTTGTCTGAACATTGAAACTACTTCAAAAGACAACAGCATTCTCTCCATACCTCATTCTCTGATGAAGCTTTAATAAAAGTAAAACATGTTAGATAGACAAACGCTTCCTATTTGTTCTTTATCTTATCATTCTGTCGGATTCCGATCCATACATGATCTCCATTTGATCGCAGCTCATCTTGTCTGAACATTGAAACTACTTCAAAAGGACAACAGCATTCTCTCCATATCTCATTCTCTGATGAAGCTTTAATAAAAGTAAAACATGTTAGATAGACAAACGCTTCCTATTTGTTCTTTATCTTATCATTCTGTCGGATTCCGATCCATACATGATCTCCATTTGATCGCAGCTCATCTTGTCTGAACATTGAAACTACTTCAAAAGGACAACAGCATTCTCTCCATATCTCATTCTCTGATGAAGCTTTAATAAAAGTAAAACATGTTAGATAGACAAACGCTTCCTATTTGTTCTTTATCTTATCATTCTGTCGGATTCCGATCCATACATGATCTCCATTTGATCGCAGCTCATCTTGTCTGAACATTGAAACTACTTCAAAAGGACAACAGCATTCTCTCCATATCTCATTCTCTGATGAAGCTTTAATAAAAGTAAAAACGCTTCCTATGTTAGATAGACAAACGCTTCCTATTTGTTCTTTATCTTATCATTCTGTCGGATTCCGATCCATACATGATCTCCATTTGATCGCAGCTCATCTTGTCTGAACATTGAAACTACTTCAAAAGGACAACAGCATTCTCTCCATATCTCATTCTCTGATGAAGCTTTAATAAAAGTAAAACATGTTAGATAGACAAACGCTTCCTATTTGTTCTTTATCTTATCATTCTGTCAGTTCCGATCCATACATGATCTCCATTTGATCGCAGCTCATCTTGTCTGAACATTGAAACTACTTCAAAAGGACAACAGCATTCTCTCCATATCTCATTCTCTGATGAAGCTTTAATAAAAGTAAAACATGTTAGATAGACAAACGCTTCCTATTTGTTCTTTATCTTATCATTCTGTCGGATTCCGATCCATACATGATCTCCATTTGATCGCAGCTCATCTTGTCTGAACATTGAAACTACTTCAAAAGGACAACAGCATTCTCTCCATATCTCATTCTCTGATGAAGCTTTAATAAAAGTAAAACATGTTAGATAGACAAACGCTTCCTATTTGTTCTTTATCTTATCATTCTGTCGGATTCCGATCCATACATGATCTCCATTTGATCGCAGCTCATCTTGTCTTTAATAAAAAAAGAAAACATTGAAACAAACGCTTCCTATTTGTTCAAATTCTGTCGGGACAACAGCATTCTCTCTTGTCTGAACATATCTCATTCTCTCCATATCTCATTCTCTGATGAAGCTTTAATAAAAGTAAAACATGTTAGATAGACAAACGCTTCCTATTTGTTCTTTATCTTATCATTCTGTCAGATTCCGATCCATACATGATCTCCATTTGACCGCAGCTCATCTTGTCTGAACATTGAAACTACTTCAAAAGGACAACAGCATTCTCTCCATATCTCATTCTCTGATGAAGCTTTAATAAAAGTAAAACATGTTAGATAGACAAACGCTTCCTATTTGTTCTTTATCTTATCATTCTGTCGGATTCCGATCCATACATGATCTCCATTTGATCGCAGCTCATCTTGTCTGAACATTGAAACTACTAAAAGGACAACAACATTCTCTCCATATCTCATTCTCTGATGAAGCTTTAATAAAAGTAAAACATGTTAGATAGACAAACGCTTCTTATTTGTTCTTTATCTTATCATTCTGTCGGATTCCGATCCATACATGATCTGCATTTGATCTCAGCTCATCTTGTCTGAACATTGAAACTACTTCAAAAGGACAACAGTATTCTCTCCATATCTCATTTTCTGATGAAGCTTTAATAAAAGTAAAGCATGTTAGATAGACAAACGCTTCCTATTTGTTCTTTATCTTATCATTCTGTCGGATTCCGATCCATACATGATCTCCATTTGATCGCAGCTCATCTTGTCTGAACATTGAAACTACTTCAAAAGGACAACAGCATTCTCTTCATATCTCATTCTCTGATGAAGCTTTAATAAAAGTAAAGCATGTTAGATAGACAAACGCTTCCTATTTGTTCTTTATCTTATCATTCTGTCGGATTCCGATCCATACATGATCTCCATTTGATCGCAGCTCATCTTGTCTGAACATTGAAACTACTTCAAAAGGACAACAGCATTCTCTCCATATCTCATTCTCTGATGAAGCTTTAATAAAAGTAAAACATGTTAGATAGACAAACGCTTCCTATTTGTTCTTTATCTTATCATTCTGTCGGATTCCGATCCATACATGATCTCCATTTGATCGCAGCTCATCTTGTCTGAACATTGAAACTACTTCAAAAGGACAACAGTTCATTCTCTCCATATCTCATTCTCTGATGAAACTTTAATAAAAAAGTAAAACATGTTAGATAGACAAACGCTTCCTATTTGTTCTTTATCTTATCATTCTGTCGGATTCCGATCCATACATGATCTCCATTTGATCGCAGCTCATCTTGTCTGAACATTGAAACTACTTCAAAAGGACAACAGCATTCTCTCCATATCTCATTCTCTGATGAAGCTTTAATAAAAGTAAAACATGTTAGATAGACAAACGCTTCCTATTTGTTCTTTATCTTATCATTCTGTCGGATTCCGATCCATACATGATCTCCATTTGATCGCAGCTCATCTTGTCTGAACATTGAAACTACTTCAAAAGGACAACAGCATTCTCTCCATATCTCATTCTCTGATGAAGCTTTAATAAAAGTAAAACATGTTAGATAGACAAACGCTTCCTATTTGTTCTTTATCTTATCATTCTGTCGGATTCCGATCCATACATGATCTCCATTTGATCGCAGCTCATCTTGTCTGAACATTGAAACTACTTCAAAAGGACAACAGCATTCTCTCCATATCTCATTCTCTGATGAAGCTTTAATAAAAGTTAGATAGACAAACGTTCCTATTTGTTCTTTATCTTATCATTCTGTCGGATTCCGATCCATACATGATCTCCATTTGATCGCAGCTCGTCTTGTCTGAACATTGAAACTTTCAAAAGGACAACAGCATTCTCTCCATATCTCATTCTCTGATGAAGCTTTAATAAAAGTAAAACATGTTAGATGAACAAACGCTTCCTATTTGTTCTTTATCTTATCATTCTGTCGGATTCCGATCCATACATGATCTCCATTTGATCGCAGCTCATCTTGTCTGAACATTGAAACTACTTCAAAAGGACAACAGCATTCTCTCCATATCTCATTCTCTGATGAAGCTTTAATAAAAGTAAAACATGTTAGATAGACAAACGCTTCCTATTTGTTCTTTATCTTATCATTCTGTCGGATTCCGATCCATACATGATCTCCATTTGATCGCAGCTCATCTTGTCTGAACATTGAAACTACTTCAAAAGGACAACAGCATTCTCTCCATATCTCATTCTCTGATGAAGCTTTAATAAAAAGTAAAACATGTTAGATAGACAAACGCTTCCTATTTGTTCTTTTATCTTATCATTCTGTCGGATTCGATCCGATCCATACATGATCTCCATTTGATCGCAGCTCATCTTGTCTGAACATTGAAACTACTTCAAAAGGACAACAGCATTCTCTCCATATCTCATTCTCTGATGAAGCTTTAATAAAAAAAACATGTTAGATAGACAAACGCTTCCCTATTTGTTCTTTATCTTATCATTCTGTCGGATTCCGATCCATACATGATCTCCATTTGATCGCAGCTCATCTTGTCTGAACATTGAAACTACTTCAAAAGGACAACAGCATTCTCTCCATATCTCATTCTCTGATGAAGCTTTAATAAAAGTAAAACATGTTAGATAGACAAACGCTTCCTATTTGTTCTTTATCTTATCATTCTGTCGGATTCCGATCCATACATGATCTCCATTTGATCGCAGCTCATCTTGTCTGAACATTGAAACTACTTCAAAAGGACAACAGCATTCTCTCCATATCTCATTCTCTGATGAAGCTTTAATAAAAGTAAAGCATGTTAGATAGACAAACGCTTCCTATTTGTTCTTTATCTTATCATTCTGTCAGATTCCGATCCATACATGATCTCCATTTGATCGCAGCTCGTCTTGTCTGAACATTGAAACTACTTCAAAAGGACAACAGCATTCTCTCCATATCTCATTCTCTGATGAAGCTTTAATAAAAGTAAAACATGTTAGATAGACAAACGCTTCCTATTTGTTCTTTATCTTATCATTCTGTCGGATTCCGATCCATACATGATCTCCATTTCCATTTTGATCGCAAAAGGACAACATCTTGTCTCCAATCATTCTCTGAAACTTTAATTCAAACATGGACAACGCTTCCTATTTTCTCTCCTTATCATTCTGTCATTCTCCATGATGAATCGCAGCTCATCTTGTCTGAACAAAACTACTAAAACATGTTAGATTCTCTCCATATCTCATTCTCTGACAAAAAGTAAAACATTTAGATAGACAAACTATTTGTTCTTTATCTTATCATTCTGTCGGATTCCGATCCATACATGATCTCCATTTGATCGCAGCTCATCTTGTCTGAACATTGAAACTACTTCAAAAGGACAACAGCATTCTCTCCATATCTCATTCTCTGATGAAGCTTTAATAAAAGTAAAACATGTTAGATAGACAAACGCTTCCTATTTGTTCTTTATCTTATCATTCTGTCGGATTCCGATCCATACATGATCTCCATTTGATCGCAGCTCATCTTGTCTGAACATTGAAACTACTTCAAAAGGACAACAGCATTCTCTCCATATCTCATTCTCTGATGAAGCTTTAATAAAAAGTAAAACATGTTAGATAGACAAACGCTTCCTATTTGTTCTTTATCTTATCATTCTGTCGGATTCCGATCCATACATGATCTCCATTTGATCGCAGCTCATCTTGTCTGAACATTGAAACTACTTCAAAAGGACAACAGCATTCTCTCCATATCTCATTCTCTGATGAAGCTTTAATAAAAGTAAAATATGTTAATAGACAAACGTCCTATTTGTTCTTTAAATTCTGTCGGATGTTATGATCTCCATTTGATCGCAGCTCATCTTGTCTGAACATTGAAACTACTTCAAAAGGACTTCTCTCCATATCTCATTCTCTGATGAAGCCATGTTAGATAGACAAACGCTATTTGTTCTTTATCTTATCATTCTGTCGGATTCCGATCCATACATGATCTCCATTTGATCGCAGCTCATCTTGTCTGAACATTGAAACTACTTCAAAAGGACAACAGCATTCTCTCCATATCTCATTCTCTGATGAAGCTTTAATAAAAAGTAAAACATGTTAGATAGACAAACGCTTCCTATTTGTTCTTTATCTTATCATTCTGTCAGTTCCGATCCATACATGATCTCCATTTGATCCTCAGCTCATCTTGTCTGAACATTGAAACTGACTTCATCTTGTCTGAAAAAACTACTTCAAAGGACAACAGCATTCTCTCCATATCTCATTCTCTGATGAAGCTTTAATAAAAGTAAAACATGTTAGATAGACAAACGCTTCCTATTTGTTCTTTATCTTATCATTCTGTCGGATTCCGATCCATACATGATCTCCATTTGATCGCAGCTCATCTTGTCTGAACATTGAAACTACTTCAAAAGGACAACAGCATTCTCTCCATATCTCATTCTCTGATGAAGCTTTAATAAAAGTAAAACATGTTAGATAGACAAACGCTTCCTATTTGTTCTTTATCTTATCATTCTGTCGGATTCCGATCCATACATGATCTCCATTTGATCGCAGCTCATCTTGTCTGAACATTGAAACTACTTCAAAAGGACAACAGCATTCTCTCCATATCTCATTCTCTGATGAAGCTTTAATAAAGTAAAACATGTTAGATAGACAAACGCTTCCTATTTGTTCTTTATCTTATCATTCTGTCGGATTCCGATCCATACATGATCTCCATTTGATCGCAGCTCATCTTGTCTGAACATTGAAACTACTTCAAAAGGACAACAGCATTCTCTCATATCTCATTCTCTGATGAAGCTTTAATAAAAAAAGTAAAACATGTTAGATAGACAAACGCTTCCTATTTGTTCTTTATCTTATCATTCTGTCAGATTCCGATCCATACATGATCTCCATTTGATCGCAGCTCATCTTGTCTGAACATTGAAACTACTTCAAAAGGACAACAGCATTCTCTCCATATCTCATTCTCTGATGAAGCTTTAATAAAAGTAAAACATGTTAGATAGACAAACGCTTCCTTTATTTGTTTCTGTCGGATTCCGATCTTATCTCCATTTGATCGCAGCGGAACATTCTACTTCAAAAGGACAACAGCATCCATATCTCATTCTCTGATGAAGCTCCAATAAAAGTTGTTAGATAGACAAACAGTTCTTTATCTTATCATTGTCTGAACTCCATTTGATCGCAGCTCATCTTGAAAACTATTCTTCCATATCTCAAAAGGACAAAGATTGACAGCATTCTCTCCATATCTCATTCTCTGATGAAGCTTTTGTCTGAATAAAAGTAAAACATGTTAGATAGACAAACGCTTCCTATTTGTTCTTTATCTTATCATTCTGTCGGATTCCGATCCATATATGATCTCCATTTGATCGCAGCTCATCTTGTCTGAACATTGAAACTACTTCAAAAGGACAACAGCATTCTCTCCATATCTCATTCTCTGATGAAGCTTTAATAAAAGTAAAAACATGTTAGATAGACAAACGCTTCCTATTTGTTCTTTATCTTATCATTCTGTCGGATTCCGATCCATACATGATCTCCATTTGATCGCAGCTCATCTTGTCTGAACATTGAAACTACTTCAAAAGGACAACAGCATTCTCTCCATATCTCATTCTCTGATGAAGCTTTAATAAAAGTAAAACATGTTAGATAGACAAACGCTTCCTATTTGTTCTTTATCTTATCATTCTGTCGGATTCCGATCCATACATGATCTCCATTTGATCGCAGCTCATCTTGTCTGAACATTGAAACTACTTCAAAAAAGGACAACAGCATTCTCTCCATATCTCATTCTCTGATGAAGCTTTAATAAAAACGTAAAACATGTTAGATAGACAAACGCTTCCTATTTGTTCTTTATCTTATCATTCTGTCGGATTCCGATCCATACATGATCTCCATTTGATCGCAGCTCATCTTGTCTGAACATTGAAACTACTTCAAAAGGACAATAAAAGCATTCTCTCCATATCTCATTCTCTTTGATGAAGTCTTTAATAAAAGTAAAACATGTTAGATAGACAAACGCTTCCTATTTGTTCTTTATCTTATCATTCTGTCGGATTCCGATCCATACATGATCTCCATTTGATCGCAGCTCATCTTGTCTGAACATTGAAACTACTTCAAAAGGACAACAGCATTCTCTCCATATCTCATTCTCTGATGAAGCTTTAATAAAAGTAAAGCATGTTAGATAGACAAACGCTTCCCTTGTTTGTTCTTTATCTTATCATTCTGTCGGATTCCGATCCATACATGATCTCCATTTGATCGCAGCTCATCTTGTCTGAACATTGAAACTTCTTCAAAGGACAACAGCATTCTCTCCATATCTCATTCTCTGATGAAGCTTTAATAAAAGTAAAACATGTTAGATAGACAAACGCTTCCTATTTGTTCTTTATCTTATCATTCTGTCGGTTCTGATCCATACATGATCTCCATTTGATCGCAGCTCATCTTAACATTCTGAACATTTCTCTCACTCACTATCTTTAAAAAACAGGACAACAGCATTCTCTCCATATCTCATTCTCTGATGAAGCTTTAATAAAAAGTAAAACATGTTAGATAGACAAACGCTTCCTATTTGTTCTTTATCTTATCATTCTGTCGGATTCTGATCCATACATGATCTCCATTTGATCGCAGCTCGTCTTGTCTGAACATTGAAACTTTTGTTCTTTAAAAGGACAACAGCATTCTCTCCATATCTCATTCTCTGATGAAGCTTTAATAAAAGTAAAACATGTTAGATAGACAAACGCTTCCTATTTGTTCTTTATCTTATCATTCTGTCGGATTCCGATCCATACATGATCTCATTTGATCGCAGCTCATCTTGTCTGAACATTGAAACTACTTCAAAAGGACAACAGCATTCTCTCCATATCTCATTCTCTGATGAAGCTTTAATAAAAGTAAAACATGTTAGATAGACAAACGCTTCCTATTTGTTCTTTATCTTATCATTCTGTCGGATTCCGATCCATACATGATCTCCATTTGATCGCAGCTCATCTTGTCTGAACATTGAAACTTCTTCAAAAGGACAACAGCATTCTCTCCATATCTCATTCTCTGATGAAGCTTTAATAAAAGTAAAGCATGTTAGATAGACAAACGCTTCCTATTTGTTCTTTATCTTATCATTCTGTCGGATCCATCTCCATTTGATCCATACTTGATCTCCATTTCAAATTCTCAGCTCATCTTGTCTGAACATTGAAATCTTATCATTCTTCAAAAGGACAACATTTGATCATTCTCTTGTCTGAACATTGATCTCATTCTCTGATGAAGCTTTAATAAAAGTAAAACATGTTAGATAGACAAACGCTTCCTATTTGTTCTTTATCTTATCATTCTGTCGGATTCCGATCCATACATGATCTCCATTTGATCGCAGCTCATCTTGTCTGAACATTGAAACTACTTCAAAAGGACAACAGCATTCTCTCCATATCTCATTCTCTGATGAAAACTTTAATAAAAACGTAAAACATGTTAGATAGACAAACGCTTTCCTATTTGTTCTTTATCTTATCATTCTGTCGGATTCCGATCCATACATGATCTCCATTTGATCGCAGCTCATCTTGTCTGAACATTGAAACTACTTCAAAAGGACAACAGCATTCTCTCCATATCTCATTCTCTGATGAAGCTTTAATAAAAGTAAAACATGTTAGATAGACAAACGCTTCCTATTTGTTCTTTATCTTATCATTCTGTCGGATTCCGATCCATACATGATCTCCATTTGATCGCAGCTCATCTTGTCTGAACATTGAAACTACTTCAAAAGGACAACAGCATTCTCTCCATATCTCATTCTCTGATGAAGCTTTAATAAAAGTAAAACATGTTAGATAGACAAACGCTTCCTATTTGTTCTTTATCTTATCATTCTGTCGGATTCCGATCCATACATGATCTCCATTTGATCGCAGCTCATCTTGTCTGAACATTGAAACTACTTCAAAAGGACAACAGCATTCTCTCCATATCTCATTCTCTGATGAAGCTTTAATAAAAAAGTAAAAGCATGTTAGATAGACAAACGCTTCCTATTTGTTCTTTATCTTATCATTCTGTCGGATTCCGATCCATACATGATCTCCATTTGATCGCAGCTCATCTTGTCTGAACATTGAAACTTGTCTGAACAAAAAGGACAACAGCATTCTCTCCATATCTCATTCTCTGATGAAGCTTTAATAAAAGTAAAACATGTTAGATAGACAAACGCTTCCTATTTGTTCTTTATCTTATCATTCTGTCGGATTCCGATCCATACATGATCTCCATTTGATCGCAGCTCATCTTGTCTGAACATTGAAACTACTTCAAAAGGACAACAGCATTCTCTCCATATCTCATTCTCTGATGAAGCTTTAATAAAAGTAAAACATGTTAGATAGACAAACGCTTCCTATTTGTTCTTTATCTTATCATTCTGTCGGATTCCGATCCATACATGATCTCCATTTGATCGCAGCTCATCTTGTCTGAACATTGAAACTACTTCAAAAGGACAACAGCATTCTCTCCATATCTCATTCTCTGATGAAGCTTTAATAAAAGTAAAACATGTTAGATAGACAAACATTCTGCTTCCGATCCATATTTTTGTTCTTTAACATTGAAACTTATTCTCTCCATATCTCATTCTGATGAAGCGGATTTAGATGAATAAACGATCCATACATGATCTCCATTTGATCGCAGCTCATCTTTGTCTGAACATTGAAACTACTTCAAATGGACAACAGCATTCTCTCCATATCTCATTCTCTGATGAAGCTTTAATAAAAGTAAAACATGTTAGATAGACAAACGCTTCCTATTTGTTCTTTATCTTATCATTCTGTCGGATTCCGATCCATACATGATCTCCATTTGATCGCAGCTCGTCTTGTCTGAACATTGAAACTACTTCAAAAGGACAACAGCATTCTCTCCATATCTCATTCTCTGATGAAGCTTTAATAAAAGTAAAACATGTTAGATAGACAAACGCTTCCTATTTGTTCTTTATCTTATCATTCTGTCGGATTCCGATCCATACATGATCTCCATTTGATCGCAGCTCATCTTGTCTGAACATTGAAACTACTTCAAAAGGACAACAGCATTCTCTCCATATCTCATTCTCTGATGAAGCTTTAATAAAAGTAAAACATGTTAGATAGACAAACGCTTCCTATTTGTTCTTTATCTTATCATTCATTCTGTCGGATCGCAGCTTTGTCCGATCCATATCTCATTCTGATGAAGCTTTAATAAAGTAAAACATGATAGACAAACTCCATTTGATCGCAGCTCATCTTGTCTGAACATTGAAACTACTTCAAAAGGACAACAGCATTCTCTCCATATCTCATTCTCTGATGAAGCTTTAATAAAAAGTAAAACATGTTAGATAGACAAACGCTTCCTATTTGTTCTTTTATCTTATCATTCTGTCGGATTCCGATCCATATATGATCTCCATTTGATCGCAGCTCATCTTGTCTGAACATTGAAACTACTTCAAAAGGACAACAGCATTCTCTCCATATCTCATTCTCTGATGAAGCTTTAATAAAAGTAAAACATGTTAGATAGACAAACGCTTCCTATTTGTTCTTTATCTTATCATTCTGTCGGATTCCGATCCATACATGATCTCCATTTGACCGCAGCTCATCTTGTCTGAACATTGAAACTACTTCAAAAGGACAACAGCATTCTCTCCATATCTCATTCTCTGATGAAGCTTTAATAAAAGTAAAACATGTTAGATAGTCAAACGCTTCCTATTTGTTCTTTATCTTATCTTTATCTTCCGATCCATACATGATCTCCATTTGATCGCAGCTCATCTTGTCTGAACATTGAAACTACTTCAAAAGACAGCAGCATTTCTCCATATCTCATTCTCTGATGAAGCTTTAATAAAAGTAAACATGTTAGATAGACAAACGCTTCCTTTATTGTTCTTTATCTTATCAAAGATTCGATCCATACATGATCTCCATTTGATCGCAGCTCATCTTGTCTGAACATTGAAACTACTTTTAAAAGGACAACAGCATTCTCTCCATATCTCATTCTCTGATGAAGCTTTAATAAAAGTAAAACATGTTAGATAGACAAACGCTTCCTATTTGTTCTTTATCTTATCATTCTGTCGGATTCTGGTCCATACATGATCTCCATTTGACCGCAGCTCTTCTTGTCTGAACATTGAAACTACTTCAAAAGGACAACAGCATTCTCTCCATATCTCATTCTCTGATGAAGCTTTAATAAAAGTAAAACATGTTAGATAGACAAACGCTTCCTATTTGTTCTTTATCTTATCATTCTGTCGGATTCCGATCCATACATGATCTCCATTTGATCGCAGCTCGTCTTGTCTGAACATTGAAACTACTTCAAAAGGACAACAGCATTCTCTCCATATCTCATTCTCTGATGAAGAAGCTTTAATAAAAGTAAAACATGTTAGATAGACAAACGCTTCCTATTTGTTCTTTATCTTATCATTCTGTCGGATTCCGATCCATACATGATCTCCATTTGATCGCAGCTCATCTTGTCTGAACATTGAAACTACTTCAAAAAACTACTCAACAGCATTCTCTCCATATCTCATTCTCTGATGAAGCTTTAATAAAAGTAAAACATGTTAGATAGACAAACGCTTCCTATTTGTTCTTTATCTTATCATTCTGTCGGATTCCGATCCATATATGATCTCCATTTGATCGCAGCTCGTCTTGTCTGAACATTGAAACTACTTCAAAAGGACAACAGCATTCTCTCCATATCTCATTCTCTGATGAAGCTTTAATAAAAGTAAAACATGTTAGATAGACAAACGCTTCCTATTTGTTCTTTATCTTATCATTCTGTCGGATTCCGATCCATACATGATCTCCATTTGATCGCAGCTCGTCTTGTCTGAACATTGAAACTACTTCAAAAAGGACAACAGCATTCTCTCCATATCATTTCTCTGATGAAGCTTTAATAAAAGTAAAACATGTTAGATAGACAAACGCTTCCTATTTGTTCTTTATCTTATCATTCTGTCGGATTCCGATCCATACATGATCTCCATTTGATCGCAGCTCATCTTGTCTGAACATTGAAACTACTTCAAAAGGACAACAGCATTCTCTCCATATCTCATTCTCTGATGAAGCTTTAATAAAAGTAAAACATGTTAGATAGACAAACGCTTCCTATTTGTTCTTTATCTTATCATTCTGTCGGATTCCGATCCATACATGATCTCCATTTGATCGCAGCTCATCTTGTCTGAACATTGAAACTACTTCAAAAGGACAACAGCATTCTCTCCATATCTCATTCTCTGATGAAGCTTTAATAAAAGTAAAACATGTTAGATAGACAAACGCTTCCTATTTGTTCTTTATCTTATCATTCTGTCGGATTCCGATCCATATATGATCTCCATTTGATCGCAGCTCATCTTGTCTGAACATTGAAACTACTTCAAAAGGACAACAGCATTCTCCCATATCTCATTCTCTGATGAAGCTTTAATAAAAGTAAAACATGTTAGATAGACAAACGCTTCCTATTTGTTCTTTATCTTATCATTCTGTCGGATTCCGATCCATACATGATCTCCATTTGATCGCAGCTCATCTTGTCTGAACATTGAAACTACTTCAAAAGGACAACAGCATTCTCTCCATATCTCATTCTCTGATGAAGCTTTAATAAAAGTAAAACATGTTAGATAGACAAACGCTTCCTATTTGTTCTTTATCTTATCATTCTGTCGGATTCCGATCCATATACATGATCTCCATTTGATCGCAGCTCATCTTGTCTGAACATTGAAACTACTTCAAAAGGACAACAGCATTCTCTCCATATCTCATTCTCTGATGAAGCTTTAATAAAAGTAAAACATGTTAGATAGACAAACGCTTCCTATTTGTTCTTTATCTTATCATTCTGTCGGATTCCGATCCATACATGATCTCCATTTGATCGCAGCTCATCTTGTCTGAACATTGAAACTACTTCAAAAGGACAACAGCATTCTCTCCATATCTCATTCTCTGATGAAGCTTTAATAAAAGTAAAACATGATTAGATAGACAAATTCTAAAAAGATCGATCCATATATGATCTCCATTTGATCGCAGCTCATTTGTTCATTTATCTTATCTCATTCTCTGATGAAGATTAAAACATATTAGATCCATTCCTATTTGTTCTTTATCTTATCATTCTGTCTCCATTTGATCGCCAGATCGCAGCTTGTCTTGTCTGAACATTGAAACTACTTCAAAAAGGACAACAGCATTCTCTCCATATCTCATTCTCTGATGAAGCTTTAATAAAAGTAAAACATGTTAGATAGACAAACGCTTCCTATTTGTTCTTTATCTTATCATTCTGTCGGATTCCGATCCATATATGATCATTTGATCTCCTTTTGAACATTGAAACTACTTCAAAAGGACAACAGCATTCTCTCCATATCTCATTCTCTGATGAAGCTTTAATAAAAGTAAAACATGTTAGAAAGACAAACGCTTCCTATTTGTTCATCTTATCATTCTGTCGATTCAATATATGATCTCCATTTGATCGCAGCTCATCTTGTCCATTGAAACTACTTCAAAAGGACAACAGCATTCATATCTCATTCTCTGATGAAGCTTTAATAAAAGTAAAACATGTTAGATAGACAAACGCTTCCTATTTGTTCTTTATCTTATCATTCTGTCGATTCCGATCCATATATGATCTCCATTTGATCGCAGCTCATCTTGTCTGAACATTGAAACTACTTCAAAAGGACAACAGCATTCTCTCCATATCTCATTCTCTGATGAAGCTTTAATAAAAGTAAAACATGTTAGATAGACAAACGCTTCCTATTTGTTCTTTATCTTATCATTCTGTCGGATTCCGATCCATATATGATCTCCATTTGATCGCAGCTCATCTTGTCTGAACATTGAAACTACTTCAAAAGGACAACAGCATTCTCTCCATATCTCATTCTCTGATGAAGCTTTAATAAAAAAGTAAAACATGTTAGATAGACAAACGCTTCCTATTTGTTCTTTATCTTATCATTCTGTCGGATTCCGATCCATATATGATCTCCATTTGATCGCAGCTCATCTTGTCTGAACATTGAAAACTACTTCAAAAGGACAACAGCATTCTCTCCATATCTCATTCTCTGATGAAGCTTTAATAAAAGTAAAACATGTTAGATAGACAAACGCTTCCTATTTGTTCTTTTATTTTGTCTTTATCTTATCATTCTGTCGGATTCCGATCCATACATGATCTCCATTTGATCGCAGCTCATCTTGTCTGAACATTGAAACTACTTCAAAAGGACAACAGCATTCTCTCCATATCTCATTCTCTGATGAAGCTTTAATAAAAGTAAAAACATGTTAGATAGACAAACGCTTCCTATTTGTTCTTTATCTTATCATTCTGTCGGATTCCGATCCATACATGATCTCCATTTGATCGCAGCTCATCTTGTCTGAACATTGAAACTACTTCAAAAGGACAACAGCATTCTCTCCATATCTCATTCTCTGATGAAGCTTTAATAAAAAAGTGAAACATGTTAGATAGACAAACGCTTCCTATTTGTTCTTTATCTTATCATTCTGTCGGATTCCGATCCATACATGATCTCCATTTGATCGCAGCTCATCTTGTCTGAACATTGAAACTACTTCAAAAGGACAAATCTTATTCTCTCCATATCTCATTCTCTGATGAAGCTTTAATAAAAGTAAAACATGTTAGATAGACAAACGCTTCCTATTTGTTCTTTATCTTATCATTCTGTCGGATTCCGATCCATACATGATCTCCATTTGATCGCAGCTCATCTTGTCTGAACATTGAAACTACTTCAAAAGGACAACAGCATTCTCCCATATCTCATTCTCTGATGAAGCTTTAATAAAAGTAAAACATGTTAGATAGACAAACGCTTCCTATTTGTTCTTTATCTTATCATTCTGTCGGATTCGATCCATACATGATCTCCATTTGATCGCAGCTCATCTTGTCTGAACATTGAAACTACTTCAAAAGGACAAATAGCATTCTCTCCATATCTCATTCTCTGATGAAGCTTTAATAAAAGTAAAACATGTTAGATAGACAAACGCTTCCTATTTGTTCTTTATCTTATCATTCTGTCGGATTCCGATCCATACATGATCTCCATTTGATCGCAGCTCATCTTGTCTGAACATTGAAACTACTTCAAAAGGACAACAGCATTCTCTCCATATCTCATTCTCTGATGAAGCTTTAATAAAAGTAAAGCATGTTAGATAGACAAACGCTTCCTATTTGTTCTTTATCTTATCATTCTGTCTGAACATTGATTCCGATCCATATGAAGCATGATTTTTTTTTTCCATTTATGATCGCATCTTGTTTTCAGTATCATGTCATCTTGTCTGAACATTGAAACTACTTTAAAAGGACAACAGCATTCTCTCCATATCTCATTCTCTGATGAAGCTTTAATAAAAGTAAAAAACATGTTAGATAGACAAACGCTTCCTATTTGTTCTTTATCTTATCATTCTGTCGGATTCCGATCCATACATGATCTCCATTTGATCGCAGCTCATCTTGTCTGAACATTGAAACTACTTCAAAAGGACAACAGCATTCTCTCCATATCTCATTCTCTGATGAAGCTTTAATAAAAAGTAAAACATGTTAGATAGACAAACGCTTCCTATTTGTTCTTTATCTTATCATTCTGTCGGATTCCGATCCATACATGATCTCCATTTGATCGCAGCTCATCTTGTCTGAACATTGAAACTACTTCAAAAGGACAACAGCATTCTCCCATATCTCATTCTCTGATGAAATGTTAATAAAAGTAAAACATGTTAGATAGACAAACGCTTCCTATTTGTTCTTTATCTTATCATTCTGTCGGATTCCGATCCATACATGATCTCCATTTGATCGCAGCTCATCTTGTCTGAACATTGAAACTACTTCAAAAGGACAACAGCATTCTCCATATCTGATGAAAAAATTCATCTGATGAAGCTTTAATAAAAAAAAACATGTTAGATTTTTAAACGCTTCCTATTTGTTCTTTATCTTATCATTCTGTCGGATTCCGATCCATACATGATCTCCATTTGATCGCAGCTCATCTTGTCTGAACATTGAAACTACTTCAAAAGGACAACAGCATTCTCTCCATATCTCATTCTCTGATGAAGCTTTAATAAAAGTAAAACATGTTAGATAGACAAACGCTTCCTATTTGTTCTTTATCTTATCATTCTGTCGGATTCCGATCCATACATGATCTCCATTTGATCGCAGCTCATCTTGTCTGAACATTGAAACTACTTCAAAAGGACAACAGCATTCTCTCCATATCTCATTCTCTGATGAAGCTTTAATAAAAGTGAAACATGTTAGATTGATAAACGTTTCCTATTTGTTCTTTATCTTATCATTCTGTCGGATTCCCATTACCTCCATATATGATCTCCATTTGATCGCAGCTCATCTTGTCTGAACATTGAAACTACTTTAAAAGGACAACAGCATTCTCTCCATATCTCATTCTCTGATGAAGCTTTAATAAAAAGTAAAACATGTTAGATAGACAAACGCTTCCTATTTGTTCTTTATCTTATCATTCTGTCGGATTCCGATCCATACATGATCTCCATTTGATCGCAGCTCATCTTGTCTGAACATTGAAACTACTTCAAAAGGACAACAGCATTCTCTCCATATCTCATTCTCTCTGATGAAGCTTTAATAAAAGTAAAACATGTTAGATAGACAAACGCTTCCTATTTGTTCTTTATCTTATCATTCTGTCGGATTCCGATCCATACATGATCTCCATTTGATCGCAGCTCATCTTGTCTGAACATTGAAACTACTTCAAAAGGACAACAGCATTCTTCTCCATATCTCATTCTCTGATGAAGCTTTTAATAAAAGTAAAACATGTTAGATAGATAAACGCTTTCTATTTGTTCTTTATCTTATCATTCTGTCGGATTCCGATCCATACATGATCTCCATTTGATCGCAGCTCATCTTGTCTGAACATTGAAACTATTCAAAAGGACAACAGCATTCTCTCCATATCTCATTCTCTGATGAAGCTTTAATAAAAGTAAAACATGTTAGATAGACAAACGCTTCCTATTTGTTCTTTATATCTTATGATCTCATTCTGTCGGATTCCGATCCATATCTCATGATGAAGCTCCATTTGATCGCAGCTCATCTTTTGTCTCATCTTGTCTGAACATTGAAACTACTTCAAAAGGACAACAGCATTCTCTCCATATCTCATTTTCTGATGAAGCTTTAATAAAAGTAAAACATGTTAGATAGACAAACGTTTCCTATTTGTTCTTTATCTTATCATTCTGTCGGATTCCGATCCATACATGATCTCCATTTGATCTCAGCTCATCTTGTCTGAACATTGAAACTACTTCAAAAGGACAACAGCATTCTCTCCATATCTCATTCTCTGATGAAGCTTTAATAAAAGTGAAACATGTTAGATTGATAAACGTTTCCTATTTGTTCTTTATCTTATCATTCTGTCGGATTCCGATCCATACATGATCTCCATTTGATCGCAGCTCATCTTGTCTGAACATTGAAACTACTTCAAAAGGACAACAGCATTCTCTCCATATCTCATTCTCTGATGAAAGCTTTAATAAAAACGCCTTCACTGAAACATTCTTAGATTCCGATAAACGTTTCCTATTTGTTCTTTAAACTATCATTCTGTCGGATTTCGATCCATACATCATGATCTCCATTTAGATAAAAGCTCATCTTGTTCTGAACATTTCAAACTTCTTCCAAAAGGACAACAGCATTCATCTTGTCCATAAACTCTCATTCTCTGATGAATTCTTGATAAGCTTTAATAAAATAAAACATGTTAGATAGACAAACGCTTCCTATTTGTTCTTTATCTTATCATTCTGTCGGATTCCGATCCATACATGATCTCCATTTGATCGCAGCTCATCTTGTCTGAACATTGAAACTACTTCAAAAGGACAACAGCATTCTCTCCATATCTCATTCTCTGATGAAGCTTTTAATAAAAGTAAAACATGTCAGGTTGATAAACGTTTCCTATTTGTTCTTTATCTTATCATTCTGTCGGATTCCGATCCATACATAATCTCCATTTGACCGCAGCTCATCTTGTCTGAACATTGAAACTACTTCAAAAGGACAAAAGCATTCTCTCCATATCTCATTTTCTGATGAATTTTAATAAAAAAAAAACATGTTAGATTAATAAACGTTTCCTATTTGTTCTTTATCTTATCATTCTGTCGGATTCCAATCCATACATGATCTCCATTTGATCGCAGCTCATCTTGTCTGAACATTGAAAAAACTTCAAAAAACAACAGCATTCTCTCCATATCTCTCATTCTCTGATGAAGCTTTAATAAAAGTAAAACATGTTAGATTGATAAACGTTTAGCATCCTATTTGTTCTTTATCTTATCATTCTGTCGGATTCCGTCCATACATGATCTCCATTTGATCGCCCAGCTCATCTTGTCTGAACATTGAAACTACTTCAAAAGGACAAAAGCATTCTCTCCATATCTCATTTTTTAAAAAATATTTAGATAGAAAACGCTTTTATAAAATTCTGTGTGTGTGTTATTTAAATCATCTTTTTCTTTTGAATTTGTTCTTTATCATTCTCTGATGTTTAATTCCAGATAGATCTTTTTTTTTCATCTTGTCTGAACATTGAAACTACTTCAAAATAACAACAGTATTCTCTCCATATCTCATTCTCTGATGAAGCTTTTAATAAAAGTAAAACATGTTAGATTAAACAAACGCTTCCTATTTTTTTATCTTATCATTCTGTCAGATTCCGATCCATACATGATCTCCATTTGATCGCAGCTCATCTTGTCTGAACATTGAAACTACTTCAAAAGGACAACAGCATTGTTCCATATCTCATTCTCTGATGAAGCTTTAATAAAAGTGTTGTTAGATTGACAAACGTTTCCTATTTGTTCTTTTCTTATCATTTCTGTCGGATTCCGATCCATACATGATCTCATTTGATCGCAGCTCATCTTGTCTGAACATTTTAAAAAGGACAACAGCATTCTCTCCATATCTCATTTCTCTGATGAAGCTTTAATAAAAAGAATATAAAACATGTTAGATAGACAAACGTGTTTGTTTTTATCTTATCATTCTGTCAATTCCGATCCATACATGATCTCCATTTGATCGCAGCTCATCTTGTCTGAAACATTGAAACTACTTTTTAAGGACAACAGCATTCTCTCCATATCTCATTCTCTGATGTCTTTAATAAAAGTAAAACATGTTAGATAGACAAACGCTTCCTATTTGTTCTTTAACTTATCATTCTGTCGGATTCCGATCCATACATGATCTCCATTTGATTGCAGCTCATCTTGTCTGAACATTGAAACTACTTTCAAAAGACAACAGCATTCTCTCCATATCTCATTCTCTGATGAATTTTTAAAAGTAAAAGTGTTAGATAGGCAAATGTTTTTATTTGATAGACAAATCGCTTTTTTTGATTTGTTTGTCTTAACATTTATCATTCTGTCGATTCTCATTCTCTGATCCATACATGATTTCCATTTGATCGCAGTCTCATCTTGTCTCAACATTTGAAATCTTACTTGAAAAGGACAAAAGCATTCTCTCATATCTCATTCCTGATGAAGTTTTAATAAAAGTAAAACATGTTAGATAGACAAACGCTTCCTATTTGTTCTGTAACGGATCATTCTGTCGGATTCCGATCCATACATGATCTCCATTTGATCGCAGCTCATCTTGTCTGAACATTGAAACTACTTCAAAAGGACAACAGCATTCTCTCCATATCTCATTCTCTGATGAAGCTTTAATAAAAGTAAAACATGTTAGATAGACAAACGCTTCCTATTTGTTCTTATCTTATCATTCTGTCGGATTCCGATCCATACATGATCTTCCATTTGATCGCAGCTCATCTTGATCTGAACATTGAAAACTACTTCAAAAGGACAACAGCATTCTTCCATATCTCATTCTCTGATGAAGCTTTAATAAAAGAAAAAGTGTTAATAGACATATTTTCCATAAATCTCCATTTGATCGCAGCTTTTGTTTTTTTTCTTCAAAGGACAACATTCTCCATTTCATTCTGATGAAGCTTTTAATAAAAGTAAAGCATGTTAGATAGACAAACGCTTCCTTTTTGTTGTAAATGTATATTCTGTTAAATGATCTTTTGACTCATTTGTCTGAACATTGAAACTATTCTAAGGACAAATATATAATTCTCTGAAAAGTTTAAAAATAAAACATTTAAATAGACAAACATTTTATTTTTTTTATCTTATCATTCTGTTTCTGATCCATATTGTTCCAAAAAAAAAAACTAAACTGTGGTTCAATATCTCATTCTCTGAGACTTTATATATGTTATAAAATCATATTATTTTTTATTCTATCAAAATTTTATTTTCTCGTCAATTTTTTATTTTATTATAAATTATAAGAATAACATTTAGAAATACATTTACCAAACAGCAATTTTAATGTTCCTAAAAAAAAAATTAAACTGTGTAACAAAAAATTGCCTTGACATTTTATTTTATAATTTATAAATGATTTAAAAAATTTTTGAAAAAATTTTTATTAACTTTTTTAAAATTTATAAAAAAAACAAAATTTTTTATCAAAATATTTAAAAAAAATAACAAAATTATCAAAATATAAAATGTATTTAAATTATTCTTTTCCAGTTTATAAAACAACTATGAAAAAAAAAATTATTCAATCTAATAAATAAAAAATAGTGTTTGACATCTTTGCTGTCAGTTCTCAGGAATAAAATGTATAAATCCACTTTCATGTTTAGGTTTTATTAAAATTGTAATCATTGCTTTTTAAAATAATAAACGTCGCTGAGGGAGTCAAAAGTGTATACAGTAATAGCGATGTCAAGGGAATAACCGTTCTTTTGACACATCGGGGTTTTTTTAAATTTTTTTTTTGTTTTTGTTTTGTTTGAACATTACCATAATTATAGCCCTCTTCTACCAATAATGCTCATTTAAATTTTCCTTTAATCACTTTTCTACAATCCCTTTTCTTCATGATTTTCAATGCACAATTTATAGTAAAATCATTATTTTAATTCATTTTACATTATAAACATGTAATATATATTATGTCTGCTGTGTTATAATTCTTGATTTTCAATTTATTTCAATACCAAAATCATGTAGGTTTTTTAGTATTTTTTTATGTCACTAAAAAAAAAAAAATATGCCAAAAAGCAAATTCAGCAAGATGCTACCTGCGGGTTTCTCTTATATCCGGGTTTGGTCTAGTTTATATACATTAACACAGGCTCTAATTTGGGACCAAAAAAATCTCTCTTATATCCGGGTTTGGTCTAGTTTATATTTGGTCATTAATTTAAAAGGCTCTAATTTGGGACCAGAGAAAATCTCTCTTATATCCGGGTTTGGTCTAGTTTATATACATTAACACAGGCTCTAATTTGGGACCAGAGAAAATCTCTTATATCCAGGTTTCTCTTATATCCTGGTTTGGTCTATTTATATACATTAACACAGGCTCTAATTTGGGACCAGAGAAAATCTCTTTATCCGGGTTATCTTATATCGGGTTTGGTCTAGTTTATATACATTAACACAGGCTCTAATTTGGGACCAGAAAAATCTCTCTTATATCCGGGTTTTAGACTAGTTTATATACAAATACACAGGCTCTAATTTGGGACCAGAGAAAATCTCTCTTATATCCGGGTTTGGTCATATCCGGTTTGGTCTATTTTATATATATTAACACAGGCTCTAATTTGGGACCAGAAAAATCAATTTTATATCCGGGTTTCTCTTATATCCGGGTTTGGTCTATTTCATATACATTAAAACAGGCTCTAATTTGGGACCAGAGAAAATCTCTCTTATATCCGGGTTTCTCTTATATCCGGGTTTGGTCTAGTTTATATATTAAAAAACAGGCTCTAATTTGGGACCAGAGAAAATCTCTTTATATCCGGGTTTCTCTTATATCCGGGTTTGGTCTATTTTATATACATTAACACAGGCTCTAATTTGGGACCAGATAAAATCTCTTTATATCCGGGTTTCTCTTATATCCGGGTCTCTTATATCCAATTTACACTGTATATTATTAAATATAATAATAAATGTAAATATTCCGTTCCTTCAATGTTGAGCACTTTTTTAAATACAATGCGGACTAAAAACATGGACGAAATCTCATTTTATTTCGCTGAAGAAAATTCCCCATCCCAAATAAATGGGAAAAAAGTTTCAAAAATTAGTCATAAAAAATTTGAAGATTTAATCAGGAGAAAAGCTTACTTCTTCCTTAACGACCAAAAAAAAAAAAAAAGAAATTTCGAAAAAGAATATACATTTGTTTCAAAATTATATTATAATCGTTTGTTTCATTAAGAGGGATCAAAGTCGGCAAAATAAATCAGCGTTATTTTGGTGAAAATTTATTTAAATTCTCTTTTTTTTCAAAAATGTTACTTATGTATAATTTTATGTGTGTGAAAAATAATATCGCCCAAATGTCCAACAAATCTGAAAGAAATAGAAAATCATTAGATGCTTAAACTGAAGCTGAAGAGGTTAATGATCCTAATCCTTCCTTTATATATAATACTTATATAATTCATATATTAAATTAATTTTATTATTAATATTTTTTGAATATTTTATTAATATTTAAAATTAATATTAGTATTTATTACTAATATATTAAATTAATTTATATAATAAATTATAATATTTATATAATTTCCCTTATGTGTATGTGTGGATATGTGAATATATTTCTATATTTTTATATGTGTGTACATGGGTATATGTATGTGTTTATGTGGGTACACGCCTATGCGTATGTATATACATGTATATGTTATTGTGTGTATTCGCATGTGTTTTTGAACATAGAAATATAGGTCCTTGCTGGATTACATAATCGTTATATTTATCTTTATATATTTATATTTGATTTGTAACCTGTAGTCGATATTAAATTTGTCAAATTTTCTCAATTACAAAGCGGCCATTTAAGTAAACGCAATTTTACTTTCCTTCGTCCCCATCTCTCTCCCCCCCCCTCGTCTTTTCCTCCCTCTTATTCTAACATTAGATTGCCTATGGTGTGTGTATGTCACCACGAAATGTATCTTTATGCATTAGACATCCGTCAACATTCATTCTTTTCTCTTATTTAAACCCCTTCCACCCACTTCTACTAAAATTCTCTCTGTTAAGGTTTAATCTCCCTCCTCCTCATACTTACACTTTCTCTAAATTCTGTTTTTATTTCCGGAGTTGGTTTTTTTTCTGTTTTCTTTTTGAATTTGTAGGTCTGATGAATTGGATCGTATTTACGATTCCAATGGAATAAATTATAAATTATGACCATGGAATATTAGTGTTTAAGCCTTTTTATATATATATATATATATATATATATATATATATATATATATATATATATATATTAAAAAATATACATGTATGGCGACATAATGTTTCATATGTAGATGCAATCGTCTACCACCAGTCGATTTCAATATATTGACTTTATATATTCACTATATATATAACATTCAGTCTCTTATATATTGATGTTTTTTATCCCATATAAATAGTACATATTAAGACTATATTTTTTCATATATATATATATATATATATATATATATATATATATATATATATATAAAAAGGTGTTTCATTAAGACGGATCAAAGTCATTTAGTAAATAAATCAGTGTTCTTGGCGAAAATTTATTTATTTCCATATTGGATCATGTTATTTAAGTCATGACAATTATGTGTAAAAAATAATATCGCCCAAATGTCCGCCAAGGCGTCGGCGACACACCTCCATTCGATGGTCAAAATTTTTGATGACGTCTCTGCATAGTTGCTCCTCGATCTCACCAATATGCCTTATTATCTCATCCTTCAGCTGTTGAATTGTTGTTGGCTTGTTGGCATAGACCTTACTTTTGAGATGACCCCAAACGAAGAAATCTAAAGGCGTCAAGTCGCACGATCGTGGTGGCCAATTGACTTCGTTGTTTCGAGAGATGATGCGACCTGAGAACTTCTCATTCAAATTCTGTTTGAACGTCTATTTTCGTAACAGGCTTCGATAACACATTGTTTGATTGTTAATCTTTCCATGGTTGAAATTGCCAAAGACTTAAGTTGTTAAATCTGAAAGAAAAAAGAAAAAAATCATTAGATGCTTAAACTTAATTCACATTTAAAATCGGTCCAAGTTATTGGAACACCCTTTATCTATACTTTATTTTAGGATATTACATCGAAATATAAATTAAAATTTATTTTTTTTGCTTGTATATATATATATATATATATATATATATATATATATATATATATATATATATATATGTATGTTGTGTTATGTGTATGTGTGTGTGTGTGTGTGTGTGTGTGTGGTATATAGAAAATAGGAAAATTACTTTAGGTAAATTATCCGAAATTTTTTAGTATTTTTGTTTTATTTTTTAAAAAACAAATGATCGAACTAAAAATATAATTATAAATTATAAGAAATTATAAGAAGGAATCAAGATTTTTTAAAAATATATAAAAATATTTTTAAAACTATTTTTTAAAATATATATATATATATATATAATATATATATTAAAAAATAAAAATTAATCAATGTTGTTCCCAGGTTCAGAAAAAAGCCACTAAGACAAGTGTTTAATCCCTGTTTTCACTAGAAATGGAAAAATAAAACAAATTCAGATAATTTCATTTGTAAAAAATTAATTTAAAATATCGACCATTTATTCGGCCTGTCAGTACATCATAAAATAATGAAAAGAGTTGGGGAAAGACGCTATTTGGTTTCAATGAAAAAGGGAAAGAAAGAAGTGTCTAACGTCTGTTCCAGTGAAATGGAAAACGTTGTCAAATTCATATCTTTTCATTTGTACGCACTTCGTAAAATGATGACCAGCATTGATATCTATAATCGCTATTGCAATATTTTGTTAAACTAACATATACAACAATGCTATATTGGAATGTCTACAGATATTTTATTGTCGTAGAACCCGCCATGAGATTACTCAATCATCAATTGAAGAATTAAGATTTATCAGAAATTTCAAATAGAAAAATGGGAAATGTACAGAAAAAAAAATACTAATTAAAAAATAAAAAAAAAAAATTTAAATTAAATTAAATAACAACAGAAAAAATCTGAACAAAATTTAAATAAAAAAAGAAAATTAAGAAAAAAGAAAGAAAAAAGGAAATTTTATTAAACAAAGAAAAAAAGGATTTTTTCTTCGTGTTTTTTGAAATAAAGGAGTTAGAAGGAAAGAAAGAAAAAAAAGGATTAGATATATTGAAGAAAACGATTAGAAAGAAAGAAAGAAAATATAAGAAAGAAAGAAAATAAAAAGGAATTAGAAGGAAGGAAAGAAAAAAAAGAAAAAAGAAACAATAGAAAGAAAGAAAAAAGAAAAATTATAAGGAAAGAAAAGAAAAAAAAGGATTAGATGAATAAAAACGATTAGAAAGAAAGAAAGAAAATTATGAAAAGAAAGAAAGAAAGAAAGAAAAATAAAAAAGAAAGAAAGAAAAAAAAATAAATGTTCAAAATAAAGAAAAGTTGAAAAAAAAAAAACAAATGAATTAGAAAAAAAAAAGAAAGGAATTAGAAGGAAGGAAGGAAGGAAGGAAGAAAGAAAAGGATTAGACATAAAAAAACGATTAGAAATAAATAAATAAATAAATAAATAAAATCAAGAAAGAAAGAAAGAAAGAAAAGGATTGCAAAGAAATCACGATAGAAAAGGGTTAGAAAGAAAGAAAGAAAAAAGAAAGAAAGAAAGAAAGAAGAGGATTGGAAGGAAAGAATGAAAAAGATTAGAAAGAAAGAAAGAAAGAGAAAGAAAGGAAGAGAGGCATCATAAGGAAAGAAAGAAAAGAATTAGAAATAAAGAAAACGATTAGAAAGAAAGAAAGAAAGAAAGAAAGAAAGAAAAAAGAAAGAAAGAAAGAAAGAAAGAAAGAAAGAAAGAAAGGGAGAAAGAAAGATAGGGATCAAAAAGAAAGAAAGAAAGAAAGAAAGAAAGATAGAAAAAATAAATAAAGAAATAAAGAAAAGAAAGAAAGAAAGAAAGAAAGAAAGAAGGAAAAGGATTAGAAACAATGATAGGAAAGTATGAGAAGAAAGAAAGAAAGTAAAAGCCAGTTGATACCGACGCGAAAAACAGACAAACGTCTACAGACTGAAACAGATAAGTTTATTCCACAGCAGACCCCATAGAACAAATAAAAAACCCCATTTTATAAGGAAACTGACATTTCAACCATTGATGGAAGTCTTGTCGCGACGTAAACCCGACCTTTATGGTAAACACTTCAATTCCCACCGTCAAACACTCGACGTATCACCGCATTACTTGTCGTTTCCGGGTCATTTTTTTTCTCATCGCAAATGGATCGATAGACACATTACGATCCACCCGTCTTGAAAATATGGAGGCCTTTAAACGCAGCTGGTCAATGTCCGGGTGTACTTAATAGTATTGTAGAATAATTTCCGCATCAATTGAACGAAGATTTTACAAGATTTTGTCCTTTTACTCGCTTTGTTTTAATTAAAAACAGTTACCTGTAAATGATTGGAGACGATCTAGTCAGTTGCTTTCAACTCCTGGGCTGTGAGTTCCAACTCCAGGCTTGGCAGTCTTATACCTGCATTGATTTGTCGTGAGTGCGAAATAATATTTCCATTCACTCACTGGGGAAGAAGAAAGAAGGAAAGAAATTCGCGTGTTGCTGTTAAATTGGTGAAAAAAAACGAAAATAATTGTCTTCAAATATTTAATAGGTCAGCCAAAAGGAGGAAAGTATGTAGGAATTAAATAAGAAAATTCATTTTGAAATGATATAAAATGAAAAAATTTAGTAAATTAATCAGAAAAAACTGTAAAAAACTTGTGTGTAAGACCATGAAGATATTAAGTTTGATAAAACGTTGAAGTATCGCAAATTTAGATTATTTAAAATTATATTATAGGCTTCAATCCGAAAGAATTACTTCAAAAGAAGTTTGAAAAAAATGAACAAACAAATTAAAAGTTTAAAATTCAGGAGAAAAGAATTCTTCGTTTTAATTTGGTATATATATTAAAACCATACAAATAAATATATGAATCCTTTAACACAAATCGCCTTTATTTTAAACATATTATTTTGTGTCAGATCATTAATAATCTGTTTTTTGAACATTTCATCTTCCTTTCATACGTTAAATTTGAATACGGACTTTAAAATTCTGATTTAAAACTTAGAAACGAAATTTAAGCGCAGTACTTAGACTGGTGTCGAGATCTCATCAATTTCCATTGGGCCGGGCTAATTTGAAAAGTAAATTATGCTAAAAGTTTTTTTTTGCACTTCTCGCTTGTGGAACTTCCTGGTCTTTTGCTTTTCAGGTAAAAAACAAAAAACAAATCAAAGAAAAATTTAAATGCAATGTCAATCGCTAAATTAATATCCTTCTGATTATTAAAATTCTTTTCCTTTCACATTGTTAATGTTTCTGTTTTCTAATTCTTTATATTTATATAAAAATGGATTAATGATTTTAAATAATTTCTTTTAAAACGTAAAAGAAATATACTCCCTCTCGGCTCCGTGTTTTTCAACCAACTTTAATCTTCAAAAAATTAAACCAATGTATGTCAATCGACTATCTACTGTCCTCCTGATTTAGAATATATTTTTTCTTGATATTTATATTATTAATGTTTTGTTTACAAATTCTTCCACAAATTTGACACCCCCTTGGTAATAGCGGCTTTACCCCTTGAATAAAAATGATAAAATTTTAAAAAAATAAAAACCTACATATTTAAGCGTGTAAATTCGTCAATTTTTATTTTGTTTTTCTTAAAATAGACATGTGTTTCCTCGCCATTGTCATCTTTCATCTTGGCGTGGGTAAATCGACTGTTCATTTTCTGCCCCTAAATATGAAATAGTTCCATTGCTTAAATAGATCTGATGAATGGATGGAATTTACTTAGAAAAGGGTCAAATTCCTCCACCAACAAAAAAGATGAAAAAATCTGGGTTTGGTTTTGTATTTTTAACAAAGATGAAAACAAGAAGTAGCATTTCATCATCACCGTGGGGTGGCTGAGTTTTTCCCAGCGGCAATGACCGCTTACTCTCTGAGAGTGGCCCCGGAAAATAAATCAGATTTCTTCAGAGTCCGAAGTTTTAACGTATTATCATGAAGAGGAAATGTTCTTCCAGCAAATTAAACATATAAGCCAATTCCCAGATTTTTGGGTAATGGTGGAGGTGGAGGGGGGTGGACCCCTTTCTGTGTAAATGAAGCAAGTAAGAAGCAGAGACATTTCATCGCTCGAAGTAATGGATCGTATTTTTACCGGTTAAACAAGATTTACCCACGCCATGATGAAAGATGATAATGGCGAAGAAAGACACAGGTAATTTTAACAAAAACAAAATAAGACATTGACGATTTTACACGCTTGAAATTGTGTCAGTAGCTATTTTTTAAAAATCGCTATCACCCCATGCAAGGGAGTAAAGCCACTAAGACACAAGGGCTTACAGGGCGTGGAAGAATTAGTAACAGAAACATTAACGATGAGCGGGAAGAGAAAAGAGTAATCAGGAGGACAGTAGATAGCGATTGACATTGGACTTAAATTTTTGCAGATTAAAGTTGGCTGGAAAGCGTGGAGCCGGAAGGGAGTTCCACAAGCGAGGAGTGAGAGAAAAGAAATTATTTAAAAACATTGATCCACTTTAATAAAATAAAGAATTAGAGACAAAAACATTAATAATGAGCGGGAAGAGAAAAGAGTAATCAGAAGGACAGTAGATAGCGATTGACATTGCATTTAAATTTTTGCTCATTAACGTTGGCTGAAAAAGATGGAGCCGAGAGGGAGTTCCACAAGCGAGAAGTGCAAGAAAAGAAACTGTTAGCATATAATTTACCGTTACAACTAGCCGGCCCAACTGGAAATTGATGAGATCTCGACACCAGTCTAGTACTGCGCTTAAATTTCGTTTCAGGAAAATAAATCAGAATTCTTAAAGTCCGTAGTTTTAACGTATTGGTAGAAAGAGGAAATGTTCATACAACAGATTAAATGATCTGACACGAAATAATATGTTTAAAATAAAAGGCGAATTTTTCAAAATAAAAAAAGGGCAGTATGGTTTGCATACGTTCAAAAGTAAACGAAGAGAGATAGTTTGAAATAACTTTTAGTTTTATGGGGAAATGCATTATTTAAAAATTTTTTTAAGTTCCATTCATCGATTAGAAGCCAATAATATAATTGGCGAGTAATCTTACACTTGCGAGTACTTCAACGTTGGTCGCTAGGAACTGAAACGAAACCTTTCAGATGACTTCAGACATTCTTGTCTGAGTAATTTAATTTTTGTTTTCATTTTGTAAAAAAATTTTTCAATTTGGCTCATCTAAGATTCTTTCTTCCTTCTTGGCTGAAACAATGCTTTTGTGAAGATTTGTTTTTTGGTCCAAAGAAGAAAAATAGGCACGCGAATTCTTTCCCTTCTTTTTCCTCAGTTCTCCGAATTTGAAGGGAGCGGGTGCAGAGAATTATTATTTCACGTTGTAAAACCAGAAAAAAAAGACTCCACTTCATTAGACAGAAATCTGGCAGCGTATCGGGGCTACGTGGGTGCTAGGAATGTTTTCGATCTTAATTTGGAAACCTTTGTCATTCATTATATATATATATATATATATATATATATATCCCTGTGTGTGTGTGTGTATGTGTGTGTGTGTGTGTGTTCTTATTTGGCAGTCGTTGTTTTGTTCAAAAACAAATCATTAACACGGTTCTGCTTTTATTGATGGCCAAATTTATCCATGAAATTTTTTTTGTATTTCTTTTGATTCTCTCATTGTTTATCTATTATAATTATTTCCGACAAGATACCTCTTCTGAATAACGTTTAATATCTAAATCCTTAAAGATCAATCTATCTATCTATCTATCTATCTATCTATCTATCTATCTATCTATCTCAGTCTGTTCCATTATCTATCTATCTATCTATCTATCTATCTCAGTCTGTTCCATTATCTATCTATCTATCTATCTATCTATCTATCTATCTATCTATCTATCTCAGTCTGTTCCATTATCTACTATCTATCTCAGTCTGTTCCATTATCTATCTATCTATCTATCTATCTATCTATCTATCTATCTATCTGTTAATTATCTATCTATACTATTAGGTATCTAGGTATTATTTACACTATTTACATTATTCGTACTATTGTCCTTATCTTTGTCGCCATATTTATCACAACATTTCGGCCGTTATACGCTCCGGCCTTCTTCAGGTGATTGGAATGTCGCTGGAGTAGACTGTTCTAGTTCCACGTGCCATGTCTAATGGATGTCAGTTATCTCCTGTTAATTCACCTCTCCAAGTTCTCCACTGCCTTATCCAGGTATTGAACTCACAACTCTTTGGGTCCTGTCACTGGATCTAACTAACGCCTTTTATTCCCTGTGCCATGTGTCCTTGAGGACATCTGTATATGAATTACTGGGTATTTATAAACCTAATGTATACTGCAACCATTTTTTTACCACTGCTCATATTGCAATTTTTGCTGTTATCATTTGTGTTTTTTTTACCAGAGCTCATATTGCAATTTTCGTTGTTATTATTGCTTTTCTCTGGCACTCGTTATTATTGGTTCCCATATTGCATTCATTTCTATGCTTGGTCGGCTCAAGAGATTTTTGTAGCCTAGCATATGTGCTGATTCCTTAAGTTTACGAATTTTCCAATGATGTTCTTACTCGGGATATCTGCGAAGTGCCTTCCAGCTTTTGAAGGTTGTCCTGATGTTATATGGACCGCAGATCCTTTGTATTTTCTCTGATAACCCCTTCACATAAGGCAGTCAGACTGTTTTCTGAGTGTTGTTGTCCTCATCTTGTATTCGTCTATCCCAGTTTATTGGGGCTGCTGCCATGTACCCAGGGTAGTTGTTACGTTGTAGGGTACTACTTATACTAACCCTTTATCTATCTGTCGCCACATGACTTTTGCTCAGTGTTATAAGCAGCGGACAATCCCTTTCTTTACGCTGTATGGATGGTAGGAGTTGAAATTGTCCGGTGAATATCGGTTTACGGTATACGGATGTCTTGAACCCATGCTGTATTCGAGATATTAGAACATCCAGGAGTGGGGTTGTGTTTTTACTCTCTTTCTCCACCGTGAACTGTATCGAAGATCTTATTGAGTTCACATGGTCCAGTAGAACCTGAACATCTTCCTGGTGGGACCAGAGTATGAAGGTGTCATCTATGTACCTTAACCATATAGTTGGCTTTAGAGATATAGATTCTAATGCCATTTCCTCAAAGTATTCTATGTATATATTCGCCATTTGCTGGTTTCTTTGGCGAGCCCATTGCTAAAGCCCTCATCCTGTCGATATATGTGTGATCCCATTCCGAAGTGTGTCGTTTGTGTACAGAAAGTCAGCATCTCCATCAGATTATCTATTGGAATACTGGTCCGTTCTTCTAGGGATGAGTCAGAGGCCAATCTGTTTCTGACTACTGAGAATGCCTCCTCCGTGGGTACCTTGGTGAACAAACTCACCACGCCCACCTGGTTGGATAGGATGGGGGAATCTTTGATTATTTCCACGAAGTGGGCGGAGTTTCGGACATATGAAGGTGACCTTCCCATCAATGGGCCAGTAAGTGTGTCAGCCTCTGAGTAGTTTTCTTGTTATTATATTTGACCCACTTCTGCCGTGCGACGATAGCCTACAGGTAAGATATCTGAGTGATGTTTCGATCCCGACTTGAAGCAATCGGACGTCTAGGAGGAGCTGTGATGCAGCGAAAAAGTCTGTCTGCCGGTTGAGCTCTCGAGAAAAGGAAAAAAAACAGCGGCTCCTACTGCTATTAAGCATTACTTTTCTCCGAGACCCTGGCGTATTTCGGATAGAAAAAAGTTCGACGATGGCCTAGCTATCTGAGTAATGTCAAATCAGTCGGCTTTCGATGCAATCGGACGTCTAGTCACGCTCAGAAACTGTGATACAGCGAAACAGTTGTTATATATATATATATATATATATATATATATATATATATATATATATAAAAAGAAGAGAGATGCTGCAAACGTTTTTGGTTGTAATGTGGATTTATTTTTAATATTATTTTTGTTTTCCATAATTTTACTATACGGGTTTCTGGTCTCAAGACCGTCATCAGTAAAGGGTGGAGATTTCATATTATTTTAAATAATTAATTTTTTTCCTTTTTAGACATTCGATCACTAACACACAAAAAGGGAGAATGTCTCATATCGAGAATATGTAACATCGAAAAACATAAAGGAGAAAAAAAATTAATTATTTTTAATAATATGTGAAAATGTCACCCTTTACCTGATGACGGTTTTGAGACCAGAAACACGTGTAGTAAAATCTATGGAAAAAAAGCATAATATTTTTGTTTTAAAATCCACATTAAACCAAAAACGTTTAAAAAAAATCTCTTCTTTTTAATATACACACTTTTCTGTCGTTGAAATACTATAACCTCTCAACTATATATATATATATATATATATATATATATATATATACATTCTAAAGACTTTCTGTTAGGAACTTATGAAGTTTTGAATATTGTTGAATATTTTATTTTGAGAGATATACATTTTTCATCAGTACATGCAATATATACTTTTATATTAATTATCTTTCCATGCATTTTTAAAAGGGGATAAATTGGTGCATATTTGGATTAAGTACGTTATTTGAAGATAACCACCTGGAAGCAAGTAAACAAACTCCTGTTTTGATGACTTCCATATCTCCACATTAATTCTTAGACGCCCACAATGCGACTGCACATGCGCAGGAACGAAAGAGAGGCTGAGAATTTTAAATTTAAAATATTTTTTTTATTTCTTAATATGTGCTTTGGCTATATAATCTAACTGATTTAATTTAGATTCTGTAAAAAAAACGCATATTTAAAAACAAAAGAAATTCATGAATCATCTCTACAAAAAAAAAAAAAAAATACGGTTGGAATAATTCTCGAGGAATTTCAGCTCACAGACATATCACTTCGAAACATTGTTTCCCGTCCGATCACCGAAGTTAAGCAACGTCGAGTATGGTCAGTATCTAGAAGAGTGTCCCCTTGGGTATACCAGGTGTTGTAAATTTGGATGCGCGCTTGATGTATGCATAACGGCTCATAATGGAAAACTGAACAACCGAGTTCGGTCCGAAGTACCGTCCGGCTCGTTACCTTCGCTCACGCGCACCCCCCCATTATTAATATTATTATTATTATTGCTTTTATTTCCTTTGATTTCTGGTGTGTACACATTTCTTTCCGGGTCCCGTCCAGAGACCTAAGGTTAGAAATGGCATCATGACACTTTCCACTGACAAAAAAAAAAAAAAAAAAAAAAAATTACATAGATAAAGCCCTTCGTAAAGTGTGGGCTGTACTTGTCAGAACAATTTTTTGTATTTCTTTGAGGCATGGACTTCCAGGAATCCCTTCAATTAGTCTACTGGAATCTTTTCCAACCAATCCTAGGGCTCCAACTACAACAGGGATTGTTGATGTTCCCATATGCCACATTTTTGAGATTTCTATTTCAAGGTCCTTGTATTTTGACAGCTTTTTGAATATCTTCAAAGATACATTGCAGTCTGCAGGGACTGCCATATCAATAAGGAGGCACTTTTTTGTTTGTGGTCTTTAATAACAATATCTGGGCGGTTGGCTTTGATTGTTCTGTCAGTGTGTATTGTGTAGTCCCACATAAAATTGTAACAGGTCCTATCTCCGTAACCGGGTCTGGGTGGTGTTCATACCAGTTTCTTTCAGTTTCCTTCCCGTAGAAGTTGCAGATTTTCCAGTGCAGATATTGGCCCACTCTGTCATGTCGGGTTTTATATTCAGTGGGTGCCAATATCGTGCAACCTGATAAAAGATGATCAATTGTTTCTGGATATTTATCACAGAATCTGCATTTTGGGCTGACACAATATTTTTAGTATATATGCTTGATAATTCCTAGTTAACAAGCATTGGTCCTGTGCAGCAAGGATAAAACCTTCAGTTTCAGCTTTCAACCGTGCACTACGTAGCCACTGATGAGTACGGATTTTGTCTACGTCAGCTTGTTTGGTACGGGCAGAGTATTGGCCAAGAAGCGGTTTATCATGCCATTGTTTCTGTATCTGGTCGGTTGTCTTTGCTCGATTATTATTATTATTATCAACAAATATTCATTTTTTATTCGTATTCAGCTCAAGACGATTTAAGAATTCAGTTGACCGCCATTGCTCAGTGGATGACTTTTCCCTTTTTTATGATTCTTTAACAAATATTTCTTTTTTTTTTTAAAAAAAATTGTCTCCCTGTACAAGGCCCGAGTGCCACTTAATGCAGAGGGTTAAAGAGTAAGAGGTAAGAGGCAGAGTTTTTTTTTCAGTATACCTGAAGGAAGCTAACGCTTAACCCTAGACCTGAACTGGGTACGTAGATATAAAAGATGGGATATATGAAAATTTGCTTAGATGTTTAAATGTTGATTCTGTTGCCAACGTTTCATTCAATTATAAAATCATCAAAATAACTGAAAAGAAAATGTAGGAGAAATGGTTACTAGCGCAACCTTCGTTCGCATATGTATTTAATTCACAATATTCATTTTTAATTTTATTGTCTGTTAAATTTAAAAAAAAGAAAAAACTCAAATTAACAACAGCGTTTCTAAGTAGCAAGGTTGCCATGATAACGACTATAATGTTGCCATGATAACGACTATAAGGTTGTCATGATAATGTATATAATGTTGCCATTATAAAAACTATAAGGTTGCCATGATAACGTCTATAAGGTTGCCTTGATAATGACTATAAGGTTGCCATTATAACGACTATAATTATCGCCATGATAACGACTATAATGTTGCTATGATAACGACTATAAGTTTGCCATGATAACGTCTATAATGTTGCCATGGTAACGAATATAAGGTTGCCATGATAACGACTATAATTTGCTATGATAACGACTATAATGTTGCCATGATAACGACGATAAGGTTATCCATGATAACGACTTTTCCTTAATTGTTTTCTGTTGATCGGAGGATGGTCTTATTGAACAAAACATTAACAAGGGAATAAAAAAAAAAACTATCAAACTAATTTTCATACATGTTTCATTAAATAATATAGACAAGTGTTGTATATTTATTTTATGTAAATTCTTTTCATAACGTCTGATAAGCTTAATAAACATTATCATTAAACGAAGAAGGAAAATCACAATATCGATCCATATTTTTTTTTCATTAATCCAATCTAAGCTTTATTACATAAACCATTATCAAAGATTTAGTTTTGATTAAATTTACAATATATTAAATTTACACGGACAGGAATTTTGTTTTAGTCTTTTTTTTGTTTACATGGATGATTTCCAAGATCATGCGATAAAAAACGTGCATATTTAGACGCTGGAAGCGAAAATCGCACCGCAGTTCATTTGGTCAATTGATAAATTCGCGAGAAATTCGAGAAGTTCCAAATAAGGCCTTTGGAAGCCGTTGGTATAAACCAATAATGGTTTCTGTTACCAATTATAGACATTTAAGAATATTTGTTGAGATTTCAAAGTTTATTTTGTTTTAGGTTAGGTTTTTTAACTGTTTTATGTATATAGCTTCAAAATTTTTTATTTCAAAATTCCCAGGAATTTTCATGTTTGAGTATAGTTGTGTTTTTTTACAAGGATTTTAAGGAATTGTGTGCATACGGCCAGGCATGTTGTTTTAAATGCCTTTGTTAGAGAATTTCATTCAAATGTAGTGTCAAGGGTCGAGAAATCGAGTTTGTGGTGTACCAACGTAAATATTTTTTAAAATCGTTGGAAATACAATCTTCAAAGGGCATTTGAATTTGTAAATTAAGTTGGTTTTTTGCAAATCGCTTTTGAACTGATTCTCTTTGTATTCATTTCTTTAGAATTTAAATGGATATACTAGATTTAAATTAGTATATAATTAACATAATAAATATATATATATATATATATATATATATATATATATATATATATATAAATTATGTCCTTTTTTTGAATATAAAATTTGTTCCTCTTTTTTCTTTTAACCTTATTTAACACAGAAACGTTGTAACTTTCACGTGCTATAACACTTAGCCACAGAGGAAGCGCCTTAGTTTTTAAGGTTTTTTTTCTATATGAGAGTTCCGTAGGATACAAATTTTTTTTTCGATTCCTGTTCAGGAATGCGCAATATTTTTTTTTTTCTAAATTTCAATTATTCAGGCCGGTAAATGTTAAAACTGTTTATTATAAACAGAATTTTACTTCAATTTGTATCTATTATTCTAACGTATTTTTTTTTTTTTTTATATATATTATATATATATATATATATATATATATATATATATATATATATATATATATATATATATATATTCCAACATTTTATTTTTAAGAACATCATTATTCAAAACAAAATATATTTGAAGGAAATGAATAGGACACCTTGAGTAAAATGGAAAATTATAAACAGGACTAGAACTTGTAAAACTTTTAATGACCCATGCCTTTTTGTGCCTCCATTTTAAGTAACTGCACATTATTAAGTTTCTAAATAATAAAAAATCTATTAAACAATAGACATGATTAATGTTTTTTTCTTTACATCATCAAATTTTTTTGATTGAATAATTAGCATAAAAAAAACATACAATAAAATAATTTTTATAATCCATAGCCCTAATAAATAGTTTAAATACCCTACAAAAAGATAACCCTTTATGAAGTCGTCAAAAAAACAAATGTTACGGCAGTTTTTTTATATACACAAACCCTTTCAGAAAGATTAATAAAAAAAAAAAAAAAAAAAAAATTTCCATAGACACGTAAACCAGACTAGGCGAAAACATCTTCCGTTTTAAATTTAGACACCCCTTTTATCTTAACCTGACTTGACATCTATGAATGTAACTCTATACTGATACAAATTATTAACACACAACATCCCTCCCTATTTAAACAATCGCTCTGGCTGTTATCATGGAAATTTTGATTTCAATAATGAATATGCTATTAAAACACGTAAATTTCAGAAATAAAGTATTCCAATAAAAATTTCATTTGAAGATGGAACAGAGCTTACTTTAATTCAATTTAATTCAAATAATTATATTGAAGTTTTCGGCTCTTGTTTTGAAACATGAGACAAAATATGTAGCAAAATGTTGGAATCAATTATTTTTTGGGAAATAATTATATTTATGCTCTATTTTGTAAATCGAGCACTATTTTTTTTAAAAATAAATAACAAAAAAAACTAAAGAGATGGATTGATTGCATTTACCTAACGAGTTCTTTTTATTTTCTATATTTTCACACACACACACACACACACACACACACACACACACACACACAATTTACACACACACATATATATATATATATATATATATATAATTTGTGTTAGGCATACTTCTATTCTATTATTCCTCTTTGATGACGCCTATAAATTCTTAAATAAAGAGACTGTAGGTGTCATCCCATCCTCAAAGATGGCAGGCCTTAAGATTACGTTCAAGCATGAAACAGACCGTTGCCACTCAGTATTGACATTAGTTTCCGCACATCTCTCTCCGTATGTATATCTAAATGTATATACATATATGTTCATATATATATGTGTGTGTGTTTGTGTGTGTATACATATATGTATATATATATATATATGTATATATATCTATGCATATATATACGTACATATATGTACCTATACATTCATCTCTCTCTCTCTCTATATATATATATATATATATGTGTGTGTGTGTGTGTGTGTGTGTGTGTAAGAGACTTTTTGATACTTTTTCAATTATTCATCTTTTTTTTTGAGTTGACGCCTCTACGCTCTTAAATAATGTCAATCTTTGACAAAATATTCACGGCTTTGATGTGCTCAAAATAACAGCCAGTTGGGAATCTCTGCGAAAAAGTCCAGCAGATGTTTCTTTTTAAAAAGTCTCTTCAGCTCGACACAGAATTCTTGAAGGCCCTTCGTGTATTCTATTCTCTCAATAATATTAGACAGTCGCGAGGAATATATTCTCTCCATTTGTATCAACATTTGGAAACTTTCATTCTGCAAACTCGAAGATCTGTTTTCAGACTTATAGTCTATTGTCAGTCAAAATTCGTTTTCTTTTCTTTTACTTTTCTTTTCTTTTTCTTTTATTTCCTTTCCTTTCCTTTTCTTTTCTTTTCTTTCTTTTTCTTTTCTTTCCTGTTCTTACTTTTCCTTTTCTTTCCATTCCTTTTCTTTTCTTTTTTTTTTGTTTTTTTTTTTTCTTTTTTTTTTTTCTTTTTTTTTTTTTTTCTTTTCCTTTTCTTTTTTTTTTTCTTTTTTTTTTTTTTTCTTTTTTTTCTTTTCTTTTTTTTTCTTTTTTTCTTTTCTTTCTTTCCTTTTCTTTATTCTTTCCCTTTCTTTTCTTCTTTCCTTTCCTTTTTCTTTCTTTTTTCTTTTCCTTTTTGTTCTTTTTTTTTCTTCTTTTTCCTTTTTTCTTTTTTCCTTTTTTTCTTTTTTTTTTTCCTTTCTTTTTCTTTTTTTTTTTTTCTTTTCTTTTCTTTTTTCTTTCTTTTTTTTTTTTTCTTTTCTTTCCTTTTTCATTTCTTTTCTCTTTTCTTTCCTTTTTTTTTTCTTTCTTTTCTTTTTTCTTTTCCTTTTTCTTTTTTTTTTTCTTTTTTTTTTCTTTTTTTTCTTTCTTTTTTTTTTTTTCTTTCTTTTCATTTTTTTTCTTTTTTTTTTTTTTCTTTTCTTTTCCTTTTTCTTTTCTTTTCTTTTCTTTTTTTTTTTTCTTTTCTTTCCTTTTATTTTCTTTTTTTTTTTTTTTCTTTTCCTTTTCTTTCCTTTTTTTTTTTTTTTTTTCCTTTTTTCTTTTCTTTCCTTTTTTTTTTCTTTTTCTTTCCTTTTCTTTCCTTTCCTTTTTTCGTTTCTTTTTTCTGTCCTTTTCTTTTTTTCCTTTTCTTTTCTGTTCTCTTCTTTCCATTTCTTTTCTGTTCTTTTTTTTCCTTTCCTTTTTTCTTTTCTTTTCTATTCTTTTCTTTTCTATTCTTTTCTTTTCTTTTTTCCTTTTCTTTTCTTTACTTTTCTTTCCTTTCCTCTTTTCTTTTCTTTTTTTTCCTTTTTTCTTTCCTTTTCTTTCCTTTTTTCTTTTTCTTTCCTTTTTTATTTCTATTTTGTTTTCTTTCCTTTTCTTTCCTTTTTTCTTTTCTTTTTTCTTTTCTTTTCTTACCTTTTTTCTTTTCTTTTCTTTCCTTTTTTCTTTTCTTTTATTTCCTTTTTTCCTTGTCTTTTCTTGCCTTTCCTTCTCTTTCCTTTCTTTTCTTTTCTTTTCTTTTTTCTTTTTCTTTTTCTTTCCTTTTCTTTTCTTTCCTTTCCTTTTTTATTTCTTTTTTTTTTTAATTTTTTTTTTGGCTTACGTTCATATCATGTTAAATCACTGATTCTCCTATCATCACCGAAGTTAAGCAACATCAAACCACCTTTCTTTACCTTTTTTCCTTTCCTTGGGAACACCAGGTGCTGTTAATTAGGACAAATAGTCTTGGAGAAAAGAAAATTTACTTTTCTTCTTCCCTCCCGCTATTTTTTTAAAAGTTAGACTTGGTATCAGTTCCATTTCATTATTATCTCCCTTTCTTTCTTTTTTGAAAAACAAAACAAATTCCTGGATTTAAATAACCAACAAAAGGTTGATAAACCGTAAAAAATAAACCAGAAAATCAAGCTCTCAGTAGAGTCTATAGGACTGAAGGAGGAGGATGCAGCATTAAAATACAATGTGTGTGTGTGTATTTTTTGTTGTTGTGCGGGTGGTATGGCTTACGGCCATCATAATTTGAAACACAGGTTCTCGTACGATAACTGGTTAAGCAACGTCAAGCCTGGTTAGTAACTAGATGAGTGACCTCTTGCGAATATCGGGTGTTGTAACTAATTTTTTGTTTAGGTCTATCTGAGTAATATCTTTTTAGTGAACTCATTTGCTTCCATATTTATTCATAATTTTCGTGTTTTTTTAAAATTTCTTATCTTTAAACTGAATTTTATTTTTTTTTTGGCATAAACAATTATTTTTTGATTTTTCACCTGTCGACAGAAACTTTTTTTTGCAATACTGAAAATTCCATGGACAGAGCGAGTAAGTAACAAAGAAGTCTTAAAGAAAATGGCACCAGAAAGAATGCTTCTACTCAGAATCAGAAAAAAAAAGACAGCTGAAATTGCCTTGGACACATGATGAAACAGGGCTTGGGAAACATAACCCTAAATTTGGTTCTACAGAAGGATACTGAGAATTTTATGGACGGATTTTATTAAGCAAGTAAATAAATTAGAATTTAAAAAGCAAATAATTTCTCTCTGAGTGTGAAATAACAAAAAAAAAAAAAAAAGAGTGAGAAATTATTTAGGCGCGAAAACAATAGAAGAGTAATCAAGAAGACAGTAGATAACTATTTGCCTTGAAATTAAATTTTTTAAGATCAAAATTGGCTGGAAAACATGGAGCCGGGATGTGAGTACCACAAGCGAGAAGTGCGAGAAAAATTCGTTATGAACAAAGAAAAGAATGCTGGATTGCAATATGATATAAGTCCTCATATATGGCACTGGATATTGTACAATCTTCTCAAGGACGAGAAAAAAAAATATAGAAGCAGTCGAAATGTGGTTCTACAGAAGGATTCTGAGAATTTTATGGACGGAGCGAGTAAGCAATAAGGAATTCTTAAAGCAAATGACACCAGAAAGAACACTTCTACTCAGATTCAGAAAAAGACAGCTGAAATTGCCTTGGAATAATGAGGAAGGAAGACTTGGCAAACTTAACACTCACGGGCATATTGGCGGCAAGAGAGATAGGGAAAGGCAGTGAGCCACTTAACTGACGAGCTTCTGTGAATTTTTATTTTTTTTATACAATAAAAGGCCCAAGAGCCACACGAGGTAGAGGGTTACTGTGTGGAATTATATTAGCGTATTTAGAAGGAACCGGTAACCCACTCCTAAACAGGAAACAAGAGATAAACCTCTAATCTTGCTCAAAAGACGGGGGAGAAGTCTGAGCCGGGCGATAAGCGAAGCTATCTACTCCTATCAGTGGAGCAGAGAAAAAAAAAATTAAATGAAGTAAATAGTGAATAAAAATCAGAGTTTAGGAACCGGAAAGCCAATCCTAAATAGGAAATAAGGCATGGAACTTACACTCCTGTTCAAAAGACCGGGGAGGAGTGTGAACCGGACGATAAGCGGGCTTATCTACTCCTATTAAATGAATCGTGGAACGGGGGTTTACGTTGCCATTAGTAAAGGGAGATAAATTGCTGAGAGACACACAAGAGAGAAAGTTGTGGAGAGCCATATTCGCCTATATCACGAAGGGCTGAGGCATATAATTTTTTTTAATGAAAATTAATAAAATCGTTTTACGTAGTGATAATTTTAATTTTTCTTCTGATTTTATGCAAGGATATCGCCCAAATAAATGTGTAATTTATGCTAGGATATCACCCAAATAAATGTGTATTTTATGCAAGGATATCGACCAAATAAATGTGTATTTTGTGCTAGGATATCGACCAAATAAATGTGTATTTTATGCAAGGATATCGCCCAAATAAATTGTATTTTTTTATTAAGTTTAGAATAAATGTTTATTTTGTGCAATAATCGATATATCGAAAAAATAAATGAAAAATAAAATTTTATTTTGTGCTAGGATATCGACCAAATAAATGTGTATTTTATTTTAGATATATTAATAAATAAATGTTTATTTTGTGCTAGGATATCGAACAAATAAATGTGTATTTTATGCAAGAATATCGCTCAAATAAATGTTTATTTTATGCTAGGATATCGCTCAAATAAATGTGTATCAAACGCCCCGAAAATAGATTCATATTACTGCACACCACTGCAAATAACCTAATCTGAGGAAAAAAATAGAAATCGATTTACACACCGTCACTCCAGTGGGTCTAAAACTGACCTTATGGTGAAAGAAAGGAAACTAGAGCGGTTGTTTTAATTAATTTGCACAAGGGTAACGTGCAGTTGTACCGTCCTAGTGAATGGTAGTTGTTTTCCGAACCTTTTGGCGTGTCGTGAAAAAAAAAAAAAAAAAGTAAAAAGAGAAGTAAAACGTGTTCAAGCAAATATGTTGCCATAAGATTATTTGGAATGCCGGAAAGGAATGCGAAAGTGATTCCAGTGGTGATTGGCTCACTGGGATCAATGCCATTAAAACTGTGTGACTTTCTTGATCAACTTGGAGTCCTCCAAAAATCGGCTCTTTTGGATACAGCGCATATTTTGAGTTGTGTGTTTGTCTCACGTCCTTACTGTGACTTAAAGGATATTGTGACTTAATGTACCCGGTGTATCCAAAAACTCACGCTGTGTAACAAAACAAAATAATAATAATAATAATAATAATAATAATCACTGTCAAATAATCAAGGATGGAACTAACCCGAAATGCAGGATCTGCGGAAAATATGATGAAACTGTCAACCATATGATCTCAAGATCTCCGGAACAAGCAAAAAAAAAAAAAAAAAAAAAAAAAAACCGAATATACCCACAGACATAACAAGGTAGCGATATATGTGCACTGGGAGATTAGAAAGAAGCACAAAATCGAAATCACTGAGAGATGGTATGAGCACCAAACAGACACAGTTACCTAAAATAACGATGTAACTATCCTCTGTGACATGCCAATTCAAACTGACAGAGAAATAAAAGCCAAAAGACCTGATATTATCATAAAAGACAAGAAATTCAGAAAGTGTAGGTCTATTGACATAGCATTACCATCTGAGGGAAACACCTCCATAAAAATTATCGAGAAATTGTCCAAATACAAGAAACCCGGAGATCAAGATTAACAGGATGTGGGGAATGAAGACTGAGACGGTACCAATAGTAATCGGAGCACTGGGCCTCGTTAGAAAAGGAATAGTGTCCCAGGTAACATCAATGTACAAGTTGCCCAAAAGATCGCCCTACTAGGAACTAAGAAAAGTGCTATTAATTAAATGACAATTCTCCTATAGGGCCTAAGGACCAGAGTTTGGACCTGGCTCTACAGGATACAAAGCAGGAAACATAACATACACAAATGAAAATAATAATAATAATAATAATAATTTCAATAAATTTTTGGTAAAAAAATGTTGCCTTGTAAAACAAAGAAGTTGGAATGCTCACAATATTTTGGGACGATGATTTTCAGACAGACTATCGCCGTCCAGATATTATCGTGTTAAATAAAAGCACCAAGTTCTGTCCTATTATTGATGTTGCCGTACAAAATGGCAAAGAAGGTGATTGAGAAAATTACACCCTATTCTGATTTGAAAGTCGAGATGGCAAGATTGTTTGGAATGCGGGAAGGGAATGTCAAGGTGATTCCAGTGGTGATTGGAGCATTGGGATCAATCTCATTAAAATTGTGAGACTAATTTGATCAGCTGGGGAGACTTGGACTCATCCCAAAATCGGCACTTTTGGGTAATGTGCATATTTTGAGGAAATTGTTGTCTGTCTGAAGTCCTCGTAGTGACTTGACAGCTTAATGTATCCGGTGTATTCAAAAACTTAATCTGTGTAATAAAACTTAAAAATAATAATGAAACCACAGACATTTATGAAATTCCAGAAATTAATCCGGATCTGAACGGAACAGATTTTGCTATTGTGCATTGCTTGTGTACTCAGATAAACTCCTTCAGTAAATTCCGATAAAAAAAAAAAAAAAATAAAAACTTAGTTTTGGCTTCAGGCAATAGACTTGGTAAATCGTTGTCTTAAACAGCAATTCAAATCAATAAAGGCCTTTTACTGCCATATCGCGTTAAAACACCCGCTTCTATACGATCACCGGGTAATTAGTCGCTATGACCAGCAATGCCACGCCCATCGTAGCGAATCACCCTCATTCCCTTCGTATTCTATTGGTGAGGTGTAAGTTACGACAAACCGCTGATTCGTTGGAACGACTCCCAAGAGGATACTTCCACGATTACGACAATCTTAACCTGTTTAAGTCTCGGGTCAACCGTTATCTTCCCCATGTCACGTGTGTAACAAAAGAAATAAGATAAAAAGGAAATAAATGAATGACAAGAAGACAGACTAAGTTTTTGTTATGGCCCGGTTCCTTGTACCACGGTGATAGTCCAAGGTAGAACCAATAAAGAAGAACTCGAAGACGGATATGGAATAACACAGATATATTACAAACAGGAATATATACAGAGAGGTAGAAAAGTGTTAGTACGAACAATCAGGTTTAGTAGTAATTGTCTGAACGCGACTCTGTTTCGGACTGCCTCTGACTCGACTGACTGACTCCTCACTCTGACTGACTGACTGACAGACTTGACAGACTTCACTCCAGACTTCAGACGGAACAGTATTTCTTCCCCCTTGAGGGCATCATTTATTACAAGGCCGGAATAACGTGGGATTATTAGCCCGGGGGCTCGGTCCCATAACAATATATATATATAAACATTTCATCTTCGGTTTATAAACAAATATAAAATTTAAGGTATCGGCGTAGCCTCGTTCAGGTTCTTCCCCATTTCCTTCCAGGCAGAGATAACAACCGATCAGCCTATCAACCAGTCGCCCTGACTTTTCCACTGAACATCCTTTTCCCTTGAAGATCAAAGTATTTATTACGTGGAATAGTCCATTATTTTATTTCTGGGTAAGGTCCCATTATTTGTTTTATAATAAACGACAAAAAATCAGTCTTATAAATATTTTAATTTGGTCATGACTAAAAAGGGTCCAATCAATTTGAGGGCAAATTTAAAAGTTGTTGATGTCCTCATGTGATGTTTTAAAATTTCACTTTAAAATTCTTTTATTTTGGATAGGGACTTTTTTCTATTATAATTTGCTGGAACAGGTCATGCCAATAAGAAACCACATTTCTGTTTTTTGTTTTGTTTTTTCTTTGTTCATAATAACTTTGGTTGGGGGACTAACTTTATTTTTAAAGTCTCATAAAAATACGAATACCCGGTCTCTGTAACCTTGCCTGATATTGTCATCCGTCCAATCTTGCAAATTCCCCATTTAAGTTGCATATTTTCCAGAGCAGTTATTTGCCCAATTAGCATCATGCCAAATTTTTATATCCAGAATAATAGTTTATTATTGAGCCTTATTGATATTTTTTCAACATGTTTCTGGATATTTATCAAAATTTTTATCAATTAATATAATTTTTTTATATGTTTTTTTGACTTGTTAGTAATTTCTATTTAGAATATTGGTCCTGTGCACGAAAAAATAAAACCTTTGGGTAGTCTCAGCTTTTAGCCCTGCACTACATAACCAGTATAGATTTTTTATTATCATCATCATCATTTATTTTTTATTTTTATTATTATTATTATTATTATTTATTATTATTACTTTGAATGTTTATTATAAGATTCATTGTCATTTTTTAAAATTTTAATAAATAATTTATTAATTATTAAATTATTAATTTTAAATTATATTTATTAATAATTGTTTTATAAAGTAACATTATCATGAATTTTTATTTAATGAAGAACTGTTGACCTTTTATCAATTTTTAACAACAATTTATTAAATTTTATTTGCAGTTACTATATATTTTTGAGATGTATTAAAAGTATAATGGTATGTTTTATTCCAGCTTTGTCAGTTCTTTGTCATTATATTTTGATGGTATTTTTATTGTAATTTCACTTACTTTACTATATTTCTGAGTCTTGTTATCTCAAACTTTTTACTTATTAAACCATTGGCTATCTTTTCATTATATTTTTCCATCTAAAATTTTCGGCCTTTCAGTAGCTTTATTTATACTGACATATCATGAATTCCACCACACAAAGCAATTTTAATCATTTTTTTTTGACTCACATTTTTTGCAACTTAATTCATTCTTATTTTGAATTTTAGTTACATCAATTATTTTCAAATATTTTTAATTTTTTTGAACTATTTATTTATTTCGCTCACTTGATGCTGCAAGTATTATAGTTCCATGATATTTTGTTAGATGGATGTCATTGTCAGCAATTTTAATTTTTGACTGATATTTCTTTCATCTTAATGTCAATTGCTTTAACCACTAATAGGCATATTATTCAGACATTTTTATTAAATGAAGTATTGGCAATATTATTATTTTTAAATAAAAAAATTTAATCATTTCAGTTGATTTAATTATACTAACATTGATATTTATTTTGATTTTTTTTATTTATTGTTATATTTTCAATTTAGTTTTGGACAGTATGTTTCATCATAATTTTAGTTGTTTTATTTACATTAGCATAATATTATATATTTATATGTATATATATATATTTTTAATGGTATTTCTGTTATTTTAATTCCATAACTGCTTTATTCAGTAATTGAGTATCTTTATCTTGAATTTTATTTGTAAAAACTTATCCTCTCTTTCAATTTATGGTATTTTTTAGGAATTAAATTGGACTTGTTTTATGAACTACAATCCTAATGATGCCATGAAATATTTATTTTTTGAAGCTTATCATCCTTATTCATTTTTAATTTTATTTCTTCCATATTAATTTCATTATATATTTGTTTTATATTTACTAATAGGAATATAATTTTTTTTTTTTTTAGATGGTTATTGTCTAAAAATTTTAATTTTTAAATAACAATGATTTTTTTTTTTTTTGACTAGTATTTATTTTATTTTTTTTCTTTTGATATATATATATAACAAACAAAAATAAAAAGAAAAGATGAAATAAAATTCTAAAACGAAGTCCAATAAGGCTTTAAAATTTTATCTTTATTCATTTAATTGCTCTCGGAAATTATGAAACAAAGATATCCAACCCCACGAGATAGGCATCAAGAAATTCATGTCGCCACTTTCGTCATTTCATGACAGAAATTTCAAACTCTTTCTTATTCAAAATTCAAAACTAATTTTTCGGTTTGTGTCACTACCACAAATCAGTGTGTGTCAAACAAAATTATTTTTTTTTTTTGGTTTATCAAAACTTTTCAGAAAGAGATTTATCCTACAAAAAGATGCGTTTAGATAAGATCCTAGAAAAATTTTTTTTTTACAAGAGAATTGGAAATTTTATCAGGATTATTTAAAGGCAGAAAATATTTTTAAATTATTAGATTTTTTTTTTACAGTACTGATAGCAAACATGGAAAAGAAATTACAAAAATATTCCTACAGAAGGATTTTTTTTTGAGAGCAAGAAGAAAGGACTAAGGTTAATTACAAGAAGACAAATATGAATTAGTCATCAGTAAAAGGATTTTTTTTTTACAGGTTGGGGACACTTTTTCGGCAGATGTAGAAATTTAAATATTTTTTTATTTTTTTTTTAACAGGCGAACCATTTGAGATCCATAGACATATTGGGATGGCCAAGATGCATTCCAAAAGGTTTGTTGAGCGGAGAAGACAACAGGATTTCGTTGGTAACAAAGGCATTTGAGCGTTAAATGTGGCATCTGTCCTCCTTTACAGCAATTTAATGAACTCGGTCTCTCAAAGATGAAGAAGAGACTCAAGCCGCAGAGATTGAATAATATTAAGAAAAAGGAAAATATCATTAGAAATAACAAAAAGTATATAGATACTGACCAATATCTGTCCTTATTTAATGGAGTAATGTTGATGATCGTAAATGGATGAAGAAGAAGAGACTCAAAGCGATAGAAATGTGATTGGTATGGCATGGTGAAAATACCATGGACTGAACATGTGATGAAAGGTTTTTTTTTTTTTAGAAAAATGTCAACAAAAAAGGATACTTATATTTAACATCATGAAAGACAATTGAAACTTATTGGAGCTTAAAATGAAGAAAAAGAAATAAACAAAAATTTGACAATGTCTGCTTGAAATTCATTCAATGAAACCTGTAGATCTTATGAAGAATGATTTTTTTTTAACCTTTACATTGAAAATACCAAATTACAAATTATTTGATCTGTAAATAACAAAACCATATCCATCGATCAAAATCAATATCAGGAATATTCAAAATTCTCTTCTTCTTGTAACTCTTCTTCTTCTTCTTATTACAGTCAAGCTATTGATGTTCGACATGACTTCAGACAAAATTTAGAAAAGAAAGACCCCAATGATACTTCTTTCTGGGATCCCAACTCAACATGACCTAATTTTCCTGAAAATTGACAAGATGAAATTTTTACTGAATTTTTAAAAAGTAATAAAAATCATAAACTGAATGTTTCACACATTTTAAAAAGATAAATATTTCGTAATTCCATTGTACATTATTGTTATTGTTTTTAATCATTCTTTAAATTTTTTTAACTTCCAGTAATAAATTTCCAGTCAATTGTAGATCAACTCAATGTCCCAGAATGGATGTCCTCATATTCTATTTATTTTGGTTTTGTTATTTTATTATTTTAATATTATTATTATTTTATTATTTTTATTTCCTTTTGATTTCTGGTGTGTTCATATTTCTTTCCGGGTTCCAACCAATGACCTAAGGTTAGAAATGTCATCATGACATTTTCCACTGAGCAACACACAAAAAAAACACAAAAACACACACACACACATTTTTTTACATAGATAAAAAAAAAAAAGTAAGTTGGGGTTCGTAAGAGAACAATTTTTTTGTATTTCTTTAAGGCCTGGGCTACCTTAAAGGAATCCAAGGAATCAATGAATTCTACTGGAATCTTTTCCAATTAATACTAGGGCTCCAACTACAACAGGGATTGTTGATGTTCCTCATGTGCCACATTTTTGAGATTTTGATTTCAAGGTCCTTGTATTTTGACAGCTTTTTGAATATCTTCAAAGATACATTGCAGTCAGTAGGGACTGCCATATCAATAAAAAGGCACTTTTTTTGTTTGTGGTCTTTAATAACATTGTCTGGGCGGTTGGATTTGATTGTTCTGTCAGTGTGTATTGTGTAGTCCCATAAAATTGTTGCAGGTCCAATTCCGTAACCGGGTATTATTAATTATTCATTATTATTTTTATTTCAGTTTCGCTTTTTTCTTTTGCATATTTTTCATTGCAGATTTGAATCAACCCACATGCCGGGTTTTATATTCAAAAAGTTTTTAAATATAAAAATATGAAATATATTTATTTCAATTGTTTCAACTAATATTTATCAGAGAATCTGTTAAAAAGTTCTTATTTTAATATGTGTGTTTGTAATTGTTTGTTAAGATGAAAAAGAATGTGATTTCTGCAGCAAGATTATTGTTGTGGAAAGATTTCAGGAAGAAAGAGGAAAAGTGTATTTCATAACTTGGTCCTAAAAGAAAGTCGACGTACAAAACGTTGAGGAAGAATGATATCATAGGTTGGTGAGGAAGAGAAATCTCACATAGGTTGGTGATAACATTAGTAATGATTAACGGTCGTCCGACATGGACATGAATCTGTTGACGATATTCAGTCTTTCCCTTACTGGTTTTGTCTGTTTTTTAGGGATTTTGCATAAATACCCTTCAAAATATGATCATTGAACCAAGTTTTTTTTTTTTTTATGGATCTGGGAAAATGACCCATTGGTCAAAAATGTTAAATATTTATTTTTAAAGGATTAATTTATGTTGTAACCAGTCGAAAGAGTTACTGAATGAGGAATAACCCACCCAAATGGAAATGAAATGGTAATTTTTAAACATTAACCGCCAATACTCACCATTGGCATGAAGTATAAACCAGGGCCGGTTTAACCTCCCCGAAACCACTGTTAGTGGTAGAATACTTAGACACCATATTATCCCTCACTTACAGAGTGTCCAACGTATTTATGAGGATTGGTCGACCCATTAGTGTACAGAGGTGACACGTATATAACAATTTATTAACTGATATAATGGGATGGATCTTCCAACTAAAAACTATTTTTGTCATTTGATGATTGTCTCAATGTTTATTTCCGTTTGAGCTTTTATTTATTCTCTTAAATGTGGATAAAGTTTGTACCACACTTTGGCGTATTCCTTCTTTGGTACAGGCAGGGTATCCATATTATCTGGCATGGATTGAATGATCCATTTAAATCTTAATGTTGTTCATTTTCGAATTTTCACATAGTCGGATTGATAAACTGGTGCCGTCCCAATATTATCGTGTTAAATAATCATGTTTCTTAAGTTCTGTCCTATTATTGATTTGAATGCTGAAATGACACAAATTAAGGAAAGGCCTAATATTATCATTATCATTATTCTGATTTGATTATGATTTGTTTCTTTCAAGATTGTTTGGAATGCGGGGTTTTATTTATTTGATCTCAAGGTGATTCCAGTTTGATTGGTCCTGCATTGAGATCTATATTGTGAGCATTCCAACTTCATGACATTTTCCACAAGAGCATGTTTTGAAAATATTATTATTAATTATTATTTTTTTTCTTTGGTTTGATTTCTGTTCTAAACACATTTCCATCTGGGTCCCAACAGGAGACCTAAGGTCAGAAATGGTATCACGGTATTTTCCACTATTCATTTTTTGTAAAAACAAAAAATAACCCTAGGATCACACATATTTTATATAGATGAAGCTCGTCATAATGTGTGAGCTGTACTTGCGAATACATTTTTTTTGCATTTATTTAAGGCATGGCCGACCAGGAATCCCGTCAATGAGTCTATCGAAACATTTTCCAATCTATCCGGGTGTTCCAATTTCAACTGGAATTATTGATTTCCTCATGTGCTACATATTTTAGATATCCATTTCAATATTCTTATATTTTGATCATTTTTAAAGATCTTCAAAAGATACATTTTGTCTTTATTGAATTCTAATCAATAGAAAGAACATTCTATTCTTGGACGATTCATGTTTGATTTTTAACTGTCTATGTGTGTTTGTAAAATCCAATAAAATTGTTATAGGTCCTATCTCTGTAACCGGGTCTGGGTGGTGTTTATGCCAATTTCTTGCAGTTTCCAGTAAAGGTCAAGATTTTCCAGTCCAGATATTGGTCCTCTCTTTCATACCAAATTTTATATTCAGTGGGTACCAATACCGTGCAACCTGATACAAAATGATCAATTGTTTCGGGATATTTATCACAGAATTTATATAGTTTTTCTGTATGTATATGTATGTATTATTATCCTCTATTTTTTTTTTTAAAGTATTCAAAGATACATTATGTATGGACTATGTCTATGTATATTTTATGTATTTTGTCTCTGATCACGATGTTGGGCCATTATTGATTATTATTAAAGTCCCTCTTTTTTTGAGGATCTTCTGGGTGATGTCCATATTTTCCAATCTGACATTGGTACTTTTCATATCGAATAACAAGGCATATTTTTTTTGTTTTGTCTCTGATCCCAATGTTATGGGCGATTACCTTTGATTGTTCCGTATGTATGTATGTACGTATGTATGTATGTATGTATGTATTTATTTAAGTGGACAAAAATTTTATTAGGTCCTACTTTTTTGGATGATCTTCAAACCAATCTCATTTCTTACCATTCCTATCTCAAGTAAAATTTTCATATTTGTCTCATCCCAATGATATCGAATTTTATATTCAGTGTTTGCTAAAAAAATTTTGCCTCTGATATGATGTCCATACCAATTGTTTCGAGTTTCCTTCTCGTAAAATTCATATATTGAATCATATAATTTTATATTCAGTGCTTGCTAACACCGTGCAACCCTGAACACAATTTTTATGTATTCTTGTTATTTTATGTATTCTTGTTATTTATAGCTATTATTATTATTATTATTATTATTGCTGCACGGTGGAGGAATTGAGAAATCGGAGAGCCGAGATCGAATTCCAGTCACATCCGTGCTAATACCCTTGGGAAAGGTATGAATCCTCTTTTTCTCCCTCCAGCTATGGGTAAATAGCAGGACAGACTGGGTTCTATAGACTTGGATACCAACTGGCCTACCGCAGAAAGAAATGGCAGGAAAAAAATCTGCCTCGTCAGTCATGTATCGAAAGATACATGATCGCATAAGCGTGTATCACGCATGGCACATAGCTAACTGACCCTTGGGAAAGGTATGAATCCTCCTCTTCTCTCCACCCAGCTATGGGTAAATAGCAGGTCAGACCGGGTTCTATAGCCTTGAAAGACATCTGGCCTACCGCTGAAAGAAATGGCAATCTACTGCGGGAAAAAATCTGCCTCATCAGTCGTGTATAGAAAGATCGCCTAAGCATGTATCACGCATGGGATATAACTGACTGATCCCGTAGAGCCGGGTCCAAAACTGTGGTTCTTAGACCCTATAGGAGAATTGTCATTTCATTGATAGCACTTTTCTTAGTATATGGGGTATTCCTTTCCCCATCTTCTGGACACTCCTCTCCCCGTATTCCAAACAATCTTACCCCCACGACTTTTCAAATCAAAGTAGTTTGAAATTTTCTCAATCACCTTTCTTTCTAATATTTTTTTTTAAGCTCTTCAAAGAGACATTGCAATCTGCCAAGACTGCCATGTCAATAAGAAAAAAACATTCTGTTTTCGTTGGCTTTGATCCCGACGTCGGGGCGATTAGCTTTGATTGTACTGTCTTTATTATTATTATTATTATTAATTGCATTATTATTATTATTATTAATAATTGTATTAAGGTATTATTGATTTTTAACCAATAATACCTCTTACATTGCAATGAATCCTGGACAATCTCCTTATGGATGAGGAAAAAAATGGAAAGGGGAGAAATGTGGTTCTACAGAAGGATGTTGAGAATTCTATGGACGGGGCGAGTAAACAACAGGGAAGTCTAAATGGTAAGAGGAAGAACACTTCTACTCAAGATCAGAAAAATAAAAGACAGCTGAAATTCTTCGGACGCATTGTGAGGAACGACAGCTACTTCGACAAGATGTAATGATTAGCAAGCTTGTATCGCCAAGTCAACTACGACTGAGTAATGAGTTCGATCCTCACCAGGCGCTTCATACTTTCATCCTTGTGCCATATCTAAGCAACACTTAGAAAACGACCATAATAAGGAAGGAGGGCTTGGAAAAATAACCCTCACAGGGCATATTGAGAGCAATGGATAGGAAGTTGTGGAGAGTCATGATCACTAATGTCCCGAAAGGACGCGGCACATAAAAGTTGAAATGGCTAGATGTAACCGTAAGTTCTAAGCTAACAGTTTCTTTTCTTTCACTTCTCCCTTGTGGAAAATGCTAAGAGCCACAATGGATAGGAAGTTGTGGAGAGTCATAATCACCGATGTCCAGAAACACCACTTTATCTAGCTCTTGTGCCTTGTATTAAGTGAACATTACTATAAAAACATTACTATAAAGTTATTTGGAACGTTTTATGTCGGATAAAAACATAATTAAAAGCATAAATATCGCAACTATTGGGACTTATGCTTAAACCAGTCCTCATCCAAAAAACGAAAAACTGCTAAGAGCTACAACGGAAAGGAAGTTGTGGAGAGCCCTGATCAGCTAAGTCCTGGATGGATGCGACATATAAAAGTTGAAGTGGATTAATGTAACCGTAATTTCTATGCCAACATTTTCTTTTCTTGCATATCACGTTTATAAAAACTGCTTGGAGCCACATGAGATAGGAAGTTGTGGAGAGTCATAATCACCGATGTCCCAAAAGGACGCAGTACATAAAAGTTAAAATGGACAGATGCCTTGAGCGCTAGTTGGGATTTAAGCTCAACCCAGACCTCAAGTGGAATTGGTAGAAAGAAATAACAACTACTAAGAGCCACAACTGATAGGAAGTTGTGGAGAACTGTGATCAGTTAAGTTCTGAAGAGACGCGGCACATGGAAGAAGAAGAATATCTGGTGGTGGATGTGCGGGCTGCGTGACGGTTATTAGTGGTGAAAGTTGAATTGCCGGGCCGGGTTCAGATCCTGTCCACGTCCGTGGTGTTCACTTTAGTCAAGTCTAGTAGCTCTGAAAGAAAGAGAGTCCAAACATCCATAGTATCAAGTGTTTACCGCAACCATCGCAGTCCTGAACCCCTCTCGCAACAAGTCGTAACAACGTCCGCTACACTCTTTCTGGGGGGGGGGGTAATAGTCTTTGTCAGACTGGAAACATTATAGCTTCCCTTTACTCTACCAAGTCATCGCCATTGATATTTGACAAACCTCATTCAGACCTAACACTAAATCGACACAACAAAGTTACAACAAATAGACGTCATAAATAGACGCAAGTCACGAAGGGCGACCTGAAAATAACATTCTTCCTGACAACCAAAATCATTGCACAAAATAAATCGTAAGACTTCAGAAACACCTCACTGTGTAGGTTGAATAAGTCTGGTGAGAAGACACACCCTTGTCTCACGTCCCTTTCTATCTTTGTTTAGCTACTCAATTCATTTTCTATCCGTATGCAGGCTGTTTGCTTCAAGTACAACTAATGGATTATTCTAACATCATTTCCAAATAGATGGAGTTTTCCTAGCAGTTCAAATAGATCCTTGTGTCGTGCGTCATCGAATCTGTGAAATCCTTCTAGGTATTGCGAAAATCGATTTCCAAAAAGTTGATAAAATGACCAAAGATCAACGATTAAAAAAAAATACCTAGTAAAATTCAGGCAAGAACTTAGTCCTTCTTTCATGCGTCGTGTGTCCTTCAGAAAGTGGTGAATTTATATATATATATATATATATATATAACTCAACAAATCAAAACCTACCCACATTTCTCACCCACACAAGACAGACATGCTTACGGAGGTGTGGAGGCCTCACACTTATACACACACCCACACGAATATACACACTTACACACATCATACTCACTCACTCCCTAATGAGCCAAATGATAACACACACCCATAGTAATATACACGCGTACACACACCATACTCACTCACACCCTAAGAACCAAATAACACACACACTTAACAGAGACACATCCCCTTTCCAGGAACCAATAAAATTGTCAAACTGACCAGGGGAATTCAGAGTAACATGTATCTATCCAGTTCTTATCTCAAATAACAACTTAAAAGAGACTGTTTGACCAACACAAGGAATGTTAAAAGATTCATGTTAAAAAGATAAAAAAAACAAAAAACAAATAAAAACTACAGACAAAAGTTCATTTTCTCCATCAAGACATTCATTTCTGTAGTTTACTGCTACCAGCAAGAAGAAATATTTCTTCTCCTGATGATGGCCATTTTGGCCGAAACTAGTTGAGGAATCTAAATGAAATAATAATAAAAAAAAACGAAAGAATATTAATCTACAACCCAGTGTGTCTGAAGATTTTAATTTTTTTTTTTAATGTTTTTTAATATTCATCTATATAATATATATATATATATATATATATATATATATATATATATATAATGGCTCGTTGCGAAAAAACACGTCTTTGAAGTTCAGCAATCCTGCCCTGTTCGAACTTTGTTAAAATTTAACCTTTAGCCATTTTAAAATCTGAAATTTAATACTGGAAATGAGCGACATAGATGTCTACACGCCTGAAGCTATCAGCTCATTAACTAGTTCTAAAATTTTTATCCAGTAATTTTTTTTTTACACATGGTCTTGTCTTTATGACCAACCAAAAAATTCTTTTTTCAATTTTTGTTTAAATTAATCAATTAAAAGCTTAAAATGTTCACTTGTTTGTTGATAAACTACATTTTTTTTTAATTAAATGTAAATGTTTCGCAAGTATATTTTGATTAAAGTAACAGTATTTTATATTTTTTTAACCCTTTTGTATTTGGTCTTAAGTTTTTGACCAGGGATGAATATACAAATCTTCGACGTGTTGAATGTATTATTATTTTTTAAGGTCCTCAACCTCTTCATCCCAATTCTTAACAACCAGCATCCAGACTAAGTCTTCACTGTATCCATCATAATCTCTAACCCCTCCGGCAGCATGTCGTAACAACGTCTGATACATTTCTGAAAGGCCTTTGTCATACTGGAAACATTATAGCTTCCCTTTACTCTACCAAAATCATCGCCATTGATACTTGACAAACTTCATCCAGACCTAACACTAAATCAACACAACAAAGATACAAATAGACGTCATAAATAGACACAAGTTCGCCGAACTAAAACACAAATATCGAACCCTATATATTGACGGCTCTAAAATCTCAAATAAAACCAGACCAGCAGCTACTGACGGACAGTTTTACAAATAGATGAAGCTACCGAATCAAGTTTCCATATTTACAGCCGAGCTACAGGACATTAATATGGCGCCTGAAACTCATTAAAAGCTCAACCAACCAGAAATTCATTATATTCATAAATTCTCTATGAAATCTTATAAAACGAGAGAACAAACATCCACACATCTTAGCCATACTAGAAACGTATAGATAAATAATTAAATCACAAAAATCAAGTCATCCTAGCCTGGATTCTAAGTCATGTAGATATACCGGGCAAATTAAATTGCAGACGACCTAACTAAAGATGTCTTCAGCATGATAACAGACGAAATAAAAATACAAATATTTTTTTGTTGAATACAGAAACAAAATAAAAAAGAACATATCAAAAAAGGCAAACAATATGGAACTCAGAACTTAACAAATTATACGATAACCAACCATCTATAGAAGATCAGGTTTCAGAAAAATAAGACGGGAGGAAATAGTTTTATTCAGACTCCGAATAGGACATATACATTTGATACACTTAATATCTATTAAAAATTTTTCTCCCATGCAAATTATGTCAAGTACCACTCACAGTCCAATCTATACCCATAAGTTATCATCTCCGTTAAACCCGAACAAATTATTATCAAGGAAGCCATACAAAAGAATTCTTTCAAAGCATGAAACCAAACAATATCCTTAACTTCTTAAAGGAAATCAAATTTTACACCAAAATTACATTTCCTAAGTTTTTCCCATTTTTTCGATTTTTGAAGAGATTCATTTTTGTACATGAATCCGATTCTTAAACTAATTGTATCTATATTTGCGAGATGAGGTATTATGTACACTATTTACATTATTCGGCCTATTGTCCTCATCTTTGCCGCCATATTTATTACAACGTTTCGGCCTTTCAGTATCTGTCTATATTTCTGAGATGAGGTATTATGTACACTATTTACATTATTCGGACTATTGTAGATCTTTGTCACCATATTTATTACAACGTTTCGGCCTTTCAGTATCTGTCTATATTTCTGAGATGAGGTATTATACACTATTTACATTATTCGGACTATTGTGCTCATCTTTGTCGCCATATTTATTTACAAAGACCGGCCTTTCAGTATCTGTCTATATTTCGGAGATGAGGTATTATGTACACTATTTACATTATTCGGACTATTGTCCTCATCTTTGGCACCATATTTATTACAACGTTTCGGCCTTTCAGTATCTGTCTATATTTATGAGATGAGGTATTATGTACACTATTTACATTATTCGGACTATTGTCCTCATCTTTGTCTCCATATTTATTACAACGTTTCAGCCGTTGCACGTTCCGGCCTTCTACAGGTGATTGGAATATCAAACTGAACCCTTTATTTCGCTCACTGGGGTAGACTGTTCTACCATGTGCTCAAGGAAATATGCCATAGTGGATAAAGGCGTTAGTTAGATCCAATGACAGGACCCAAAGAGTGTGAGTTCAATACCCGGTTAAGGCACTGGAGAATTTGGAGAGAGGATTTAAAAAGAGATACCTGATAACTGACATCCATTAAACATGGCACGTGGAACTAAAACAGTCTACCCTATTGAGCGAAATAAAGGGTTCAGTTCGACATTCCAATCACCTGAAGAACGGCCGAAAACGTTGTAATAAATATGGCGACAAAGATGAGGACAATAGTCCGAATAATTTAAATAGTGTAATTGTGACGTATATTTTACATGTGAATCTAATTTCTTATCTAGCAAACTGTATCACATTTATTCTTGTTTCTGTGGGTAATCTCCTTTTTTTTTGTTACCTCAGGAAAGTGTCATCCTGTTCAAAGAGGCAAAGGTGTTTCCGGTCATGTGCAAAGTTTGTGACCCCACTTCCGGAAGTGACACTTCTTGATACTTTTAAATCATTAGATTCAGGCGTGTTTTTGCAGCGATCCTAAAGAAACGAGATTCCGTGACCCTCTCTCAACGTCATGTTAACTTAAGGTCGACCATTCTCTCATCTCACACTTTTAATTTTCCAACCAGCTTGTTGTGTTATTAACGACATTACCATCTTTTGATACAGGGCGAAAAACCAAATACCAGCCTACGACAGCGATTCAACCGATTTCAAAAAAACTTCACAGGACCACGTAAAATTACTTTGCGGTGGTTCTGACAGCGCCAAAAATTGAAAAAACACAATTGTTTTTGCACGAAATCAATTTGAAAACATGATAAAACACAATTCTGTCGCTAAAATGAAAGGGGGACAACTCATATCGAGTTATACTTATTATAAAACCCAGGTTGTTTGCGTGTGTGAGTGTTCGTTTATATATGGGATCGGATTTCCTACATTTTTCAACCGATTTCAACAAAACTTCACTTTTTTTTTGCAGGTAGTGTTTCTTATTGTCTTGCATACTTTTTTTCTTTATTTTTACATTCAGAATTCTTTAAAAATTCCATTTATAAGACAATTGTTTATAATAAAATTCTATTCAATCGATAGACTCATAACGATTGAAAACAATGTTTTTGTTTGAGTTTGGGTTTGACCAATTCGTAAAAAAACAAACAAACAAACAAAAAACTAATTAAGACATGCGTGTCCGTCAACCTTAAACAATAATCTTTGTCAATTTTATTTTTCAGTCTTTATGATGTTCGATAATTGATCTATCTTTTACTGTTACATCCCCGGGCAACGCCGGGCTCTACTGCTAGTTGTAAATAAATGTGTTGTGTCTTTTAAGATTTTAAGCAGAGGTCGTCATGTTTTTTTAAGTTGCGCCTATTTTCGAAAGTTGCTGTTTCTACCAACTAAATTTTGTGTCTGGCACAAGAACATGGAGTTGGTAGAAAAGTAAAATTTTTATACATAAGTTATCATCTCAGTTAAATCCGAGAAAATTATTATCAAACAAATAATACACAAGAACTCTTTCAAAACTCTAAACCAAACAATATCCTCAGGAAATCAAACTTTATACAAAAATATAACACTATAAAAACATCCAACAAAACTACACGAAACACTTAATATATTTTTGAAAACTGAAAAAAAAAAAAAATGGTAAAAAGAACCCTTCAGTCTTCATAAAGATCCTAACCAAAATTAGAAGGCCAGCTTTATTCACCAACTTGTCTTCCAAAATTACAGCATCTGGTATTCCTAAGCAGTCACCCATCTAGGTATTGACAAAGTTCATCGTTGCTTAACTCCAGTGATCAAACAATACAAAAGAACTCTTTCAAAGTATTCCACTTTACTTTGGGACTGACAACAAATAAGAAGAATACTTTCAATACAATTAAAGTATTTATTTACATGAAATACAACGGTTAAAACATAAACACTATGTCCTTTTCTAGAGACCAGCTGCGACTTGTTCCAGCTGAAGAGTCGAACTCTCTGCCTCTGAGCAGAGAGGAACCCGGACGTGACTCCGCCGGAGGGCAGAGTCTCGTTCGGGGACGTAGACTGCTCCTGAACCCGTTTAAGCGGGTTCAAATAGGGAATATTTTTGGCCGAGCATACTGTCTCAGAGAACCCACGTTAAACTGGCCTTGTGCCACATGCAACCCTCGTGGGGGTAGCTAAATATACTAGCTACGACCTGTTCCAGCTAAGCAGTCGAACTCTTTGTCTCTGGGCAGAGAGGAACCCGGACGAGGTTCCGCCGAAGGGCAGAGTCTCGTTCTGGGACGTAGACTGCCCCTGAACCCGTTTATACGCGTTCAAATAGGGAATATTTTTGGCCGAGCCTACGGGCTCGGAGATCCCACGTTAAACCCGGCCTTGTGCCACATGTAACCCTCGTGGGGGTGGTGGCTAAATATCACTATGTTTTTTTTCTATATAGAGAGAAATTATGTTAGGCGGACTTACCCATCTGATGAATGAAATTAACGCGAGGTAACTTGTACCCTTAAAACCCTCAGCAACCGGTACCGGTGGCGGCGGAGAGAATTTCTTCCGTGTCTCTCTACCTGAGAGTAGGCCTTGTCCCTTTTCTGGTGGTGGTCAGCCTTTTATGAACACACGTGATTTTATTAACTAATGAAAGACCGCCTATCGTCATGTGACCAATCTCTATATATCGGGGCGGACGAATTTTATAAACCCAACAAAAGCACGAGACCAAACAGTATCCTTAACTTCTTAAAGGAAATCAAACTTTATACCGAAATATAATCCCATAAAACACCCCCAAAATTATATGAAACATTTAATATATTTTTGAAAACTAAAAAAAAATGATAAAAGAACCCTTCAGACTTCATAAAGATTCCAAGCAAAATTAAAATTGCCAACTCAATTAACCAACTTGTCATCCAAACTTACAGCATCTGGTATTCCCAAGAGGTGACCCATCTAGGTACTGACCAAGTCCAACATCTCTTAACTTCGGTGATCATTGAAGAACCGGTATTTCAATGTAATATAGCCATTAATAATGAAATTAACCTATGCCTGCATAAAGTTTCCTTAAAATGTTAGCTCTTTACCTAATCTACCTTGCTGGTTAATGTTAATCTTTGGGCTGACAGATTTTAAAATTTAGGTGACCCCTTTCTTTAAAAAATTGAATGCCATGCACTAATGGCCTAAATAGATTCAGTCTCCTAGTTTAGTAGTTGCCAATCATCTTGGTCAAATCCAAACAAATGATCATCAAGCAAAGCATACAAAAGAATTCTTTCAAAACACCAAACCAAACAATATCCTTAACTTCTTAAAGGAAATCAAACTTTATACAAAAATATAACACTATAAAAACAACCAACAAAACTAAATGAAACATTTAATATATTTTTGAAAACTAAAAAGAGAAAAAAATGATGAAAAAACCCTTCAGACTTCATAAAGATCCCAAACCAAAAATAACAATGTCAACTCTATTAACCAACTTGTATCAAAAACTGAATACAAAATAACTTGTATTAGAAACCTGGATCTCTGTTAATCAATTAAAAAGTCAACTAACCTGTACAAAAGAAACTATCACAGATTTATATATAACATCAACCTCTACCCAAAGCAACGACAATTGAAAAACTTTTACGATCACGAGTCCCATAACTCATTAGAGTCATATGGCCACCGCAGTAAAAGTGGTGTGTCTTGGGCAAGAGAGCCTGATAGGAGACCAACACTCACTGGGTTGGTTTGAAATCAGCTGCTTTGAATTCTTGTTATTTAGAGAATAAACGGATGTGTACCTTTCCCAGGGGTATTAGCACATGGACCTGAGAACAATAGCAACTAAGATGTGGTTTCATGTACCCCAAAACATCCAATATCCTGATCAGAGGCCTTACTGATGGATGTAGTCTGTTATACCTAGGACAATGCAAACTCTATGAACCAACTTGTATCAGAAACTGAATACAAAATAACTTGTATTAGAAACCAGCATTTCTAATAACTGATTAAAAAAGTCAAGTAACCTGTACAAAAGAAACAATCACAGATGACATCAACCTATACCCAAAGCAACCACGATTCAAAAACTTTCAAGATCACAAATCCTATAACTCTATTAGCGTCATAGGGGCACAGCATGTACTGTAGCTGCAGCAGAAGTTGGGCGAGATAGCCTGATGAAGCCCAACCCTCTCTGGGTTGGTTTGAAATCAGCTGGTTTGAATTCTTGTTATTTAGATAATAAATGGATGTGTACCTTCCCCAGGGGTATTAGCACGTGAACCGCAGAATAACAGCAACTAAGAGGTGGTTTCATGTACCTCAAAATATCCAACCTCCTGATCAGAGGCCTTGCTGACGGATGTAGTTTGTTATACGCAAGATAAATACCAATGCAAACTCTATAAACCAACTTGTAACAGAAACTGAACACAAAATAACTTGTATTAGAAACCAGCGACTTTATTCAGTAATAGAGGAAGCCAACAAGTTCAAAATAGAGTTTCAAATGGGTGAGAAAATACAAGTAAAGCATAATACACCAACTGAAGCTGCAAAATACTTAAAGAAAGAAAGCAAAGGCAAATGCAACTGTTGTGGATCCCGAGATGAAATTCGGTCTCCAATGAATGACAAACGCAAGAATTAAAGATAAGAAATTAAATGTATTTACACAATAATACAAAGGGTAATACTGTTAGTAAATCCAGGAACGCGGTTAGTAGTAATAACATACAGATATATACAGTCTCGAAGTAGGACTTCCTTAGAGTCTACGTGCTTGTAACTGACTTCTACAAAGCGGTTACCTCACACTATTACTCTACCTCCAACTCAGTCACACTCTCTATCTCCGTTCGGATATTCTGACTGACTGTGGGTATTTAACGTCAGCAGTCCAAGTATTAGGTTGGTGCAAAAATAATGTCGTTTTCTCTTTTGAAATTATTCGACATTATTTTAGCACCAACCTAATAACACTGGTAGAGTCCACTTATATGAAAAAGGGGAGGACACCATAACAGCAACCGACCACATACAGAAACGATGGCAAGATAAAACGCTTCATGGTCAATACTCTGCCGGTATCAAACAACCTGATGTAGACAAACTTCGTACCCAGCGGTTGCTATATAATGCAGTATTAAAAGCTGAAACCGATGGTTTTATTCTTGCTGCACAAGACCAAGGCTTACTAACTAGAAATTACCAACCACATACTGAAAAATTGTGTTTGCCCAAAATGCAGATTCTGTGATGAATACCAAGAAACAATTGGCCATCTTGTATCAGGTTGTGCAGTATTGGCCCCCACTGAATATAAAACCCGACATGACAGAATGGGCCAATATCTGTACTGGAAAATCTCTATCTTTTACGGAAAGGAAACTGCGAGAAATTTGTATGAACGCCACCCAGACCAGATTACAGAGATCGGACCTGTTACAATTTTATGGGACTACACAATACACCCAGACAGAACAATCACAGGTAACCACCCAGATATTGTGATTAGAGATCGCAAAGACAAAAAATGCCTTCTTAATGATATGGCAGTCCTTGCAGACTGCAATGTACCTATGAAGATCTTCAAGAAGCTAGCAAAATACAAGGACCTTGAAATCGAAATCTCAAAAAAGTTGTGGCACATGAGAATATCAATAATTCTAATTGTAGTTGGAGCCCTCGGAATGTTTTTAAAACATTCCTATAGACTCATTGAAGGGATTTCTGGTAGCCCAAAAGAAATACAAAAATATTGTTCTCACGAGTACAGACCACACCTTACGAAGGGTTTTATCTATATAGAATATGTATTTTTTTTTTTTAATTGTTTAGTGGAAAATGTTATGATGCCATTTCTGACCGGAAAGAATTGAATATACACAAGAAATCAATAATAATAATAATAATAATAATAATAATAAGGCTACTGGGAGTGAAATAGAATGAACAGATTTTAGAAGAAGCCGGAAGTCCAATGCTTTATTTTACTCCTGTATTCACCTCCAAGCAAGGTGATAATGCCACTAAGATGCAAGGGGCTACTGGGAGTGAAAGAGAATGAAAATTCTTTAGAAGGAACCAGAAACCCAATCCTAAACAGGAAACAAGGGATAAACCTCTACTCCTCTATTCACCCTAAGGAAGGTGATAATGCCACTAAGATGCAAGGGACTACTGGGAGTGAAAGAGAATGAAAATTCTTTAGAAGGAAACAGAAACCCAATCCTGGACAGGAAACAAGGGATAAAACTTTACTCCTCTATTCACCCCAAGCAAGGTGATAATGCAACTAAGATGCAAGGGACTACTGTGAGTGAAAGAGAATGAAAATTCTTTAGAAGGAACCAGAAACCCAATCCTAAACAGGAAACAAGAGATAAACCTCTACTCCTTTATTCACCCCAAGCAAGGTGATAATGCCACTAAAATGCAAGGGGCTACTGGGAGTGAAAGAGAATGAAAAAGACTTTAGAAGGAACCAGAAACCCAATCCTAAACAGGAAACAGGAATGAGCCTCTGCTCTTGTTCAAAAGACCGAGGAGTAATGTTAACAGGGCGACAGGCCAACTTTATCTATCTATCTATCTATCTATCTATCTATCTATCTATCTATCTATCTATATATCTAATTCTGTTCACATCCATGTATCTCTGTTCATTATCTATCTATCTATCTATCTATCTATCTATCTATCTATCTATCTATCTTCTGGTTTCTTTTTTTCGTGTCAACTACAATCTTCCAACCATTTCAATGCAACGTCAATCGTCATCTTCTGTCTCCTTGAATCCTGGTCTTTTAATATCTTCTCTCCCTAGTAAAGTTTTCTTGGTTTCTTCGCCTTATTGTCTTCCATCCTCAGTAGCGCCTTGCGTCTCAGTGGCTTTTCCCGTTTTGCTTTGGGTGAAATGATTGTTTTTTAAATGTAGGTTTTGTATGGATGGTCAGTGCTAGCATAACCAAGTGTTGGTGTCCACAATAGAACATCATTTGACGCACTGCACATCCACCATACTCTCCACCTTCATGACTATTCTATAATCCTGGTATGGGTGGCTTCCAAACTTCCACTTATATCACAAGGCTGTCGTGTTCGTCTCCAGCGGTGTCAGACGGATGAGAAACTGAGCAGCAACAGATAAGCGTTGATAAGCTCAAGTCTTCTCTATTTGGCAATGGCTGTTGGCACCAAAAACGTTCAGCCGATTCGGAGAGGTGTTCCAAGTAACTTCATTTTGCGATAATGAGAGAAGACAAAAGGAAATAATTGTGGGCTTGCTAAACTGGCAAATACACAGCCGAAGAAGGAGATATATAGAGAGAAGACACATACACACACATAAACATATATATATATATATATATATATATATATATATATATGAAGAAAAATATACGGAAAAAACAAATAAAAATCCTAATATGCAATTATGCTGTTTTAATGTTAATATAATGTCAACGTCGGACGTTTCGGTCTAGTAGACCATCTTCAGGATATATTCATAAAACATAATTAACATTAGACTATATTCGATTCAACATGAAAAGACGATGGACATAAGAGTAAGACTAATCAAAACAAATAACTGAAATTTTTCAAGATCAGCGTTCCGTTTCAATATGATCACGTCGGCGTCACGTGGGCGATGTTGTAAAAACGTATTCCTAAAATTTGAGTATTTTGAATGAAAAATGAAAAGAATTTTATTTTAATCTAAAACTTATATGTACGTTTGTCGAGCATTAATCTTGCTAGAAAAGGGGAAATATTAAAGAAGCCTGGTATAGTGTTCACCGTCCGTGAGATAGATATTATGCCTAATGTTAATTATGTTTTATGAATATGTCCTGAAGATGGCCTACTAGACCGAAACGTCCGACGTTGACATTATATTAACATTAAAACAGCATAATTGCATATTAGGATTTTTGTTAGTTTTTTCCGTATATTTTTCTTCATACTGTCGGATCTATATGCATATATTTGCTTACACACACACACACACACACACACACATATATATATATATATATATATATATATATGAAAATATTTTTGAAGGTACAAAATTTAATAACAGAAATAAAAGTGTGAAGCTTGATATTACTAGACATTTCTAAAAGCGAAGCAACCGGTTTCGCTCCCGCTTATCAGGCTTCCACGGGAGATGTAACTTAAATTTAAACACTAGAAATTGTGCAATGAGAAGAAAAAAATGATCAGAAGTGCTAGAGACAAATATTTTTTAATGCTCTGGACGTTAGAATTTATATATTATTTTCGTTCGGATATACATATATGGTCTGGAGCCCCTTCTGTTTGCCTCGGGGTTCTTGATAGGCTCCAGAGGCGGATATGCAATATAATTGGCCCTGATCTGGCATCTCGTCTACAGTTACTTTCTCACAGACGCGCCGTCTCCTCTCTTTGTCTGTCTTCATGAATTCAAGTGCCCTACGAGGCTGGCATCCCGCTCTCACCCTTACACTGTAGAAACTTTTAAATGTAGCCGTCTCTTCTACTCCAATAGCTTCATGTCTCGCACCTCTCGCCTGTGGAACACCCTTCCCTATTCCAGTTTCCCTGAGAGCTATAATCTCCAACTATTCAAATGTAATGTCAATCGACATCTCCAGTTGAGTTAATTTCATCTCCATCTATCCACTATCATTCTCCTCATCCTTTCTTCTATCACTCCTATCTGATCTTGCTCCAAATCTTCTATAACCGCTTGCGTCCTAGTGGTTTCGCCTTGCTTGTTTTCAACTATATATATATATATATATATATATATATATATATATATATATATATATATATATATAAAAGAAATATGAATTTTATCGCACATTAATTGCACAACTCCGAGTTTCATGTCGAAGCAATTTTCAATATTTTATTTTTATTTATATTTTGAATTGATAACTGTTTTTTTTTTTTTTTTTTTTAAATTTTCTGGTTCCTACCTATATTATGTTTATACTTATCACTTTACTTCCCCCTTTTTTCCCTTTTTTTTTTTTTTTCTTTCCCCATATTATTCCTGTTGAGTTGATCGATTAAATAGGTCAATGTCTGATCCTTACCCCCACTCCTTCCTCAATATTACGTATTATAATAAAAAGAGATATAAAAATAAATTTTAAAACTCTCCCTTCCCTCTCTAAACTCGACCATGTCTCTCACACCATTCCTCACTACCTTCTATGTTAACTTATATAAGCTTAATACTGCCCGTCAAAAGTGTAAATTTTAAATAAATTTTTCGTTTCAGCTTTTAAAAGTGAAGTCTGAAGATCCATAGAAAAATAAAATTCTCTGGTGAAATAAATTATTACAAATGGAGCCTTAAAGTGGTCTGTTTTTCTTTAAATTATATATATATATATATATATATATATATATATATATATACAGCAGCTTTTCTTTTAAACAACTTTCGTTAAATATTGCAGACAAGGAAAATTTAATTAATTTTTATTTTGTTTTTCCAGCGTCCATATATTATTCCGTTTTCTAGGACAAAGTGAGTACAGAAATGTTCCATAATGTCCATTGTCCCAAGTGCATTTGGCCACTTCTTTAGCCATTTTTAGTGGCTTTTGTTTTTGCTGTTGTTAATTTCTCTTCATGTTATATATATATATATATATATATGTATATATATATACGTACAACAATAACATAAACAATAAGACTTTGAGACACATGTTGAAATTTTTAACAAGAATGTGTATTTTTCTTTTCGTGGATGTTATTGTTATGGTCCAGTTCCTTGTACCACGGTGATAGTCCAAGGTAGAACCAATAACGAAGAACTCGGACACGGATATGGAATAACACAGATATATTACAAACAGGAATATATACAGCGAACTAGAAAGTGTTAATATTTTAATCAGGTTTAGTAGTAATTGTCTGAACGCGACTCTGTTTCGGACTGCCTCTGACTCGACTGACTGACTGACTGACTGACAGACTCCTGACGGACCTCACTCTAGACTTCGGGCTGAACTCCCTGCTTCCTCTTGAGTCGCAATATTTATTACGTATGAAATAGTCCATTCTGTTATTATGGGTAAGGTTCCATAACAGTTATTTACAATATTGTCTTGTGCGTGTTAAAAATGTTCTCAGTGTTATTGTCCCTTGTTTTCTTTAAAAGTTTGGGCTTACTTGTTCTTGCTTGTTCCGAGAATTTCGTTGTTAAGGGAAGCATCTGAAACCGTCGATTTTATGTTTTATGGGGCGATGGTGATACGTCTGTGTTGTTCCTTTTTACTACTCAATCTATTCTACCGCCTTTTCTTGTGGTGGAAGGATCATTTTTATAATGATGAAGTTTCATATTTTAGAACGATAAAATATCATTATCGTCATATATCATCACTAGCTGTGCTGCAGTAGTCAAGGCTAAAGGAGGATATTTTGAAGAGAGCAAAACATAATCATAAAATGCTTTTCTTTCTTTTTCCCATAATAAAATTGTTATGGGATCTTACCCATAATAATAATGGACTATTCCATACTTAATAAATACTGCGCCTCAGGAGTAGGCAAGGGGACCCGCTGACTGGCTGATCGGTTGAACTCTCTGCCTTCGGACGGGGAGGAACCCGAACGAGTCTACGCCGAAGGGCGGAGTCTCTTTCGGGGAGGTAAACCGACCCTGAACCCGTTTATACGGGTTCAATGGGCATATTTTTGGCCGAGCCCACGGGATCGGAGATCCCACGTTAAACCGGCCTTGTGCCACATGATGCCCACGTTTGGGGGGGGTGACTAAATATAGTCAGTAGTTCAAGTCGAGTCAAGGGTCGAGTCAGAGGCAGTCCGAAACAGAGTCGCGTTCAGACAATTACTGCAAGACATTGGAATAGTGATACTGGTCGAGACTACATTGTTCTCTCTACTAAACCTAATTGTTCATACTAACACTTCTACTTCTCTGTATATATTCATGTTGTAATATATCTGTGTTGTTCCATATACGTGTTCGCGTTCATCTTTATTGGTTCTACCTTGGACTATCACCGTGGTACAAGCAACCGGACCATAACAAAAATACTAATAAAAATCATGTCTCCCTTTTTTTAACAATATATAATAATTTCTCTTATTTAAAGTACAAAACAACAACACTTGGGGCCAGTTTAAAAAATTACTAGGAATAGCCTCAAACCTTTGAACTATAGTTCATTCATTATTTATTACCTTGGAGGCAGACGACTACAAACACACGATGCCCAATTCACTACAATTGAGAAAATAGAAAAATTCAGAACAGATAACGTTAGAAAAATTTTAGAAGACAATGAAGATAAGTGGATTCTGCGCCTAAAAACGCTCCATCCAGACGGGTTTAATCACGAATTTAACAACATAGATAGAATTAATATATAACCCCACAAATCAGGCCCTACCCATACGCAGGCCCTACCCATATTTCTCACCCACACAAGACAGACATGCTTGCGGAGGTATTGAGGCCTCACAGTTATACACACACCATACTAATATACACACTTACACACAACATGCTCACTCACTCCCTAAGAACCAAATAACACACACACTTAGCAGAGACACATCCCCTTTCCAGGATCTGTCAAAATGACCAAGGGAATTCACAGCAGCATGAATCCATCCAGCTCTTAACTTAAATAACAACTGAAAAAAGACTGATTGACAAATACAAGGACTGACCAAAATTAATGTTAAAAGAAAAAAAAAGCAAATGAAAACTACAGAAAAAAGTTCATTTTCTCCATCAAGTCATTCATTTCTATAGTTCACTGCTACTAACAAGCAGATTTTTTTCTCCTGATGATGAAGGCCATGCTGGCCGAAACTTGTCGAGGAATCTAATTGAAATAATAAAAACGAAAGAATATTAATATACAACCCAGTGTGTCTGAAGATTTGAATTTTTTAATAATTTTATTGTTCAAAACACACACACACACACACACATACACATATATATATATATATATATATATATATAGAGAGAGAGAGAGAGATAGAAAGGGAGAACGAGAGAGAGAGAAATAGATAGATAGATAATGAACAGTCTGAGATAGATAGATAGATAGATAGATATGAACAGAACAGATAGATAGATAGATAGATAGATAGATAGATAGATAGATAGATAGATAAGGAACAGAATGAGATAGATAGATAGATATGAATAGAATGAGATAGACAGATAGATATGAACAGAATGAAATAGATAGATCGATATATATGAACAGAATGAAAAAGATAGATATGAACAGAATGAGATAGATAGATAGATATGAACAGAATGAAATAGATAGATACATAGATAGATAGATAGATAGATATGAACAGAATAAAAAAGATAGTTATGAACAGAATGGGATAGATAGATAGATAGATAGATAGATAGATAGATAGATAGATAGATAATGAATATATCAATAATGAACATATCGAAATATTCAGGCCGAGAAAGTCGATGACAGTGACTGATTTGTTGCAGAATTTGCAGGAGCAAAATACAGCTTGAGAAACGTGACAAATTCAGTCCTCTCGGCCATCCTAGATATGCAGATGTCATTAAAAAGCCGTTGACCGTCACAAGATTTACTGTGATCCGATATCAAGTCAAGTACGTTGCAAACTCTGTTTATATGCGGATATACAGTTTCCTTCACTAATACTGGAGGCTAAAAATGTTTGTAATAAGTAGCTTTTGTTTTGGAATTTTCTTTATATATATATATATAGATATATAGATAGATATATAGATAGGTATATAGATAGAAAGAATAAAAATGTACAGAATTGTATATAAATATATATAATTCTGTTCATTTTATATATATATATATATATATATATATATATATATATATATATAGAGAGAGAGAGAGAGAGAGATAGATTTGCTCGTACCCTGTTTAAACCCACCACACACAACAAATCCTACCCCAAGAACAAGGATTTGTATTTGGCCGTGGAATCCGAAATGTTTCTCTGAGAGTTGTCTGCGATTTTCATTATATTTGCTCACTGGTGGATGACTAATTTCTTGATAAAGGCCAAAAACAAAAGAGAGAGAGAGAGAGAGAGAGAGAGAGAGAGAAGATAGAGAGAGAGAGAGAGAGACCGCAATTTAAAAAGCCTTTCACCTCCTCTTCCAAGATCACGCCACCTACCCCGCCAAGTAAAATAGGGTTCACCACCCCGGCACCAAGAATTACAAGTGAGATTCCGAACTATTCACCCATCTACTACAGATAGATAGATAGATAGATAATAGATAGATAGATAGGAAATAGATATGAGATAGATAGATAGATAGATAGATAGATAGATAGATAGATAGATATATAGGACAGAATGGGATAGATAGATAGATAGATAGATAGATAGATAGATAGATACGAACAGAATCAGATAGATAGATATATAGGAACAGAATGAGATAGATAGATAGATAGATAGATAGATAGATAGGAACAGAATGAGATAGATATGTAGGAACAGAATTTCTGAGATATTTTTAGATAGATAGATAGATAGATAACAAGATAGGAACAGAATCAGATAGATAGATAGATAGGAACAGAATGAGATAGATATATAGGAACAGAATGAGATAGATAGATAGATAGATAGATAGATAGGAACAGAATGAGATAGATAGATAGATAGATAGATAGATAGATAGATACTGAACATACTGAGAAAGATAATGGACAGAATGAGATAGATAGATAGATAGATAGATAGGAACAGAATGAGATAGATAGATAGATAGATAGATAGATAGATAGCAGACAAACATTCCAAGTCCTGACGCAATCAACTAATATTTACCTTTGCTATTCAAATTAATGTCTGTGTTGCCCTGAAAACCTTTATTTTCGCCAACGAAACTAATGAAGACAAATTGTATCCTTAATTATTTGATCGCCTTCTGTTTGAACTGATCAATTAGAATCAATTGATCGATACTTTCTTCCCCCGCCCCGCATTCCTTCCTGCGGGTTCTTTTTTCATATACTTATCTCTTTAAACGCGCGTTCATTTTATTTGGACACACACATATATATATATATATATATATATATATTATTTAGATAGAAGTTGTAAACGAAATAATAAAAAAGTCAATTCTTTTTCGCCAATAGCGTACACCTATAAATCGATTCACCTTTTTCTTTTCTTTTTTTTCCAAGATCAGTTCAATTTAGTGACTGAATCCTGAGGAGGACTTCGACTTTTATATTTCAAAAGTCCCATTATTTACATTATTCGGACTATCGTCCTCGTTTTTGCCGCCCTATTTATAACAACGTTTCGGCCGTTGTACGCTCCGGCCTTCTTCAGGTGATTGGAATGTCGAAATGAACCCTTTATTTCGCTCAATGGGGTAGACTGTTCTAGTTCCACGCGCCATGTCTAATGGATGTCAGTTGTCAGTTATCTCCTGTTAATTCCCCTCTCCAAGTTCTCCACTGCCTTAACCGGGTATTGAACTCATGCTCTTTGGGTCCTGTCACTGGATCTAACTAACGCCTTTATCCACTGTGCTTGGGTACGCATGGCACAGTGGATAATATATGATATATATATATGTCTATATTTTTGAGATGAGGTATTATTTACACTATTTACATTATTCGTATTATTGTCCACATTTTTGTCGCCATATTTATTACAACGTTTCGGCCGTTGTACGATCCGGCTTTCTTCAGGTGGTTGGAATGTCGAACAGAACCCTTTATTTCGCTCGCTTTCAAAAATCCCATAAATATAATCAAGCAAACGATCTTCCCCCAAGCCCGACGACGACGAGCGAACGAAGACATCGTGATCTCTCCGATATAATAACCGTTCCCGATGTGTCCCCGATGGAGTAACATTTCGAGCTGGATATACAGAAAGATATTAGCAACTCTCGTTCATTCTCTGTATTAACCGAGAAATCGTTTGTTAACCCCCCAAAAAAAAAAACGTGAATAGTACTGGGACAAGAAGCGTCGTATGTAGGGAGAGGAAAACTTGTTCAATCTCATCTCATATAGGTGACCATTAGAGTCGCTTCCTAGAATCATGGGCTTGAAAACCTTTTACCCGCGCGCACACACACACACATAAATGTATATATCTTTTTCTTTTTATGTGCCATGTCCTTTCAGGACGTAGGCGATCATGGCTCTCCACCTCCCTCTACCTCTTGCAGCTCTCAACATGTTCCTTCCCTCTGCTTCCCTCTCATCCACTTGCTTAAGCCCGCTGGGTATGTCACGCTTTGTTTTAAAATTGTCTCTCTTTCCCTCTATTCGACCCGCGAGTATCAGATTCTCCAGGCCCTCCTTTCTCATTATGTGTCCCAGAAACTTCAGCTTCTCATTATGTGTCCCAGAAACTTCAGCTTCTTCCTGATATTAAGTATAAGCCTCCTTCTTGTTTCCATCCTCTCTAAGACCTCATCGTTGGTCACACGCTCGGTCCACGATATCCTTAGCATCCTTCTGTAGAACCACATCTCTGTCGCTTCGAATCTCTTCTTCATCTTTTATTATTGAGCATAAAATAATCGATTTGAAAGAAACAAGTTACGAAGTTCCTCGCAAACAAAGTCCAACGAAAAATTTTTTTTTTTTCGTTGTTGCAGCAAAAAAGAAATCAAATGCGTTAATACGAGTGAAAAGATGGCTACCTTATGCGAGAATCACGTATTTACATTGTTTTATGTATGTGTGTTAATGTGCTGTGTGATTACAGCAGCAGGTAAAGATTCTTTATCTGAAATTCCCAAATCCGAAAGCCTACAAAATCCGAAAGTTTTGCAGGTGCTTACATGATTGCCACAAATGGAAAAAATTCAGAAAGCATTATGAAGGTTCCTTGGTGATGTGCAGTTGTTGTAATTGACCTCATCTGCCTTAGGTGAGGTTCCACAGCCCAGCTACGTAGACTACATTGGCGCCAGTTTTTGTTAGCGATCGTTACAGCAACTTCTTCGTTCGTGGATTACTTAACAGGTGTTTCATACTCAGTAAAGATATTAAAAATGTTCTTTTGTACACGTACAGAAAATACAAAGTAATATTTTTACATGAAATCACAACTTAAAATCCGTGTGAGCATTACATGTCTAGCGTCATTAGCTGTACCTGTAAGTACAATAACTCTATTAAATATTATATAAAACTTCTTTCAAGGTACATGTTATTTATATAAAACTACCTTCATTGTACAACTATAAAGTACAAAATAAAATCTCCACATTTACCTTGATAAAGTCCCTCGAAGGATTAAATGCATTGGCTAAGAACAATTTCCCTTTGTCTTATATATATATATATATATATATATATATATATATATATATATATATATATATATATATATATATATATGAAAATATATATAAAATAGGAAAGAACTGGTTAGGTAGATCCAAAGTTCCTTAGTATTTTAGTTATTATTTTTAAAAATAGTGCTCGATATAAATATAGAGCATAAATATAATTATTTATTAAAAATATGATTCCAACTCGCGACATAAGAGGTCTCATGTTTCAAAACAAGAGCCGAAAACTTCAATATAATTATTTGAATTAAATTGAGTTAAAATAAGCTCTGTTCCATCTTCAAGCGAAATTTTTTTGGAATAACTTATTTCTGAAATTTACGTGTTTTAATAATTGAAATAAAATATTTCCATGGTAACAGCTCGGGCGAATTGTTTGAATTGGGTAGGCGTGTGTTAATAATAAGTATCAGTATAGAGTTACTTTCATAGATGTCAAGTCAGGGTAAGGTGGGGGTGTCTAAATTTGAAACGGAAGATGTATTAACCCTAGTCTGGTATGCGTGTCTATGGAGATTTATTTATTCTATTTTTTTATGATGAAAGGGATTTGTGCATATAAAAAACTGTTGTAACGTTTGTTTTTTGACGACTTCATAAAGGGTTATCTTTTTTGTAGGGTATTTAAACTATTTATTTGGGCTATGGATTATGAAAGGTATTATATTGTATGCTTGTTTTTAGCTAATCATTAAAAGCATAGATTTGATGATGACGACAGAAAACCGTTAACTCATGTCTATTGTTTAATAGATTATTATTACTTAGAAACTTAATAATATGCAGCTTCTCATGGAGGCACAAAGGGCATGGGTCATCCCAAGTTTTACATGTTCTAGTCCTGTTTATAATTTTCCAAACGTGTTCTAGTCCTGTTTATAATTTTCCAATTATATATATATATATATATATATATCAAATGTGTGGCGCAGTTCAGTTTATATTAAAATGAATCATTCATACAAAAAGCAGATTAGTAATGTTAATGATATAAAATAACGAAATCCCTTCGCTAACAAAATTTTAAAGGAGCATTAACCTACAAATCACTCGATGAATGTTATTATCATTGTTTTTTAAAATTATAAACTGTATAAGGTCTTTCTTAAATACGCAAGTACTTTCGACTGTAACATTCCTGTATATATATATATATATATATATATATATATTTCACTAAGTATGGTACGATTTTTTCATTCTTAGTTTTACGCAAAGAATAGGGTGTCGCACTATGCAGAGATAATTTTTTCAAGTGTTTAGAGATCATGAATCATGGGTGGGGGGAGGGCTTCCTAGACTATAGTCAGCGACCAGGGTAGGGGGTTCCACGCGAGGGAATCAATGATCACGTGTTCATGGCTACGGTGAGAATGTAAGTTGGAGGACATTGCCTGTGTTTTGACCTAGAAAGGGATGGGCTCCGTCAGCTCTACTTGCCCAAGAAAACCCAGATATATGGAAGGAAGTGGTATGTTGTTAAGAAGTGATAGCTAACAGAGTACAATAACAAAAGTCGAAAACACATGAAAGAATCAGCTGGGGCCTCACGAGACACTTCCCTTGCAATTGGGAGACTTTCCCGAAAATAGACAATGAGGCCATGCATATGTATGCTAGAATCTTTTTGGTAAGGAGGAAGAAGTGTTATTAAAGAAAATCAAGCTTTCCGACTGAATTCAAAACTCTTCGATTCCATCTTTCTATCAGGGAAACCACATCTCCAGTCAAAGTGTGCTTCGTCAATCAGGCCACGGGAACCAATCATGATAAAGACAAGTTCAATTGCCCACTTAAAGAATACTATATCTTGTTGGGGTTAGGGTTATATAGTCTATATCTGTTTATTTTCGTACCTGAAATGTAAAGAAAGTAATTTTTAAACAATAAATAGATTTTTTTTTAATCTGACGTTTCTTTCTTATTGCGGTAAACGTGTTTGAGTTGACAATCCCGGTGAAATTAATGTCTACCGGTCTAGAGATCGAGAAGTCTTACAAAAGATATATGTGCTTCCCGACAGATATCGAACTTATATTGCCTTTTTACGTCAGGGAAACCGCTTCTTTAGTCGAAATGTACGAGTATATATATATATATGTAATGGAAAACTAGCGTCGAATGATGGAACGTTGCCAAATAAGCTCGTGATAAGAAAAAAAAAACTTACTCAGCTGGGTACTGGTTTTGGCGGCAAGTGCATATCCATATTTTCGAGGTCAAATATTTAAAGTTGCAATAAGTAAATTTCCACGGGTGTTTTTTTTAGTCGTGGGTCTCTCAAGAAGGCCATTCATTCATTACTAGCAGTAGAGCCCGGTGTTGCCTGGGGATGTAACAGTAAGAGATAGATCAAGTATCGACCATCATAATGACTGAAAAATAAAATTGACAAAGATTATTGTTTAAGGTTGACGGACACGCATGTCTTAATTAGTTTTTTTTTTTTTTTAACGAATTGGTCAAACTCAAACAAAAACATTGTTTTCAATCGTTATGAGTCGACCGATTGAATAGTATTTTATTATAAACAATTGTCTTGTAAATGGAATTTTTAAAGCATTCTGAATGTAAAAATAAAGAAAAAAGTGTGCAAGACAATAAAAAACACTACCTGCCAAAAAAAGTGAATTTTGTTGAAATCGGTTGAAAAATGTAGGAAATCCGATCCAATATATAAACAAACAGACACACACACACACACACAACCTGGGTTTTATAATAAGTATGATTATTATGGCACATGATCACGATTCCGATAACCCATAAGGCTCGTTGTGGCACCACATATAGCAGCAATGGTGTGTCTTAGGCAACATATCTTGACGGGTCCCAAATCTCTCCTGGTTGGTTTGAATACAGGGTTTTTTTCCGTCTAGATTGCCATAGGGTCTAGTTTGCCCGTAAGGTGAATCTAACGAACCCGGCTGGAATTAGAACTCGTATCTCAGATTTCTCATCTCGAGGGTCGATTTATGGCACCACCGCTCATCCATATGATAGACTGTGAATCTCGAAGAATAGGAAAACCCTGAAATTCTTTTAGTTTTTATAAAAAACGAAAAAAATAAATAAATAATTTTTCTTTTTCTTTTTGAATACGTCATTTCTGTGAAGTTGTTTGGCAAACACCGCAACAGGCCGTTGTCGACAGAGACGCGTGGAGACCGTCTAACACTTGCCCATTGCATTGTCGTGTTTATACGACTCTGAATAGCCATTCTGAATGGGGGAAGTCAACGCTGTGTATCTGTACGCAGTCAGTGAAGCGTGGTTAATTGAAGTAACAAAATCATCTTTGCGACTTCGAGACGCGCAAACGAATAAATGCAGTTTGAATAATCAATATCATGTGTCCCAGTCGATGTGTTGGAATCTGAGATTGTTTCTTTCCTATCTATCTATCTATCTATCTATCTATCTATCTATCTATCTCAGGCTCTTATCTATCTATCTATCTATCTATCTATCTATCTATCTATCTCTGTTCGTTACCTATCGATTTATCTATCAATAACATTTCAGTTTGTTCGTTATCTATCTAGCTAGCTATCTCATCACTCTGTTCGTTATCTATCTATCTATCTATCTATGCCTGTTAATTTTCTATCTATCTATCTATCTATCTATCTATCTATCTATCTATCTATCTATGTCTGTTAATTTTCTATCTATCTATAGTATCTCAGTTTGTTCGTTATCTATCTATCTATCTATCTATCTATCTATCTATCTATCTATCTATCTATCTCAGCCTCTTCTTATCTACAGTAGCGTACAGTATTAGAGAACGAAAGCTTAAACATGAGCCGTTCCAATGCCGCCAATTCGATCGGGATAAAAATTTCATTGAATATTCTTAAATCTTGGCTCTGCACTTTGGTAAATTTGCATAAGAAATCTACCAGGGGTAAAGAAAGTTATAAAACCCAAACTGTTTATTGCAGAAAGTTTTAGCGTCCAAATTTTGAGAAAAAACATGTAAATACATATATGAATTAATCCATTTATACTCACCGTCGTATGTTGGGGGATGGCGGCCATTCGTGTATTATACAGTGTTCTTAAGGTATTTGAGGAGATGTGATTGTTTGCCATCAGTCATGTGGTTATCAATTAGTATGCATTTATCTTTTCAGAGTATTAATGGTCAACTACCGACTAACACATAAGATGGAACGACATGTAATTGTCGTGATGCGCCCAAAAGACGACGATGGTGAGATTGCAGGTTTTTTTTAGCGGGTTATAGAGGGATTTTTGCCAGGTCGTTTGTGTTCACATAGTTCGAAAGGAGTTGAAAGCCTCCAGCAGGTATGTGTCACATGTAGAAGAAGCACTAAAATCATTCACAGCATTCGGACAGTCACAGGGCCCAACCATTCGGACCAGCGAGTGCTGACCATTGTCGATGCGAATCCCGTAACGTCAACGAGGGTCTTCAGGTGACCGAGGGAAAAATCCGCGACGTGGTCCATGAGGACATCATCCGCGATGATGAGGAAAAGTCAGTTCATGTCGGCACACACACAAGAACAAAGGTTGCTTCAAGCAAAAACGATTACTGAAACACCCAGAAGAACCTGACACAGTTATTTTTAAAACTAACGACATTTTTACTTTCTTTTATAAACACTTGTTGCAAAATAAAGTCTTTACATTCACCTTGATGAAGTCAGCTAAGATAAGTTTTCCTTTAATTTTTATTCATATATATCCATCACATTCATTTACGTGATAATACCCTTGCGAAAGGTATGATTTCTCTCCCCCCCATCTATGGTTAAATAGCAGGACAGAACGGGTTCTATAGCCTTGGATGGCAACTGGTCTAGGAGAAGGACAACTCTGAATTCAAAATCTGCGGAGTGTCGTTTGGGAGCCTTGTGGCACTCGGTGCACCAGGTCTCTGTATACGGCTCTTCAAAAAGTGTGGATGGTTCTGCACAAAGCCTTCACCACTATAATCAAATCATATGTGCTGGCGTTGGGCTCTCGATTCCTAGGAATTGAGCTGCTTGACACTCATGTCGAATACGACGGGAGAGCCCACCATATATGTATATATAGAAATAAATTCAACCACAATTTTGATTTTAAAAATGCTACACTCATAAAAAAAGAAAAAAAAAACTCACTCAGAAGGAAAATTCTAGAGAGTGTCGCCATTGAATATTACCCAAATATTAATCTACGCCCAGGCCTTTTCCCTGTTTCACCTTAACAGAATTACTACTCTCCCAAACAAACGTACACGACAATATCGTGAAATCAACAGAAAATGGTCGAATCCGTCAACACAACAATAAAAACAATATCTCCACATGTGACAATAATTGACGTAGTTTTCAGTTAACAATATGAAAATAGGGTCCTCTAAATTCTTCCAGTTCCTAAGGACATTTTGTTTTTGTCATTATTAGTTACTTCGTTTAAATAAATTCATTTCGTTTTTTGCTTTGAGAAAGTACTACTACAGTTTTCCTATTGTCAATTATATATATATATATATATATACTGGTCACTTACATTCGAGTATACCCGTCTACTATTGCAGCTAGCCAATCCCTATTGCAGACGCTCATATATACATTTATATATATATATAATATATACAGGGCCCGCCTGTGGTTTATACTGTAACTATTCTGAGCTGAACTTAGTTACAGTTTCTGGGAGAGAGCGTGTTCTCTAGCGTGATCAACAATTTGAACAAAGCCAGCACCCTCAAACCATCGGACACGATGACTTGTGGCTTCTTGCTATCACAGCTATCGACGCCACCCTGTCAATGTTCAGTCTACCCAATTTTACTCACAAGACTTGAGTCAACCTGTGGTATGGTTTTCAGGCACTTTCCAAAGGTGCCACATGCTGCGCCCCACCGATAACAACAGGAAGTCCCCTTCCTGACAAATGAACCGTGGTGAGATTCAAACCCGGTTATCATGGTCAGAAAGTGAACGTTCTAGGCACTCGGTCATTATATATATATATATATATATATATATGGAAGGTTCAAACATTAATGTGTTACATGGTTATAATTTATTACATTGGAATCGAAATCACGATCCAATTCCTCAGACCTACAAAATCAAAATGAAATCGGAAAATATAACTCCAGGTCTCTTTCTTTTTGAATTTGTTTAGGTCTGATGATTAGGATCGTGATTATGATTCCAATGTAATGAAATAATATATATATATATATATATATATATATATATATATATATATATATATATATATATTAATGACTGAGTATATATATATATATATATATATATATATATATCAGGTATAACAACGAAATTGTACTGATCGTGTAACTGCGTAATTGTCCATTCTACAAAATGTTTAATATCTAAAATACCACTAAACTAACTGAATTTTGATAGTCAACACTTAGAGGCGACAGGTTGTTTCATGCTAAACGCAATCGTCAGGCCTCGGGTCTTGGGTTTTTTCTCAACTATTGATATATGTGGATCAGTGGTGCATTGTGGGTAATCCATTCTGGCGGTTATTTTGGTGGGAGTGGCTTGTTTATGTATTTATTTATTTTGGTCAATTTATTTTACTTGCTTTTATTTATTATCATTTTTTATTTTAATATATTTATCTATTCTGTTCGATTTTCGATGTTTTATTGGGTCTACTCACTGCATCTAACCAACGTCTTTATTCACTTGGCTAGGGAGTTGAGCTAAAGGGAAATAACTGAGACAGCCGGAAGAGGCATGGTACGTGGAACTAGAACAATCTACCCCGATGAACGAAATAAAGGGTTTGGTTCGAATTTTCTAACCACGCTAAGCAGGCCGGAGTGTATAACGGCCGAAACGTTGTGAATATGGCAATGGAAATGAGGATAACAGTCCGAATAATGTAAATAATGCAAGTAATCATAATACCTCATCTCAAAAATATAGACAGATATTGAAGAAAAATTCCAGTCACCTGAAGAAGTCCGAAGCGTACAACGGCCGAAACGTTGTGAATATGGCAATGAAAATGAGGATAACAGTCCGAATAATGTAATACAAGTAATCATAATACGTCATCACGGAGATATAGACAGATATTGAAGAAAAATTCCAATCATCTGAAGAAGTCCGGAGCGTACAAAGGCCGAAAAGTTGTGAATATGGCAATGAAGATGAGGATAACAGACCGAATAATGTAAATAATGCAAGCACCAAGCTTTATTCTTGATAGTAGGTGTGTGTGTGTGTGTGTGTGTGTTTTAACCTTTATCCAGTGTTCTTTGAATTGCGTCAGAAGTTCACTGGTATCTTTGGTGTGAAATCTTCTGGTGTCGGAATCTGCTTTGTATATGTCAGGTCTGATTTACGACCTCTGCCATGATCGTCCTTTGAAGTCGGGTCAATACTCTTTCCATTCTTGTCAACGACACATCCTTGTCTCCTGTCTGATCTTCTCCCCCAAATACCTCATCCCCCCTTCTTCTGCCTCACCCCTCTGTCCCTGCTATTTGATCCTCTCTGTAGATCACTGATAGTAGTCCTTTTTATTCAAAAAGTCACCGTGATAACAGCTGCAGCCAAAATTTGACACTGGCCAGCAATTTTTTTTTCTCATTGGTCAATAAGTTATGAAGAACTTGGTAATCCGTATGAGTATTCCAAAGGAGGATGAAATCCTGAGAGCTCAATGTAAATCCAGAGCTAATATTTAATATTTTGGAAGTGCTATCTGATGATCCGGCGTACTTTAAAAGGACTCTGGTGAAATAAATTATTATAATGGTACCTTAAAGTGGTCTGTTTTTCTTTTATATCTATATCTATATCTATATATATATATATATGTATATAAATAAAAAGAAAGAACAGTAAGATATAAAATCCGAAATTTATAGATACTTTTATTTTTTTCAAAATAGTGATCAATGTAAATTTACAGAGGATTAATATTATAAATTAATTGATTTAAAATTATGGTTTTTTTTAAAATCAAACAGTTTTTAAAAAGTTACTCCAAAATTCGCTTGAAGATGAAATGGAACTAATGCTTTTAATTTAATTGCAAAATTAAATTCCTTTTGGGTTTTAGTTTCTATTTTTTTTCCTTTTAAACAATTTTTGTGTAGCGAAAAAAAAACATATTTTAAATCAATTATTTCAATATATATATATATATATATATATATATATATATATATATATATATATATATATACAGGTATGTTAAAAAATAGGAAAAAAACGCGTTAGGTAAATTGTTTTAACACTTTTTCATTTTTTTTTTTTTTTTAAAAAAAACAGTGCTCCATACAGAATTAGAGCTTAAAATTATAATTATTTAAAAATATGATTCTTTATACATAAGAGTTCTCATGTTTCAAAAAAAAGAGCCGAAACCATCAATATAATTATTGAAAATTCAATTGAATTAAAGTAAATATATGTTTTTCAACTCAAGCGAAAATTTAGATTCCTAAATTTTCGGAATGAAAATAAAAATTTTAATAGATATTATTTGTACCAGATGTGTACGTCCTATTCGGAGTTTGAATAAAACTATTTCCTCCCGTCTTATTTTTCTGAAACCTGATCTTCTATAGATGGTTGGTTATCGTATAATTTGTTAAGTTCTGAGTTCCATATTGTTTGCCTTTTTTGATATGTTCTTTTATTTTGTTTCTGGAGTTTGCGTGGTTGTATCTTTATGTCGTCTGTTATCATGCTGAAGACATCTTTAGTTAGGTCGTCTGCCATTTCATTGCCCGGTATATCTACATGACTTAGAATCCAGGCTAGGATGACTTGATTTTTGTGATTTAATTATTTATCTATACGTTTCTAGTATGGCTAAGATGTGTGGATGTTTGTTCTCTCGTTTTATAATATTTCATAGAATTATTTATGAATATAATGAATTTCTGGTTGGTTGAGCTTTTAATGAGTTTCAGGCGCCATATTAATGTCCTGTAGCTCGGCTGTAAATATAGTCCTACTTGATTCGGTAGTTTCATCTATTTGTAAAACTGTCCGTCAATAGCTGCTGGTCTGGTTTTATTTGAAAGATTTTAAAGCCGTCAATATATAGGGTTCGATATTTGTGTTTAGTTCGGCGAACTTGTGTCTATTTATGACGTCTATTTGTATCTTTGTTGTGTTGATTTAGTGTTAGGTCTGGATGAAGTTTGTCAAGTATCAATGGCGATGATTTTGGTATAAAAACAAAGGGAAGCTATAATGTTTCCATATGACAAAGGCCTTTCAGAAATGTATCAGACGTTGTTACGACATGCTGCCGGAATATTATCTATTATATTATGGATTCGACAATTTAAGACTTAGTCTGGATGCTAAAATAAGAATATAAATGAAGAGGTTGAGGACCTTAAAAATAATAATATATTCAATATGTCGAAGATTTGTATATTTACCCCTGGTCAAAAAAATTAAGACCAAATACAAAAAGGGTTAAAAAATATATAAAATATTGTTACTTTAATCAAAATATATTTGCGAAACATTTACATTTAATTAAAAAAAAATGTAGTTTATCAACAAACAAGTGAACATTTTAAGCTTTTAATTGATTAATTTAAACAAAAATTGAAAAAAGAATTTTTTGGTTGGTCATAAAGATAACACCATGCGTGAAAAAAGAAATTACTGAATAAAAATTTTAGAACTAGTCAATGAGTTCATAGCTTCAGGCGTGTAGACATCTATGTAGCTCATTTCCAGTATTAAATTTCAGATTTTAAAATGGCTAAAGGTTAAATTTTAACAAAGTTCGAACAGGGCAGGATTGCTGAACTTCAAAGACGTTTTTTCGCAACGAGACATTGCAAATAGAATTGGTCATTAGAACTCTCATTACATATTTTATATATATATATATATATATATATATATATATATATATATATATATATATATATATATATTGAACAATAAGAAAAAAAAAAAAAAAAAATTAAAATCTTCAGACACACTGGGTTGTAGATTAATATTCTTTCGTTTTTTTTTTTATTATTATTTCATTTAGATTCCTCGACTAGTTTCGGCCAAAATGGCCATCATCAGGAGAAGAAATATTTCTGCTTGCTGGTAGCAGTGAACTACAGAAATGAATGTCTTGATGGAGAAAATGAACTTTTGTCTGTAGTTTTCATTTGTTTTTTTTTTTTTTTTTTTATCTTTTTAACATGAATCTTTTAACATTCCTTGTGTTGGTCAAACAGTCTCTTTTAAGTTGTTATTTGAGATAAGAGCTGGATGGATCTATGCTGCTCTGAATTCCCCTGGTCAATTTGACAGTTTTATTGGTCCTGGTGAGGGGATGTGTCTCTGTTTAGTGTTTGTGTGTGTGTTATTTGGTTCTTAGGGAGTGAGTGAGTATGATATGTGTAAGCGTGTGTATTGCTGTGGGTGTGTGTTATCATTTGGCTCATTAGGGAGTGAGTGAGTATGATGTGTGTAAGTGTGTATATTCGTGTGGGTGTGTGTATAAGTGTGAGGCCTCAACACCTCCGTAAGCATGTCTGTCTTGTGTGGGTGAGAAATGTGGGTAGGTTTTGATTTGTTGAGTTTTATATATATATATATATATATATATATATATATATATGTTGATTTAGTGTTAATGTTAATGTTAATGTTCTCACCAGACTTATTCAACCTACACAGTGAGGTGTTTCTGAAGTCTTACGATTTATTTTGTGCAATGATTTTGGTGGTCAGGAAGAATGTTATTTTCAGGTCACCCTTCGTGACTTCAGAAAATAAACCGAGAATTTGTTCAGCAGGCATGATTTTTGCAAATTGATCCACCATATAAATATTTAAATTCCTTAATATTTAGCAAGTACCCAAATCTCATGAGTAGCCAAGTAGCTTTCTGGAAAACTTTGTCAAATAACTACGAGAAGTTTCTGGGATATAGTCATAATAGTTGTGCTAAGATAAAGTACAAATAAGAAACGTTTATCAATCTAACATGTTTCACTTTTATTAAAACTTCATCAGAGAATGAGATATGGAGAGAATGCTGTTACCCTTTTGAAGTAGTTTCAATGTTCAGACAAGATGAGCTGGGATTAAATGGAGATCATATATGGATCGGAATCCGACAGAATGATAAGATAAAGAACAAATAGGAAACGTTTATCAATCTAACATGTTTCACTTTTATTAAAGCTTCATCAGAGAATGAGATATGGAGAGAATGCTGTTGTCCTTTTGAAGTAGTTTCAATGTTCAGACAAGATGAGCTGGGATCAAATGGAGATCATGTATGGATCGGAATCCGACAGAATGATAAGATAAAGAACAAATAGGATCAATCTAACGTTTATTTTATTAAAGCTTCATCTAAATGAGATATGGAGAAATGCTGTTTCAAGTAGTTTCAATTTCAATAAGATGAGCTGCGAAAATGGAGATCATATATGGATTCATCATGAGAATGAGACATATTTCAAATTTTATTAAAGATCATGCTATGTTGTCCTTTTGAAGTAGTTTCAATGTTCAGACAAGATGAGCTGCGATCAAATGGAGATCATATATGGATCAGAATCCGACAGAATGATAAGATAAAGAACAAATAGGAAGCTTTTGTCTATCTAACATGTTTCACTTTTATTAAAGCTTCATCAGAGAATGAGATATGGAGAGAATGCTGTTGTCCTTTTGAAGTAGTTTCAATGTTCAGACAAGATGAGCTGGGATCAAATGGAGATCATATATGGATCGGAATCCGACAGAATGATAAGATAAAGAACAAATAGGAAACGTTTATCAATCTAACATGTTTCACTTTTATTAAAGCATCATCAGAGAATGAGATATGGAGAAAGAATGCTGATGTCCTTTTTTTTTTTAGTTTCAATGTTCAAACAAGATGAGCTGGGATCAAATGGAGATCATATATGGATCGGAATCCGACAGAATGATAAGATAAAGAACAAATAGGAAGCACTTATCAATCTAACATGTTTCACTTTTATTAAAGCTTCATCAGAGAATGAGATATGGAGAGAATGTTGTTGTCCTTTCGAAGTAGTTTCGATGTTCCGACAAGATGATCTGGGATCAAATGGAGATCATATATGGATCGGAATCCGACAGAATGATAAGATAAAGAACAAATAGGAAGCACTTATCAATCTAACATGTTTCACTTTTATTAAAGAATGAATGTTTTTTGTCACTATTCCGACGCTTACTTCTTTCCCGAATTCACATATGGCGAAAATGCAATTTCTCATCCTCCATATTTAAAGCATTCATTTGTGGACAAAACTTCAATATTTAACAAAGTCTGACTCGTAACTGAACGATGCAGGGTTTCGTCCTCGAACACATCAGAAATCAGAAGCAAAACAAACGCCAGTGTTAAATGCGGTCATTTTATCTGAACAATGAAAACTGGGTACAAACAATTTGCGAAAATCTGATAATGTTTCTCCGGCCGTTTATGTGCAAAGGAGGCACAGAAAATGAATGATTAAACAAAAAAAGCATGAAAAATACCAGTAAAACTCACCTTCTAAATATTTAAATTTTTGGATGCCATTAGTAATACCCTGCATTACCTTTCCATCGTAGGCAAGCGCCACTTCGTTCCAATCGTTACACTAGAGAACGGAAAGCAAAAGAAGTTAAATATTATCTTCTGTTCTTTTCTTAGACACACATTTCGACGAAACAATTCAAATACCTCGATGTATGGATCAGTGAACAGTAATAATGGCACAATGAATAATGGCACCGGTAAAAATGGCACAATGAATAATGGCACCGGCAAAAATGGCATCGGTAGAAATGGCATCGGTAAAAATGGCACCGGTAAAAATGGCACAATTAATAATGGCACAGGTAAAAATGGCATCGGTAGAAGTGGTATCGATAAAAATGGTACCGGTAAAAATGGCACAATTAATAATGGTACCGGTAAAAATGGCACAATTAATAATGGCACCGGCAAAAATGGCATCGGTAAAAATGGTACCGGTAAAAATGGCACAATTAATAATGGCACAGGTAAAAATGGCATCGGTAGAAATGGCATCGGTAAAAATGGTACCGGTAAAAATGGCACAATTAATAATGGCACAGGTAAAATGGCATCGGTAGAAGTGGTTTTCGATAAAATGGTATACCGGTAAAATGGCACAATTAATAATGGTACCGGTAAAAATGGCACAATTAATAATGGCACCGGCAAAAATGGCATCGGTAGAAATGGCATCGGTAAAAATGGCACCGGTAAAAATGGCACAATTAATAATGGCACAGGTAAAAATGGCATCGGTAGAAGTGGTATCGATAAAAATGGTACCGGTAAAAATGGCACAATTAATAATGGCACCGAAAAAAATGGCACAATTAATACGAGGTCCAAGAGCCACTCATGTTAAGGGGTTACTATGTGGTGTCGTACGAGCGTAAGGAAATGCAAGAAGTAGGCTATGTAGCAAAAATAAATAAAGAAACATACATTTATATGAAGAACACGTAAAAATGGCACCGGTAAAAATGTCACAATCAATAATGGCACCAGTATAAACGGCATCGGAAAAATTGCACAGGTAAAAATGACACCGGTAAAAATGTCCCAATTAATAATGGCACCAGTAAAAATGGCACCGTTAATAATGGCACTGGTAAAAATAGTACCATTAATAATGGCACCGGTAAAAATGGCATCAGGAAAATGGCACCAGTAAAAATGACACCGATAAAAATGGCACTGTTAGAAATGGCAGCGGTAAAAATGGCACTGGTAGAAATGGCAGCGGTAAAAATGTCATTGGAAAAATGGCAGCGGTAAAAATGGCGCAATTAATAATGGCACCGATAAAAATGGTAAAAAAAAGATAAGAAAAATGTGACTTAGTCACAACATAAGTTTCTAGTTGTTAAATTCTTTTAAGAATGGTAAGTAAAAATGTGTTGCTTTGGCGTAAGGAATGATGTGGTATGTCTGGGTCTAGTATTGTGGTTAGCTAAGTTTAATTATAAGATAGATGAAAGGCAGACCTTCGACATCCCCACTTTAAAGGTTGATATGAAACGATGTGCTCATGTCTAAAGATATTTGATTTTATTATTTCAGTATCAGCTTTTGGGGAATAGTCTTTTTGCAATAACCAGGGAGATATGAACTTACGTTTTATAGATTCGACAACGCACGACACAAAGATCTATTTGAACCGCTAGGGAAACTTGATTTATTTGGAGAAGATATTATTTGTACTGGGAGCAAACCGCCTGCATCCAGACAGAAAATGAATGAAGTAGCTACGCAAAAAGAAAAAAAAACAATCAAAAAAGAAAAACAAAACAACCCCCACCCCCCCAAAAAAAAAAGGGTCGCGTGACAAGGATGTGTCTTCTCCCCAGATATATTCAAGCTCTACAGCGACGCTATCCTTAGTTTGCTTTTATATGCTGTAGTAAATTTAGAGTCTTAACCTAACCTGTAAGAATAAGCGCATATGCTAGCCTATGAGGACCGCGTTAGCAGGCCTAGCATAGAAAAACAATATGATGATAATAAGAGAGAGAGAGAGATATATATATATATATATATATATATATATATATATATATATAGATATGGACTGAAGAAAGAAAAAAAAAAACAAACTGAACAGATAGATAGATAGATATGATATAGACAGTATGAGAAAGAAAGAAAAAAACAAAACAAATATCTGATACAAGATAGATAGATAGATAGATAGATATAGATCATCTGAGAAAGATAGATAAGAAAAAAAGAAAATAGAAAAGAAATAGATAGAATAGAACAGAAGATAACGAAAGAGATAGATAGATAGATAGATAGATAGATAGATCAAGAGACTGCGGTTTTTATTAGATAAATAGAATAAATAGATATAGAGATAGATAGATAGATAGATAGATAGATAGATAGATAGATAGATAGAAGAGATAGATATATAGATAATAGATAGTAATGATAAAGAAAGAAAGAAAATAAAGGTATGTCATCGAAAGATGATAACTATCTCATCGAATGATAAAAATTTCCAAAATGCCATTCAATATCAATTATTTGAACAAAACATCTTCAACGCAAATCCGCGCAAAGTAAATTTCTTGTCAGAAAATGTGTTGCGTTTTCTTTTTTTTCATTGAATAGCACAATTCTAATGCGTTATGAACATTTTTCTACATATCCGCTTTAGATTAGTCTCATGGAGAGAATTGTTAATGCAATGATATTAAAAGACTTGGATTCTTCTTTGAAATCTATTTAAATACATATACGGATCGCTCTGTTCTTCAAAAGACATTACTTCATAGAATATACATATATGTGTGTGTGTTCGTGTGTGTGTGTGTGTGTTTTCGTGTGTGTGTGTGTGTGTTTCTGTTTACATTGTGCAATGGATAACTTATAGTCTAAATGACGCAAAAATGAAAATAATGCTGACATTTCATTTTAACAGATATATTGACCAAAATTACACAAAAATATCTTGAAATACTAAAGAGTACATTTATTCAATAAAATCGCCATTGGCTTCAACCACGGTCTCTAGACGACTTCGGAATCTCCTGCAACTCTTCTGGAAGGTCTTCTTGTTTAAGTTGGTGAATGCTGCCATAATCCTTGCTTTCAGTTCATCTTTGGTATTACAAGGAGGTTTGTTGTTCTCTTGCTCAACTGCGTCTCACACATAATAATCAAGGGAGTTGCAGTCTGGGGAGTTAGGTAGTCAGATGTAAGGGGTTATGTGGTCACAGAAATTGTCTGACAGCTTGTGTGGCATGGTGCTGAATCCTGTTGCCAGACATAGGGTCTTCCAGCAGCCAACCTCTTGACCCAGGGCATCACTACCTCCTGAAGGCACTTGATGTAAGCCTCCGTGTTGAGTCTGAGGTCCTCACCAACAAATTCGACAGTTCTTTTGGCAGAGGACTGTGGCGATGAAGATATAAAGAACACACGTGGCTTAAAATTTCCTGCTAGCCAGTCCAGCTACCTGAGAATGTTGGACTTTAATTAAATCCAAAGAAGACGAAGAAAACAAACAAGACCAATAATTATATACAAACGAATATATATATTAACAACAAGTTACAAGCACATGGACAGTTACATTGTGTTTATGTGGTGAATATTATTATGTGTGTGTATTGTGGTGAGTGTTCGTACGTACATGTATTTGTATTGTTCTTAGCGTGTTCTCAGAATTTGGGAAACGCTGTATTGATGAGAGTTCACATATTGGTATTAGCTGAAACGAAGAAAGAAGAGAAAGAATTACCTCACCTCCACGCGAGGTGGGATACGGCCCAAGGCATGAGGGAGAAAAAAAGAGATCGAGGCAAAATGTCACCCGGTATTTATAGCAAGGGAGAGAGAGACCTCTGGTGAAGGGTTAAGGAACTAAGGAGGAGCTAACTCTGGCATTTTCTTATCAGAACGATTAGAGTGCGTTTTCGGAGCTGTCGTACCTTCGTAATCAGCATTAGATTCATCCAACTCTTTCCGAGTCCTCTGCACTGTCCCCAGATTGACAACCAAACACTCTGAAATGTTCAAATTGGAGCTTCCGGCGCGAATGCCAAGCAGTACAACATGACGTTTCCAAATTTCTGGTGGAGTTAATTACACCATGCCGCTCTTTTTCTCACAGTCGGTGCCCGACCGACCCTACTATACTGTGCAGTCGATAAAATCAAGAACAAACAAAGCGCATGCGCAAAATTAAAAATATAAAATGGCGACAATCGCACCCTGTATATATCTATACAGCAGTGAATGCTGGAAAATTTCCTTAAAGATGAATAAGAAAACTCGAAGCGACAGAGAAGTGGTTGTACAGTAGGATGCTGAGCATAACATGTACAGAACATGCGGGCAACAAGGAAGTTCTAAAGAAAATGGGAAAGGATATACTGCAATGTTATCGGTCCTGACCTGGCATCTCGCCGTAACGTAGCTTCCCTGTGTCTTTTCTGTAAATACTTTCATGCTAATTGTTCTGATGAACTTTCCTCTATGGTAAAAATTGTAACCATTGTAATTAGGGTTTCGGTTTTAAAATTTGTTATTTTTATCCCCCCCCCAACACACACAGACAAATTGTACATATGGGGACTAGTTAGTACTTCATAGAGGTTAAGTTTGGTTTGGTTTGGTTTGGTTTGGTTTACAACTTATCAACCTTAGTGGACTTATAGTGGGTTATAGTGAAGTGTATGAGTGTTGAAACAGATTAGTTTGATTTGACCTTGTTACTTAGAGAGCCCACCATAAGATGTCTATAAAACAAGAAAATCAAATTGTAAAGTGAAACAACAAATTTATATACATATAAATTAATTTAGGTCTTTACAAATAAAATTAATGTATTTTGGTTGATACAAGGTCGTCAAAATGTTCGTAGTAGTCCTTGCAAGAATGAGTTTATGTGTACGTAGGCAGGAACGCATGTGTGGATGTATGTAAGTATGTATGTGCGTTATCGAAGGGTAGGAATGTTTTTGAAGTAATCGCTCAGTCTTAAAATGTTCCGTTCGTTTATCAAGTATAAAAAACGTGAGGGAGAAAGATAGATATAATGATAACGATCGCTTGACGTTTTTCAAGGGACGTGTTAATACGCTCGTCTCCTTCTCTCTGGTGACAGGTGTACTTGCCCGTCTTTTATTTTGTTTGTGGGGCTTGAAAAGGTCATTTGGGAATTCACTTCCGGATATGTTTCGGGCCTTTCCATTGGATGACGAACAAACTTCGCGTCGGCTCGCGAAAAGGTCCGTAAAATAATTTGTTTCTGAGAATTGAAGATTATTTGAATTTTGTTTTTTAAAAGTTTCCTAGTTTTCTATTGGCCGAAAAATATTTCTCGTCAAGGTGTAAAATTTTACAAGTTTTGTTTTGGATTCGCCTTTGCGTGTGTCTTAAGCAAAGTTTGTAAATTCGAGTCTTTTTAATTTCTAACAAAATCAATGAGTCAGTGCTTAGCATTTGTATTTTAAATCTAAATTTTGTTTTGTTCACTACAGGCTATTTAATGCCGACAAGATTTTTATTGCTGGTAATTTTTTTTCAAAATTTATTGCTGGTAATGTTTTTAAAAATGTACTACTGTTATTAATTTTTTTTTTCAAAATTTATTTATTGGTAATAATTTTTTTTTCAAAAAAGAATTTCTGGTAATAATAAAAAAATGTATTGCTGGTAATAAAACCTATTTTTTACACAGAGTATTTTTGACCCAGTTTTGGGGTTAACTATTTGCCAAACAATGGATAATCAACCTGGGACCCAATTTTCCAAGACCAAAACCTCCTATCAGAGGTTTTGCTGTTGGATTAACTTTTTACTCAGGATGTGGATGGTGTTTATCGTTTTTTTATCGTCATACCCAGGACGCGAATGTGTAGTTTATTGTTTTTTGGATGTGGTTTATTCTTACCAGGACGCGGATGAATATATAAAACTGAATGTTTTCCTTGAGGCAAGAATTAATCAATAACCCCTTTGAAAGAGTATCCATCAACTCAGTATTTTGGGGGTGTTGAGTTGATTTCACTTGAATATAAAAATGGTTCTTTTACTGTTCTCAAAGAGTATCCATCATCGTATGTGATGATTCGATTCAAAATGGTTCATTGTTCGAGATTCAAAACAATCAATCATTGCGTTTATGAGTAACAATATATTGAAAGAAAAATTATCTGGAAAGAAAAAGTGTCAAGAATAAGCCAAGATTTCTTTTTATATGTTAAGAAGGTTACTTCGTTAGACGGTCGGATCAATATCCGACCCAAAAATGTATCATTTCATGTGTGACAACCTAATATTTCAATCATGTTTGTATATCGCCGTTTATTTTGCGTGATAATGGTATCGCTTTGGTCGGTCAGTAACACCTAGTGGTTAAACTTGATTGATTTCTCCAGGGAGCAGACTTGGACAGTGGTGTATGAAGGGCCTGGGCTCGTCAGACATCAGGGCACCACTCGCAACAAAGCCGTCGAAATGTAGGGCATTTTTAAGGGCCTGCTTGGAGAGAGTTGCCAGGCAACGGCCATATGAACTCCATTTTTTATTTTTCTGCGGAAGTTTCAATCATTTATTTTTTTTCACAGAGATTGTCTGCCACTTAAAGCTATAGAGTTGTTATTTAACATATTGGTATAAGACAAGGGTCGGCAGCCTACGGCCCGCGGGCCGGATCCGACCCGCGAAGGCATTTTGACCGGCCCTCGAGCCTGATTACCAATGACTCTATTTTTAACATGAGAGACGAGGCTTTCAAATTAGACAGTTATCTTTCATGAGACTTATTTTACCAAGTTGCGTTGCCTACGTTTAATGTCAAATAATGGATACATATTTGTTATGACCTTTGGCTACATTAAAAGATAACAGAAGCGAAAGGAACGATAAAGTGAAAGAGGCCAGGGAGGGACTGACATGTGAGGTAGCAGAAATCTAAAGACAGTTAAACATACGCGCATTATACATACATGCCTCATGAATGTGTGGATGATACCGCATGTGTACGTACGTAAGTGTATATGTTTGCAACTATTTGTACTCGTATGTATGGGTATATGTGCTTCGTTTTTTGTTTGTGTGTGTGTGTGTGTGTGTGTGTGTGTGTGTGTGTGTGTGTGTGTGTGTGGTTGTTTGTGGAACAATTTTCAATAACAGTTTAAAAACCTACACGTCATAATTTCATCCATTTCACTTCGGTTGATTTTTTTTTCACTTTGAAGTATTTTGACGTTCCTTGAGGAAAAGTAATTTTTTTTAGGTGTTTTTTTTTTTAGATTTTCTTTTGTTTTTTCGGATTTCTCAATGTTTATTTTCATTATGGTTTTAAATATTTAGGTTGACAGGGGTCTGCATATGTAATTTTCCTTAATTTTTCATTAATGGCCTTCGTCCGGCCCGCGACCCGTCATTATAACACGATCCGGCCCGTGGGGTCTAATGAGTTGCCGACCCCTGGTATAAGATAATGAATTCATGTCTCTTCTAAGGATCTGTTGAAATAGCTAGGTTAGGTTAGGAGGCACACAATGGAGTAATGGATTGTGGCTCGGATTGAGAAAACGGAGAGGTGAGTTCGAATTCCAGTCGAGTTCATGACTCACGTGCTCATACACTTGGGAAAGGCATGAATCTCCATCTCTTCTCCTCCCCCCCCCGACCTCAGCTAGTAGGACAGATTGGTTTCTGTAGCCTTGGGTGGCAACCAATCTAGGAGAAAGAAATTCAGAATTCAAAACTGTATGTAGCCCTGGCGAAGCACATACTAAGCATCTAAGGAAAGGATCGTTCGTATTGACTCGATGATCCCGACTACGGTCGTTTCCTTAACAGACTGGGTTCTATATCCTTGGTTGGCAACCGGTCTAGGAGAAGGAAAACTCTGAATTCAAAATTGTAAGTAACCCCGGCGAAGCACATATTATTCAGCTAAGGATAGTATCGTTCGCATTGACTCGATTTATCCCTGTACACGGTCGATAAAGATTATTCATCTATGGATAAATAGGAACAGACTGCATTCCATAGACTTTAGTGGCAAAATATCCCAGAAGGGAATTCTGAATTTCAAACTCTACATAGCCATGGCGAAACACATACTATACAATTAAGGAAAGGATCTTTCTTCTTGACTTAGATGATCCCGACTACGGTCGACCCTTTGGAAAGATATGAATCGAACTCTACCCCCCCATCTATGGATAAATAGTAGAACAGACTGGGTTCTATAGCCTTTAGTGGCAACCAATCTAGGAGAAGGGAATTCTGAATTCAAAACTGTATGTAGCCCTGGTGAAGCACAAACTGTGCAGCTAAAGAAAGAATCGTTCGTCTTGACTCGATGATCCCGACTACGGTCGACAATCTGGTCTTCTGTTGGCGAAGATTTCATTTTACGTGGCATACTGCTGCCGTATGCGATAAACAACAATAAGCTACAGAAGAACTCAAAATTGATCGCTGCATTTAAGTATTGCATTAATACTTAAGCTTACCTTTTTAAGGTTCAACGATAATTCTTCTGCCGCAACTTAATCTAAAGCCAATTTGATGTATGTTAGGCCTTACTTTCCGTAAAAAACAATTATTTTTATTTCATGGGTAAAGAGAGTTATTATTATTATTGCGTACTCACTGCAGTATAATAACAACCGACTAGAAGGCGCATCGGAATTTCGAAATATGCCTTCCAGAAACTAAGCAAGATATTAAGGCATAGGAATATTCCATTCGAAATAAAGAAAAGAGTGCTCAATTGCTATGTCATAAATATCTATCTTTCTCTTTGGCAGTGAATGCTGGACATATTCCTCAAAGATGAAGAAGAGACACAGGGATATGGTTCTACAGACAGATGCTAAGAATAACATGAACAGAATATGTGAACAACAAGGAACATCTAAAGAAAGTCAGTCAGCTATAGTTACGCATGATACACGCTTAGGTGATCATGTATCTTTCGATACATGACTGACGAGGCAGATTTTTTTCTGCAATAGGTTGCGATTCCTTTCAGCGGTAAACTAGTTGCCATCCAAGGCTATAGAACCCGGTATGTCCTGCTATTTACCCATAGCTTGGGGTGGGGGGGGGAGAAGAAGAGGGTCCATACCTTTCTCAAAGGTATAAGGACGTAATTGAATATCGGTTCACTTTTGTGCCATGAATGATACACGATTAGGCGATCATTTAACTTTCGATACGTGACTGACGAGGCAGATTTTTTTTCCCACAGTAGGTTGCAATTTCTTTCTGCGGTAGACCAGTTGCCATCCAAGGCTATAGAACCCGGTTTGTCCTGCTATTTACTCATAGTTTGGGGAGAAGAAGAGGGTCCATACCTTTCCCAAAGGTATTAGCATGTAATTGAATATCAGTTCAGTTATGTGCCATGCTTGATGCACGCTTAGGCGATCATGTATCTTTCGATACATAACTGACGAGGCAGATTTTTTTCCTGCAGTAGGTTGCCATTTCTTTCGGCGGTAGACCAGTTGCCATCTAAGGCTATAGAACTCGGTCTGTATTGACATTTACCCATAGCTGAGAGGTGAAGAAGTGGATTCATATACCTTTCCCAAGGGTGTCAGTCAGTCAGTTATGTGCCATATGTGATATATTCTTAGGCGATCATGTATCTTTCGATACATGACTGACGAGGCAGAATTTCCTGCCACTTCTTTCGGCGGTAGACCAATTGCAGTCTGTTCTGCTATTTACCCATAACTGGGGGGAGAATTAGAGGATTCATACCTTTCCCAAGGGTATTAGCACATAAGTGAATGTAATGGATTCCACTGGAATTCGAACTTGGCCCTCCATTTCCGCAATCCGAGTCGCTATCCATTACTCCACCATGCATGAAAGTCATGCGTTGAAATTCACTAATACTTAAGACCAGAAAATCTCTGGGACACATTATGAGGAAGGACGGCTCGGAAAATTCAATACTCTCAGATCGCATTAAGGGGGCTTTTTTTCCTAATTCTTTCTGGTTTATTCTCTTTCGTTTTTCATTCATTCTTTCTCGCTCACTAATGAGTTATTCCTTCTTATTTAACTGATATAATAGAGATATTTCTTCATTTTCTTTCATTCTTTTTTGTTATTTCCTTTATATTTCAAAATAAAACGGAGAGATTTTTTTTCTTCCTTCCTTTTCTTTCCTACTGCGGTTCTTTTCTTTCTTTCATTCTTTTTCCTTCTTGTCAATCTGAGAACTTTCTTCATACTTTCTTTCATTCTTTTTCCTTCTTGTCAATCTGAGAACTTTCTTCATACTTTCTTTCGTTCTTTTTCCTTCTTGTCAATCTGAGAACTTTCTTCATACTTTCTTTCGTTCTTTTTCCTTCTTGTCAATCTGAGAACTTTCTTCATACTTTCTTTCGTTCTTTTTCCTTCTTGTCAATCTGAGAACTTTCTTCATACTTTCTTTCGTTCTTTTTCCTTCTTGTCAATCTGAGAACTTTCTTCATACTTTCTTTCGTTCTTTTCCTTCTTGTCAATCTGAGAACTTTCTTCATACTTTCTTTCGTTCTTTTTCCTTCTTGTCAATCTGAGAACTTTCTTCATACTTTCTTTCATTCTTTTTTCTTCTTGTCAATCTGAGAACTTTCTTCATACTTTCTTTCGTTCTTTTCCTTCTTGTCAATCAATCTTTCTTCATACTTTCTTTCTTTCTTTTCCTTTTGTCAATTTTTCGTTTCTTTTTCTTTTTCTTCTTGTCAATCTGAGAACTTTCTTCATACTTTCTTTCATTCGTCTCTTTCTTTCTCCATAGCTAGTATGTTAATTTGTTCCTTCTCTTTCATTCTTTTTCAACCATTGTGATAAAGAGTTTTCATCATTTTTTTATATCTTTTTTCTTAATTTTTGTTTCTCCGGCAATTCTCCTTTTCGTTCTTTTTTCCCTTCATTTATACCTGATATAACAGAGATCTTTCTTCATCTTTCTTTTTTAGTATGTTTCTTTGTTTCTTTCTTTTTCTTTTTACCATTATATTAAAAAACTTTCCCTTTCTTCCTTCTTTACCTTCCTTTCAAACCAGTATATTAAGTGTCTTTCCCGTTCTTCATTATTTTGTTTGTTCGTTTCTTTCTTTCTTTCTTTTCCTTTTTACTAGTATATTAAAAATCTTTCAATTTATCCTTCTTTCTTTTCCATCCTTCTTAATTTCTTGCCAGTGTGTCAAGTCATTTCTTTCTTTCTTTTACCTTTTTACCACTATATTAAAAATCTTTCCTTTTCTTCATTGATTTCTTTTCTTGCTTCTTACTTTCTTGCCAGTATATTCTCTTTCTCTCATTCTTTCTTTCTTTCTTTTCCCTCCCTTCGTCTTCTTTATTTGTTTCTTCCTTTTGCGACCCTTCGTATTCTTTTCTTAGCATTTTATATGCTTCCGTTTCTTTCTTTCTTTCTTTTCCCTCCCTTCGTCTTCTTTATTTGTTTTTTCCTTTTGCGACCTTTCGTCTTCCCTTCCTAGCATTTTATATGCTTCCTTTTCTTTCTTTCTTTCTTTTCCATCCCTTCGTCTTTATTTGTTTTTTTTCCTTTTGCGTCCTTTCATCTTCCCTTCTTAGAATTTTATATGCTTCCCTTTCTTTCTTTCTTTCTTTTCTCTCCCTTCGTCTTCTTTATTTGTTTTTTCCTTTTGCGTCCTTTCATCTTCCCTTTTTAGAATTTTTTATATGCTTCCGTTTCCTTTCTTTCTTTCTTTCTTTCTTTCTTTCTTTTCTTCGTCTTCTTTATTTGTTTTTTCCTTTTGCGACCTTTCGTCTTCCCTTCTTAGCATTTTATATGCTTCCTTTTCTTTCTTTCTTTTCCCTCCCTTCGTCTTCTTTATTTGTTTTTTTCCTTTTGCGAACCTTTCGTCTTCCCTTCTTAGCATTTTATATGCTTCCCTTTCTTTCTTTCTTTTCCCTCCCTTCGTCTTCTTTATTTTTTTTCCTTTTGCGAACCTTTCGTCTTCCCTTCTTAGCATTTTATATACTTCCGTTTGTTTGTTTGTTTGTTTGTTTCTTTCTTTCTTTCTTTTCCCTCCCTTCGTCTTCTTTATTTGTTTTTTTCCTTTTGCGAACCTTTCGTCTTCCCTTCTTAGCATTTTATATACTTCCGTTTCTTTCTTTCTTTCTATCTTTCTTTCTTTCTTTCTTTCTTACCAGTACATTTTCGTTCTTTCTTTCTTTCTTTCTTTCTTTCTTTCTAGCATATAAAAACTCTTTCCATTTCTTCCTTCTTTCCTTTCCACTCTTCTTACATTGTTGTCAGTATATCAAGTCTCTTTCTTTCTTTCTTTCTTTTCTTTTCTTTTATTGCTTTTTTCGCCGCCCCTTCTCTTTCTTCCTTTGCCTTTGTTCTCTTTTTGCTCTCATTTATTTATGTTTTTTTACTGTCAAAGTCAATAAGAAACAACCAAACAAATCACCCACCTACACCAGTTATCTCCCCCTTACTAAAAAAAAAATAGATATATAAGATAAGTATAATTTTCTCCACCATATAAGTTACAGTTAATTAAACTGGCCCATCGGTTGATAAAAATGAACCCCACACACACTCACAAACGATTGCGAAAAGATAATCTGCTTCCATTTTGATTAAAATCTCTGTTGACAATAGACATTCAAGATATCTGTGTGGCCAGCTATCAAATTCAATTTAGTGATCATTAATAATTACAAATTCAATTGGTCTGACTGTTAAACTTCTTATAACACTCATAACATTGAGTATAAGTAATGAAGACTGGAAATTTCAATGTGTACACACAGTTATTAACACTGAGATAGAAGCACAGATGTGCAACTATAGACTAATCACATGCCTACTCCTGATGTAGAAAATCCTGACGGAACAAATAGCCGAGGAAATCTCTCATTCATTGAAAAGCAACAAAACCAGCAGAAGAGAAATATTTTCTGGAAAAAGCACCAACAGCACAAAAATTAACACCTTCCATTGACCAATTGATTCTGAAGGAAGTTAAGTCAAAATAAAAAAAAATTGCACTGGAGCAGATTGACACAGCAAACATGGTTATCCACAACTTTTTGTCGTTTCTTGTCTTAAATAGGAGTATATCCTTTCTCATTTCTTTTTGCTTTCCTTTTTTTCATTTTTCCTTTTCTTTCTTTCTTGCCAGGATATTCTCTTTCATTCTTCATTATTTTCTTTTTTTCATTCTTTCTTGCCAGTATATTCTCTTTCTTTCGTTCTTCATTATTTTCTTTCATTCTTTCTTGCCAGTATATTCTCTTTCTTTCATATTTCATTATTTTCTTTCTTTCTTTCTTTCCAGTATATAAAAACTCTTTCCATTTCTCCCTTCTTTCTTTTCCACCCTTCTTACTTTCTTGTCGGTATATCAAGTCTTTATCTCTCTCTCTCTTTCTTTCTTTCTTTCTTTCTTGCCAGTATATTCTCTTTCTTTCATTCTTCATTATTTTCTTTCTTTCTTTCTTGCCAGTATATTTCTTTCTTTTGGTCTTCATTATTTTCTTTCTTTCTTTCTTTCTTTCTTTCTAGTATATAAAAACTCTTTTCATTTCTCCCTTCTTTCCTTTCCACCCTCCTTATTTTCTTGTCGGTATATCAAGTCTTTCTTTCTCTTTCTCTCTCTCTCTCTCTCTTTCTTTCTTTCTTTCTTCCTTGTCATGTAAGGTGATGCCATTTACACATATTTGTTAAGTAGTTAACTCACTGTTGTAAACTGCTTCTCTTGCTTTCTATATATAGTAATATTAAATTTTCAAGATTCTAATTTTTTTTCTTATCTGATCCTCTCATAAAATGAATTTTTTATAAGATCTATTATCCTACTATAAATATTTTGCTTTGCTTTGATTTTAGATAAACAATTTTTTTTTATTATTCGTTTGTACTTATTTTCTGGGATGAGATCTATAGATATAGTCCTGAATATGTCGATAAACTATATCTGGGAGCAAGGTCTCTGATCAGGAGATTGGTGGTTTTCAGGAGTGTAGAACTATCTCCTAATTGGTGTTGTTCCCAGGTCCACCCTGACCAGAAAAGAAAACACTTGTATGAATAAAAGAAAAATTGATAGTGAACTTCCTTTGTGGTGAGCCTGCTTTTATGGTAAAACTTCCTTGTGGTGAAGTTTCCTCAGAGAGAACTTTCCTCGTAGCGAAACTTCTTCACAGTGAATCTTAATTTCAGTGAACCATACTTGTGGTGAAATTCTTTTCAGTAAATCTTCTTTGTGGTAGAACCTTCCTCAAATGGAACCTTCCTTGCAATAAAACTACTTCATGGTTAACATTTGTTGCAGTGAACCTTCCTCGCAATGAATCTTCCTTTTGTTTACCATTTACCAGTGAAACTTCCTCACGAAGAACCTTCCTCATGGAGAAATTTCCTTGCGGTAAGCCTTCCTTGTGGTGAACTTTCTCTGTGGTGAACGTTCCACATGGTGAAACTACTTCACAGTGAATTTTCTTGTAGTGAACTTTCCTTATGGTGAAACTTCTTCATGTTGAACCATTCTCATTGTGAAACTTCCTTGTAGAAAAACTTCCTTATGCTGAACTTTCCTTGCAGTGAACCTTCCTTGTAGTGAACTTTCCTTATGGTGAAACTTCTTCAGGTTGAACCATTCTCATTGTGAAACTTCCTTGTAGAGAAACTTCCCTTATGCTGAAACTTTCCTTGCAGTGAACCTTCCTTGTAGTGAACTTTCCTTATGGTGAAACTTCTTCAGGTTGAACCATTCTCATTGTGAAACTTCCTTGTAGAGAAACTTCCTTATGCTGAACTTTCCTTGCAGTGAACCTTCCTTGTAGTGAACTTTCCTTATGGTGAAACTTCTTCAGGTTGAACCATTCTCATTGAAACTTCAACATGAAAACTCCCTTGAACTTTCCTTTGATGAGAAACTTCCTTATGCTGAACTTTCCTTGCAGTGAACCTTCCTTGTAACTTTCCTTATGTGAAACTTTTCTTCTCATTGTGAAACTCCCTTGTAGAGAAACTTCCTTATGCTGAACTTTCCTTGCAGTGAACCTTCCTTGTAGTGAACTTTCCTTATGGTGAAACTTCTTCAGGTTGAACCATTCTCATTGTGAAACTCCCTTGTAGAGAAACTTCCTTATGCTGAACTTTCCTTGCAGTGAACCTTCCTTGTAGTGAACTTTCCTTATGGTGAAACTTCTTCAGGTTGAACCATTCTCATTGTGAAACTCCCTTGTAGAAAACTTCCTTATGCTGAACTTTCCTTGCAGTGAACCTTCCTTGAAAACCATTCTCATTATGAAACTTCCTTATGCTGAACTTTCCTTGCAGTGAACCTTCCTTGTAGTGAACTTTCTTATGGTGAAACTTCTTCAGGTTGAACCATTCTCATTCAGAACTCCTTGTAGAGAAACTTTCCTGAACTTTCCTTGCAGTGAACCTTCCTTGTAGTGAACTTTCCTTATGGTGAAACTTCTTCAGGTTGAACCATTCTCATTGTGAAACTTCCTTGTAGAAAACTTCCTTATGCTGAACTTTCCTTGCAGTGAACCTTCCTTGTAGTGAACTTTCCTTATGGTGAAACTTCTTCAGGTTGAACCATTCTCAGTTTCCTTTGTAGTGAACTTTCCTTATGGTGAACTTCCTTGTTCTCATTGTGAAACTCCCTTGTAAACTTCCTTGAGAAACTTCCTTATGCTGAACTTTCCTTGCAGTGAACCTTCCTTGTAGTGAACTTTCCTTATGGTGAAACTTCTTCAGGTTGAACCATTCTCATTGTGAAACTCCCTTGTAGAGAAACTTCCTTATGCTGAACTTTCCTTGCAGTGAACCTTCCTTGTAGTGAACTTTCCTTATGGTGAAACTTCTTCAGGTTGAACCATTCTCATTGTTATGAAACTCCCTGTAGAGAAACTTCCTTATGCTGAACTTTCCTTGCAGTGAACCTTCCTTGTAGTGAACTTTCCTTATGGGTTGAACCATTCTCATTGTGAAACTTCCTTGTAGAAAACTTCCTTATGCTGAACTTTCCTTGCAGTGAACCTTCCTTGTAGAAAACTTCTTCAGGTTGAACCATTCTCATTGTGAAACTTCCTTGTAGAGAAAGAGAAACTTCCTCATGCTGAACTTTCCTTGCAGTGAACCATTCTTTCCTTATGGTGAAACTTCTTCAGGTTGAACCATTCTCATTGTGAAACTTCCTTGTAGAGAAACTTCCTTATGCTGAACTTTCCTTGCAAGTGAACTTTCCTTATGGTGAAACTTCTTCAGTTGAACCATTCTCATTGTGAAACTCCTTGTAGAAAACTTCATTATGCTCCCTTTCCTTATGGTGAAACTTCTTCAGGTTGAACCATTCTCATTGTGAAACTTCCTTGAGAAAACTTCCTTATGCTGAACTTTCCTTGCAGTGAACCTTCCTTGTAGTGAACTTTCCTTATGGTGAAACTTCTTCAGGTTGAACCATTCTCATTTCCTTGCAGTGAACCTTCCTTGAAACTTCCTTGTAGAGAAACTTCCTTATGCTGAACTTTCCTTGCAGTGAACCTTCCTTGTAGTGAACTTTCCTTATGGTGAAACTTCTTCAGGTTGAACCATTCTCATTGTGAAACTTCCTTGTAGAGAAACTTCCTTATGCTGAACTTTCCTTGCAGTGAACCTTCCTTGTAGTGAACTTTCCTTATGGTGAAACTTCTTCAGGTTGAACCATTCTCATTGTGGGAACTTTTGCATGGTGAAACTTCCTTCAGGTTGAACCATTCTCATTGTGAAACTTCCTTGTAGAGAAACTTCCTTATGCTGAACTTTCCTTGCAGTGAACCTTCCTTGTAGTGAACTTTCCTTATGGTGAAACTTCTTCAGGTTGAACCATTCTCATTGAACTGAAAACTTTCCTTATGGTGAAACTTCCTTGAACCATTCTGAGAAAACTTCTGAACTTATGCTGAACTTTCCTTGCAGTGAACCTTCCTTGTAGTGAACTTTCCTTATGGTGAAACTTCTTCAGGTTGAACCATTCTCATTGTGAAACTTCCTTGTAGAGAAACTTCCTTATGCTGAACTTTCCTTGCAGTGAACCTTCCTTGTAGTGAACTTTCCTTATGGTGAAACTTCTTCAGGTTGAACCATTCTCATTGTGAAACTTCCTTGTAGAGAAACTTCCTTATGCTGAACTTTCCTTGCAGTGAACCTTCCTTGTAGTGAACTTTCCTTATGGTGAAACTTCTTCAGGTTGAACCATTCTCATTGTGAAACTTCCTTGTAGAGAAACTTCCTTATGCTGAACTTTCCTTTGCAGTGAACCTTCCTTGTAGTGAACTTTCCTTATGGTGGAGAAACTTCTTGCTGAACTTTCCTTGGTTGAACCATTCTCAACCATTGTGAAACTTCCTTGTAGAGAAACTTCCTTATGCTGAACTTTCCTTGCTGAACCTTCCTTGTAGTGAACTTTCCTTATGGTGAAACTTCTTCAGGTTGAACCATTCTCTTGTGAAACTTCCTTGTAGAGAAACTTCCTTATGAAACTTTCCTTGCAGTGAACCTTCCTTGTAGTGAACTTCTTCAGGTTGAACCATTCCTTGTAGAGAAACTTGTGAACCTTCCTTGTGAACCTTTCCTTATGGTGAAACTTCTTCATGTTGAACCATCCTCATGGTGAAACTTCCTTGTAAAGAACCTTTCTTATGGTGAACTTTCCTCACAGTGAACCTTTATCAGAGTGAAATTTCCTTGTGGTAAACCTTCTTTATGATTAACCTTTCCTTGTGGTAAACCATCCTCACTGTTTAACTTCCTTCTAGAGTACCTTCCTCACATTGAAACTTCTTCATGGTAAACCTTACTTGCAGTTAACCTTCCTCATGGTGAACTTTCCTGCTTTGAATCAATGTCGATGAATTTAAAAAAAAAAAAAAACGATCTAAATCCCAATACAAATCCAGGACCTTTTCACTCCTGCTGGAGAAAACCCCCTCCCTGGTTGACCTTGCTCATTTCCTATCTCTTGCCATACTGGAATGTGTGGGTCAATGTATTGAGTCAGGTTGTCATGCCATCTAGATTTGGCCAGCGTCTAGTTCTTTTCCACTGCCTTTGTGTCCACACTACCACTCCAATAGTCCAGCTGTTGTCTCTGAGATGAGAGACATGCCCAACCCATCAATTTTTACCATTCTTGATGCGCTTGATTATGTCCCTCACTCTGGTCAGCTGTTAAATTCAGATGTTGCCCTTCTTTTCATGTAAGGTAATGCTGAGCATGATTCTCCACATTTTACATTGGGCAACTGCAAAAATGACTGCTGCTGTGGTGTTGTGCAGCCATGTCTCACTTCCATGAGTCTTCATTGGCAGAAAATATTCATTAAAATAATTTCTTTTGGTTTCTGCTGTTGATAGAATCACAAGAAAAAGATATAATATATATATATATATATATATATATATATATATATATATATGTGTGTGTGTGTGTGTGTACATAAGAATTTCATAATTGCTAAAACATTCTAAAAGTAAAATTATTTCCAGAGAATTTCTATAATAGAAATAATTTCCTATACATTCTTATAGCAAAATCATTTTCAATGCATTCCTAATAATAAAATCATTTCCAATTCTTTCCTAATAATAAAATCATTTCCAATGCATTCCTATAATGATATCATTTCCTGTACAATCATATAATAAAATCATTTCAATGTATTCTACTGTAAAATCCTTTGTAGTGCATTCCTATTCTAAAATCAGTTCTAATATATTCAAATAGCAAAATCATTTCCAGTGCTAGCCTATAGTAAAAGGATTTCAAATGCTTTCCTAATAAGTGATAGATAGATATATATATAGATAGTATTAAAAATCTTTTCCAGTGCATTTTATTGTAAAACTTATTTCTAATTCATTCCTATAATATAATCTGTTTTTCTTAAGATGTACCCTTAGAAATTGTTCTGTTAGACAATCTCTGCATTATTTTGATAAATAAAATTAAATTTCTTAAAATATTTCCTGCTAACTTGGATATTTGAAAGCTTACATGAAGACATTTATGTTGTTTTTTTTATTAGAGTTGCCATTAGAAATTCATATACAAGCAACGTCTGAATTATTTTGAGAAATAAAATTAAATTTATTAAACTAAATTGAATGATTCTTATGTGCATACTTGCTATTGGCTTTTTGGCCATTTTTTTTTTCTAAAATTCTACGTGATGTATTTGTGCAGCATGCAATTTTTTTTCCAACAAAATACCAACTCTCCAAATCAAAACATAATTAAATTATTGCTGGGAAGTGATTTTTTTTCTCTCTTTTTAATCTTATTGAAAAGAGAGAGAGGAAAAAAAAAGGTAAAATAGAAAATTTAATTTTATTGAATTAAAAATGCCCCCTTTTCATTTCCTCTGCTGTTTCTACAAATATTTTCATGACAATTGTTCTTATGAGCTCTCCTCTTTGGTAACTAGAATGAGTACTAGAATGAGTACTAGAATGAGTGCTAGAATGAGTACTAGAATGAGTGCTAGAATGAGTGCTAGAATGAGTGCTAGAATGAGAACTACATCTAATTTTATTGCTGAAAATGCTCGATCGAACTGCAAGTTCAATGCTAATGGTTACTTCTTTTGTACTTCCCTTCTTGTGGAACTCTCTTCCGACGTCTTGCTTTCCTGTCAACTACGATCTTCAAAGATTTAAATGCAATATCAACTGTCATCTTCTATCTACTTGAATCCTGTTTTTTTATTTGTAAAAAAATTTGAACTCCGTACTGAATCTAAATTCTTGTGCCAAACACAAAAACCTAGTTACTAAAAACAGAAACTTGTATAAGGCACAAATAAGAAAAAAGACTCAACTACTGCATAAAATTTTAAAAAGAGATTGTCCAGCATTCACTGCCATATAGGAGGACTAATATTACGCAACAGTTCAGTACTCTTTTCTTTATTTCTCTTCCTTCAAGTTTTCTTCATTGTGAGGAGATTGTCCAGCATTCACTGCCATATAGGAGGACTAATATTACATAAACAGTTCAGTATCTTTTCTTTGTTTCTGCTGCTTCAAAAACATCTTCTTCATCTGTGAGGAGATTGTCCAGCATTCACTGCCATATAGGAGGACTGATATATTACGTAACAGTTCAGTACACTTTTCTTTGTTTCTGCTGCTTCAAGTCTCTTCTTCATCTGTGAGGAGATTGTCCAGCATTCACTGCCATATAGGAGGACTGATATTACGTAATAGTTCAGTACTCTTTTCTTTTTCCTTTCCCTTTTCCTGAAAGTTTTATCTTCTTCATCTGAAATTTCAGATTGTGTAGCATTCACTGCCATATAGGAGGACCAATATTACTGTGCAACAGTTCAGTACTCTTTTCTTTGTTTCAGTTGCTTCAAGAACGCCTTATTTATGGTCATCTGTGAGGGAGATTGTCCAGCATTCACTGCCATATAGGAGGACTGATATTAAATTTAGTTCAGTTCCTTATGCTGTTTCTTTTCTTTTGTTTCCCTTGCTTCAAGTCTCTTCTTCATCTGTGAGGAGATTGTGTAGCATTCACTGCCATATATAAAGGACTAATATTAAAATCAAATTCAGTACTTTTTCTTTTTCCTTCTGCTGAAAGCAAGTCTGTCTTCTTCATCTGTGAGGAGATTGTCCAGCATTCACTGCCATATAGGAGGACTAATATTGAGACAAACAGTTCAGTACTCTTTTCTTTTGTTTCTGTTGCTTCAAAAGTCTCTTCTTCATCTGTGAGGAGATTGTCCAGCATTCACTGCCATATAAGAGGACTAATATTGAAAAAATTTCTCAGTTTCCGCTCTTCTTTGTTTCTGCTGCTTCAAAACATCTCTTCTTCATCTGTGAGAAGATTGTCCAGCATTCACTGCCATATAGGAGGACTGATATTACGTAACAGTTCAGTACTCTTTTCTTTGTTTTCCTTGCCACATTTTTAAGTCTCTTCTTCATCTGTGAGGAGATTGTGTAGCATTCACTGCCATATATGAGGACGTAATATTACATAAGTCTAGCATTGTTTGCTGTGTCTATAATGATATTTTTCTGCTTCATAATACTTTGCTTAGCTTTTGGAAAGTTGATTTACAAACAAAATGCGTATTTCTAATATGTAAACTGAGTCTCTTTTTTTTTTATCTAACCTTGTTGAAAATGACACGGATAATTCCGAAGCATACATAGTAATACTAAATTACCAACAATACATATTTATACTAAATTAGCAACAATACCAATTTATAGTAAAATTAGCAATAATACATTTTTATAGTAAAATGATCAACAATATATTTTATCTGTAGTTGAAGGCATACAATTCCATTCAACATAGATTTAATTCAAACTGTGTTCAAAATATTTGGATTGCAGCATTAAATAACCCATCTAAGTGTTGATATGCGGCTAAACAAAATCATCCAGACAATCAAGTGGCTCTTGTGCCTTATACAGGATGAACATTATTGTAAAAAAAAAATTTTGGTTCAAAAAATAGATCTTATTTATTAAAGACTGGAAAATTATGAACACAAGTGTCACAGGAAATAAAATTATGGCACAAACACACATGTTTCATAAACAGAAAACGTGTTAAAAATGATTCGGGAAATTTTTGCAGATTTTATCATCTTAAATTTAACACAAGTCATTTCCTTGAGAAATTCTAATTTAGAAATTAGCACAAGTTTTCTTGGTGATTTTTTTTCTTTTCTTTTTTTTTATTCAACACCTTTGGTGAAAGAAAGGAGTAATTATCGGGCAAGAGAATTATAGAAGCTATTATTATGGGATTAAAATCTTATTGATTTTTGTTGTTGCTGTTTTTTTTTTATTATTTGAATAACATCTTTGAGAAAAGTTTAATTTTAAAACTTTAAATACTTACTGTTAACAATGGACAATTTTGTGTCATTAATTTCCATTTCATCACCATTTGATCAGAGTGAGAATGATAGATATATAGATAGATAGATAGATAGATAGATAGATAGATAGATAGAAACAGACTGAGATAAATAGGAATAGACTGAGATATATACATACACACACACAGACACACACATATATATATATATATATATACAGATAGATACATAGATAGATAGATAGATAGATAGATAGATAGATAGAAACAGACTGAGATAAATAGGAATAGACTGAGATATATATATACACACACACACAGAGACACACACAGAACATATTTATATATATTCTGTTTGATAGATAGATAGATAGATAGATAGATAGATAGATAGATAGATAGAAACAGATGCTGAGATAATATAAACTGAATAGACTGAGATAAATACATAATTTACACACAAGAACACACACATATATATATATATATATTTACAGATAGATAGATAATAGATAGATAGATAGATAGATATAAAACAGATTGAGATAAATAGGAATGTGAATATGAGATATTTAATTACACATTAACACAGACAAACAAAATCATCATATATATATATATATATATTATAGATAAATAGATAGATAGATAGATAGATAGATATTTAGAATTAAACAGATTTAGATAAAATGGGACACAAATAGACTGAGATATATACATAAATAACACACACACACAGACAACAATATATATATATATATATTTACAGATAGATAGATAGATAGATAGATAGAATAGATAGATAGATAGAAACAGAGACTGAAAAAGCAAAAAGGAATAGAAAAAAAATATACATTTTGTTGTTCACACAGACACACAAATATATATATATATATATACAGATAGATAGATAGATAGATAAATATATAAATAGATAGATAGATAGATCATAATTACTGAGTTATATAAAAATAGATAGATAGGAATAGACTGAAATAGATAGATAGATAGATAGATAGATAGATAGTAATAGACTGAGATACATAGCTAGATATGAACAGACTGTCATAGATAGGTATAAAAGACTGTTATAGATAGATAGATAGATAGATAGATAGATAGATATGAACAGACTGTAATAAATAGATAGATAGGAATAGACTGAAATAGATAAATAAATAGAATAGACTTTTTTCAGATAGATAGATAGATAGATAATAAAAATAGGAATAACTGAAAATAGACATAAAATAAATAAATAAATAGAAATATCACTGAATGATAGATAGATAGATAGATAGATAGATAAATAGATAGATAGATAGATAGATAGATAGATAGATAGATAAGAATAAACTGAAATTGAGAGATAGATAGGAGCACATAGATAGGTAGATAAATAGATAGATAATGAACTAACAAAATGGCTAGATAGATATTTTACTGTATTTTTCCAATTTATGAATAAGATCTTGCATATTTGGATTGAAATTGCAAATAAACTGTCTGAAGTTCATGTTTGAATTGGTGTTTGTTTGTTCAAGTATTTTCGACTGTTTCAGTCATTTTCAAGAACCATGTTGTGGTGCCTGGCTGGTAGACAAGATTCCATTGGCTACATCCTGGTATTCTTTGGAAAGCTGAGCCAAAGAAATCTTGCTTCTATATTTAGGCAGCATATCTTCATTCAAGCATATTTGGTTGAATAATCTGGATATATTATGTCTATTTATTTTCATTTTTACTTTAAAAAAATTTACAATTATATAAATTAAGGTTACCTACCTTAGATAAAACATGGAAAAACATCATAGCTTAAACAGTTAATTTTTAAATTAATTATAAGACAGTGCATTTTATGCACATTTACAAAAAAATTCACAATAATTTTTTTTCTTGGCAATTCACCCTACACACAATTAAAAGAATCCAATAAAACACATACAGTAAAATGCTAGGAGATGTAAGCTTTTGAATGACCCATGTCCTTTGTACTTACATGAGAAACAATATATTACTAGGTTTATATAAAAAATAAAAGTTTACTAAATCAGTGAAATTAATTAGCTATTTTTTTCATAAATTTTACTTAAAGAATATTTAAATATAAAAAAAAATTTGTAACCCAATAATTTACATACTTATACTTGATGTGATAATAATTCTACATACTGTAAGGGATTCTAATTACATTTAATTGTTCTTAAAAGAAATATAGTATATTAAAAATAAAAAGTAAAAATATTTCAAATCGTAGTTAAATAAAACGTATTCTAACCTAAACACCCACCCAAAATCTTTAAATTTACAAATAGAAAAAAATGCCATAAGAATTTTTGCCGTTAACAATAAAATTAAAAAAAAATATCCAGAGAACATGCTTTTAACGGATGTTAGATTTCATTGAAAAATACATCCCTACCCGCCTACCAAAACGTAACTAATAACGGATACATCAAAATACAGACATAATGAACACGCAGACACCCCTTGTCTAGTGGAAGTAGATTTATCTGTAACCTTGGAAACGTGAATTATGATTTTAGCTGTGTCTTTAAAACCCAGTAATTTTAAAAGTTACTCCAAAATTTGCTTGAGGATGAAATGGAACTAATGTCTTTAATTTAATTACAAAATTAAATTCAGGGGCTTTTAGCTTCCATTTTTGAAGCATGGTTAGAACTGTGTAGCGAAAAAAACATATTTTAAATCAATTAATTTATAATATTAATGCTATATAAATTTACATTGAGCACTATTTTGTAAAAATAAAAATATCTATAAGAACACCGGATTATATATCTTACTGTTCTTTTTTTTTTTATTTATATATATATATATATATATATATATATATATATATATATATATATATATATATATATATATATAAAATTAACTGATTTAAGATATTAAATTTTATGCTAAATACTGATTTAATTATGTTTCAAAAAATTATAAAAAACTCTAACATAAATTTAGTTATTCCAATATTTGCTTTTAGATGAAAATGGAATCTAATGCTTTTAATTTAATTATATAATTAAATTTGAAATTTTTAGCTTCAGTTTTTTTTAAACATTTTATTACTGAGTAGCAAAAAAAAAACATTTTCAAAGTTAATTTATAATATTTGTTCTATAAATTTACATTGAACACTGTTTTGAAAAAATAAAAAATATCAATAAGAACACAGATTATATATCTTACATATTTTTTTTATATATATATATATATATATATATATATATATATATATATATATATATATATATATATATATATATTTTAATAAAGATGAGAATGAAGAGTACAATTCCAATGTTCATAATATTTAATTTAAAAAAATAAAAAAAGTGAAATATTATTTATTTTAGGATGTTACATTGAAAAACCATCAAAATCATTAAACATAATTGCAGTTGTGTTTTTAATGAATCAATGTATCTCATCAGGTGATTGTAAATTACTGATTGAAGTGAACAATTTAAGAAAAACATTGGGGGTTATAAGAGAAACTTAAAAAAAGACTCTGATCAACTAATTTAATATGACCTATGTTAAATTTAAAATAAGCAAAGAAGCAAAAAAATAAAAATCATTTTTTATAAATAGGTTGTGACTTGTAGATTGGCAGCTAACGGCAGCCAGACATAAGCTAAAGTGGATGCAAATGATTACATAAATTATACAAAATAAAAATGTCTATCCTAAGAAAAAAAAAAAATGGGGTTAAGAGGTAATTTAATCAAAAAAATGTTGTACGTTATTCGGACTATTGTCCTCATCTTTAGCTTTTTTGTTTATCACAACGTTTCAGCCGTTGTATGTTTTTCACTTCTTTAGTTGGTACACATGTCAAACTGAAACCTTTTTTTCGTATCCACTGGGGTAGACTGTTTTTTCACTTTCCATATTTAATGGATGTCACTTATCAGTTATCTCCTGTTAAATTCCCTTCTCCAAGCTCTCCACTGCCTTAACCATATTGAACTCACAACTCTTTTGGGTCCTGTTTTATCTAATTTAAATCTTTATCCACTGTGCCATGTCTGCCATTATTTTTTTTCTGGGATATGAAAAAAAAACATTATAAACCTAATGTTTCAGCATCCATTTTATACCAGTGCTTTATTTTTTTTCTATGTTGTAAACTTAAATTTTTATAGCATTTTGACTTGGCCACAAAAAAACTCTTTGAGCCATAATTAAAAATGGATAGAAATGAATAAAAATATGGGAACCAGTAATAAGGAGCGCTGTAGAGAAAAAAACAAAAAAAATTAATATGAGCTCTGTTAAAAATTTTAATAAAATAAAATTGAAATATATATTTTTAAAAAAAGAACTTCTTAAGACATTTTTTAAAAATAATGTAAATTTTTGTATTTATTATTTGTATTGTATAGATTTTTTAAATGTGAATATTATTTAAAAAATTTAGTGCTCCATATTTTCAGCAATTTTTATCCACATCTAAGATGCTTTTTGATTTTTAGATTGAAAATGCGTGGTTGTGATTAGGAACTTGTTTACTAGAAGAAATTTTAACTTTCTAGTGAATTCAATATTGTTGTCTTTCATCCATAGAAACCTTGTTGTTGCAAAAATTTATGCTTGATAAAATCATCTTTGAATTTAGATAGAAGAATAAATAAATTTTAAAAATCTTTTTTTTTAAAATATTGTTGGCATGTAATTCAAAAAAAGAAAAAAAATATCTTATCGAAAACTATTTTTAAAAATAAACGTTTAAAGAACGATATTTCAGGAAGATAATGATTTTTTTTTAATATTGAACAATGTTTAGATTGTATTTTTAAATTAACTGTTGAATTAGTCCATCCATAAAACCTGTTTTTTTTTTTATTATTTCAATTTTGTTTGCCTTGTGGGTATTTTTCAAATAGCTTATTAACTATCCTAGTGAAAAAATATTGCAAAATCCTAAGGGGGTATGAAACTGAAATTATTACCTTTTTTTAACTTTTCAAAATGTGAAAATTGAATTGTTCCGCTTATTTTTCGTTTGTATTTGAATATTATTTTGAAAATAAAAAGGATGTTAAAAAAAAGAATTCTTTTTAAAAAATGGAAAACAAATATGATCCCTTGTTTTAATCCAACGAATGACCTTTTTGCTAATCTGATAAATTCCTTTCACTTCAAAAAAAAAAATAAAAATTATTCTAATGTTTGATTTTTAATTGGTCAAGTTTTTTCCAATTATAAACATTCAGTTTGGTGCGATCATTAGAGATCTTTTTAATTTTTTTTTTTTTAGTTTTAAATAGTTTTTTTTTTTTTTTTTTTTTAATTTTAAATGAATTTTCTCGCGCTTTTTGTATTTTTCACCATTTCTCGACAGTGAGCCTTGTTTTTTTAAAACTATAGAAAATGAATAATTAATTAGCTCAAGAATGATGTTACAATTGAATAATCTTTTTTTTTCTTTTCTTGATCCTCTATTGTCAACGTTGTCTTCTGTGGGATTATTCGCTCTTGTTCACGTGTGACATTCTTTTCCTATTTGTTCTTGGAGAAGTCAGGAATTTTTTTTTTTTTTTTACATTGCTTACTTTCTGTTTTTTTTATTTTCCATTTAAAAAATGTTTTTTGAAAAAGAAAATTATCAAACACGTGTGTATAAATATGTATCAATCATTTGTTTATATGTTCTTTTTAACTCATTTTTTGGAACTATTTTTTTAAATCCACCATTCACTAATTAAAAATAAAATTAAAAAATATATTTGCTTTGTATTTGTTAATTTCCGTTAATTAATTTATAATATATACAATTAATTCGAAACTTCATTGTGGCCTTTTTGTTTTAAATCTTGTAAAATTCATTTTTTTTATTAAATTAAAAAAAAAACCCAAACATTTTGTTCTTTTTAAAGAAGAACTCAAGATTTTAAACTTCTGTAAATTTGATTTTTTAAAAACACCATAACAACTTGTGGGTTTTTGTCCAAATTTTTATTTACTGACTCAACTGAACAATACAATATTTTAGTAATTGTGGCAAATGCCAAAAAGAAAATGAGGATAGGGTCAAGGTTGGTTGACATACCTAGCTAGATTCACGACCCATTCGTTACAATAAGCATTTAGCTTTCAATTAAAACTAGAATGAAATCTTCCAGAATGTTTTTCTTTTTTAAAATTTAATTTTTAAAAAAAAAACAAGGTATCGAAAATTCAGTGAAAGTAATTAAAACTCATTCACCATAAGAATCTATGTCACCATTTGATCCTATATGCACCAAAATACTTCATAAACACACAGGGCCTCTATTGAAGAAAAAAAAAATCCCATGACTTAAGTTAAAATACATACAATATTATATAAAAATTCTATCAATGTTATGAAATTATGGTGGGAGGGGGGGTGATTCATTAAAAAAACGCGCCAATTTCAAATAAATAAAATATTCGTGATGATAAAAAAAGGATTTTAAATTTTAGGGTCGATGAAGGGAAAAGAAGAAAAAAAAACCTGTCGAATTCACGAATATCTTTTTCATTTAAAAAAATATATATATATATATAAAGCAGTATTTCTGTCTTTATTTATTTTTTTTCACATTTTCGAGATTAGGTAAGATTTTTAATTTTATTTTTGTCTTTTTATTTCTCAAGTTAAAACATTTTTAATTTTAAAACTAACTTATTTTCTTCTTTTTAAACTTTGAATGAATGACCTGTTCATTTTTTTTTTTTTAAGTGCTGGACCTTTACTCTGTGTCCGTTTCTAGGCTATTAAGGAGCTTTTTTTTTTTTATTTAAAAAAAAGTTTTTTCTTCTTCGTTAGTCATTAATTTTTGAAGAAAAAGAAAATTAAGTATTAATTTTCTTTTCCTGTGAGATTTGCCCTTCATTTATGGGGTTCGTTAAGAAAAAATTAAAAATAGGAACCTCCACTCAGTTTTTTGAATGATACAATGCATTATTTTTTATAAATGAAAAAGCTTTCCTTTTTTCTTTAATTTTAATTGAAAGCTAAAAGGATTATTAAATTTATTTCTAGTCAGCAAAATACTCTGGTGTCATTTCAAATACAAATTATATTGATTGGAATCTCAACTTTTTGGTCGCTTTCAGAAAATCGGCCATTTTTGACGAGGTTGAAATACAGAATTTTAAGATTAAAAAAAAATAAATTTAATTAAAATTAAAAAAACAAACAAATCTTGCAAAAAAAAAAAAAATCATTATTAATCGAATTTTTTTTTCTCTTGACTATATAATGTCCTTAAAAAGCAATTAAAAAAGTTTTCAAGTAATTTTATTTTATTTTATTTTATTTGTTTATCATTCAGAGCAAATCTTCGATAAAGTGTTTTGAAAAACTGTTTTTCTGTTTGTCAAAAAAACAAATTGATGAATCTCCTTGGAGAATTGAAATTTTAAATTCTCCAAGAAGTTTAGCTTTTTTTTTTTTTTTTTTTTTTTAAAACTAATAAATATACAAAGGGTGGCATTAAAAAAATATATAAAAAAAATTAAGTGTGGGTAACCAACTCGTTTTTAACAGTTTTAACAAGATTTTCTTTAAAAAAAAAAAAAATTCTATCTGTTAATAATTAGTTAATATATCAATAAAAAAAAATCCATTCATTTTTGAATAAGTCCTGAAAATGTCATTAAAATCTGATAATTTATTTGATTTTTGTAAGAATTTTCAAAACAATTTTTTTTTTTTTTTTTTTTTTTTTCATAAATTTCTCAGATTGACCTGTGAAGAAAAATATATTTTTTTTTTTTTTTTTTTTTTACAATAATTTTGAACCCGTTAAAAAAAAAAAAAACAAAAAGATAAATAATGAAATTGAAATATTTTTTTCAGTATCTTCCTAACAAACATTTAAATGATAAAACTTTGTTTTCATCAAGTTTGAGGACTTTTTTTTTTTTTTTTTTTTATTTATATGATTTTTATTTATTTATTTATTTTTTTTAAAAATTTTTGAAAATTAAAAAAATTAAAAAAAAAAAAAATGAATGCTATGCTAATCTACAAAAAAAAAAAAATGATTTTCCAGAAATGTCTTGCCTATATTTTAAATTTTAATTATTATGAGCTGGCCATAAGTAGTGATTTACTAAGCATAGCTTTTAGACGTGGCATAAGGTCGAAAGTTTAGAGCACCCTCCAGTGAAGATCGAACTTACTCTGTCGTAATTGATCTCGTAAGACAGGCTTATTAACAAAAAAAAAAAAAAAAAAAAACCTTCGTGTTTGTTGTTGTTTTTTTTTTTTGTTTTTTTAAATGCCCGGATGTTGAAATTAAACATCTTTCCACATGTTGAACAAAATTCTTATGTCGAAATAATTATAAAAAAATATTTATTTGGTTTTTAAAATAGTAGTTTCTCAGTTTTTAAAACAACTTTTTATAGAAAAATAAAAAAACAAAAAAGTTTACCTACGTTAGACGTAAAAAAAAAAAAAAGATACGATGTTTTTTCATTCATTTTCAATTTTTTTTTTTACACACACACACACACACACACACACACACACACACACGTTGACAATGAAAAAATCAACTAAATTCTTAAAAGCGTTTAGTTTAAAAACTTTTTCTTTAAAAAAGATGTAATTTTGAACAGCATTTCTTTCTTTCTTTCTTTTTTTTTCTTCTGTTTTTCTTAATTTTTAAAACTTTTTTTTACGGTTGAAAAAAAAAAAAAACGAAATCTCTGTTCAAAATTTTTTGGTAAATTTTCATTTTTAACACCCGAGCGCTAATATCCCTTCAAATTTTTCCCAAATAGTCTTATTATTTCCGTGCAAATGTATATGCTGAACTCAAATCAACAATTAGATATTTAAAGAAACCTACCTTTTTGGATGTTAACGACCCGAAAAAAATCGGACTTTTTCCTGGTCTTTCGTTAGCCATTACCGGCTTATTGATAAGTAATTTAGTGCTGAATTTTGTTGGTGGACGTATACAATTTGGGCCTATTTACTTCCTTCACAGTATAATTCCTTGTAGTTTATTTTCCAATTTTTTTTAGGTGTTTTTTTTTCAAATGTTATTCTTTTTTTTTGTCGATGTTTACATATATTTGAAATGTTAACTTTATTCTTAAATTAAGTACAAAAAAAAAAATAAGTAATAAAATAAAATCGCCTTACGGAAACGCGTACTAATTTCTGAAAGAAAATAGTTCAGCAGTAAATGATGCTCGGGTGTTAAAATGAAAATTTACCAATTTTTTTATTATATTTTTTAAATCTATTTATTTTTGTAATTTTTAAAATCTTACCGGTTCAAAAATTACAGGAAAAAAACACCAAAAAACCAAAATGCTGATTGAAATTCAATTTCCTTTTAATGAAATTAAAATTTGAAACTAAACATTTTTTTTTTTTTATAAAACCAAAAAGAAAATAATATAATTTGAATGAACGAAAATTTAAAAACTGTATTTTTACGTCTAACTCCAAATGTAGATTTAAAAAATTTTTTTTTTTCCTTAAATGAAAAAAAAAAAAAAAACTTGGTAAAATTTAACTAAGTAAATTAATTTCTACGTATCACAATAAAATTTTCCCTGTGTGTTGTTATGGTTGCTTCCTTTGTTAAAGTTTGGCCATCATTTCTTTCAGAAATCTTTATAATTTTGTAGAAAATTAAACTTCAAAGCGGAGTTGGTTAAAAAGAATAAAAAAAGAAATGAAGTTCGACGCACAATCCTTTACATAATGACATAAACTGTCCAACTGTCCTGATTTATGGTTGCGAATCGATTTTATTTTTTTATTTTTTACATGTTATTGTAGTAATCTAAAGTTAATAATGGAACACTTGATCTTTTAATTTATCTCCAAACTTTATGTAAATTTTAAATTTAAATCATTATTTTTTTTTTTTTTTTTTACCAAAATAGATAAAAACGTTGGGTTGTTTTTTTTCTTTATTTTTAAAATTTGCTATTTCCAGTAGGTAAAATACTGTATTTCAAACAGAATGTATTATTTGTTTGTTTTTTTAGTAAAATCTATAAAAGTCGGCCATTTTGACACTTTTGTAAACAAAAGTTAATTCTCGGTTTTAAAAATCCTGCAAAAATAAAATCTATATTTCTGAAATGTCATTTCAGGAAAATTAGCAAATTTAAAGTTAAATTAATCTGATTTGGAACAAATATTACTTATAGCATAAAAAATGTTGTATATGATCATTTCTTAACCACAGGATCTTGTTTTTCTGATGTGTTGATCCATTTATTGACCACTGTTCATATTTTATATTTTTATATAAATGTATCTGTTGGGTCTTTTAGCATTTTTCAGTTTTATTAAACAATATCAATTGTTTGTCTGGCGAAATAGTTTTTTTCTTGTTAATGAGTGTCTTGTCATTAAATTGAAAAACAAATGGATTTTTAAGAATATTGTTTGTCAGGTGAATTTTTTTTTTTTAACAAAGCTAATCATTTTTAAAAAATTTTACTAAATAACAAACGAATACATTTTTATTCAAGCACAATTAATTGGCTGGTTATTTTTTAATTTTCTCTCAAAACCCAAAATAATGTCTGTAAGTCTTTTTAAAAATTCAGGGATTGATATTAAACTATCGATTAATATTATAAACAGGACTCTATTTCTAAAATAAAATATAAAAAAAATTGATTAAAAAAAAAAATCAATTTCATCTTTTATTCTGAGAAATGTCTCACCTTGAGTTGACGAGGTTCTAACTCCCCCCAAAAAAAAAAAATCCCTGTTTGTAACGTGTGAATTAGTTTTAAAATGTTCTCATGTCACCAGGTCTTTCTAATTATAAAGAATAAAAAATAAAATGACATTACTAACAGATCGTGACATCTATCAGAGAGATGAAATTTAAATTTTTATTATTGCGTTATTCCAAAATTTTAACACGTCATCAGATAAGCTATTAATATCAACAACTGAGCAGAAATAGATATTAATTTTTAAAAAATTAGTAATGAATAATATTATCCATAACTACGTGTATAAGAATGTCACTTTTGATAAAAGTTAAAAAATAAGCATAAATATGTAAAAAAAAAAAAAAAAAAAAAAAAAAATGGATATTGTTGAAAATTTCTTTTTCCGCTATTTGTGCAATGTCATAATTCTTATTACCTAAACAATACTGAATAAATTTTTTTTTAAATTAAAGTATATTTAATCACATCCCCTAATAGCTGTTGTGATCTGTTAATTTACTGCTTTTAAATTAAAGTCTATTGGATGAATATATTGGATTAAAGTGAACTTGACTATTTATTCAAGTTATTATACATCTATTGACAAGAGGATACTTGTATCCCAGAAATGGAATTGATTATGTTACAGGAGTATATATGTATATTAGATTTCCTATGGTTATATTTTATGTCTAGAATATGGTTGTTTGTGTGCATCTGAGAGATGTCATCTATATATCTATATCTATATCTATCTAAATCTAATCTATCTATATCTATCCATCTATATCTATCTATATCTATAAAATGAATTTTCTATCCAACTCTATCCCCATCCATCCATCCATTTATCATCTATATCCATCCATCCATCCATTGCCATCCATCCAATTTTCCATCCATCCATCCATCCAATCCATCCAAATTTGAATTCCATCCATGATAATCATCCATCTAAATTTCCCCATCCATCCATCCATCATCAGATTTCCAAAATTATCCATCAATCCATCCATTTCATCCATTTCCTCCCCATCCATCCATCCATCCATTCCATTTCTCCATCCATCTTTTTTCATATATAAAATCCATCCATCTGAAATCCCATTCATATCCATCCATCCATATCCCCATCCATCCAAACCAAATATTATTCTATCCATCCATCCATCCATATCCCATCCATCCATCCATCCAAATCCCCATCCATCCATCCAAAAATGAATAAATTTTTCTTATTCCATCCATCCACATCCCCATCCATCCATCCATCCATCCAAAATCCCCATCCATCCATATATGTTTTTATAAATTTATCCATTTATCTATTATTATTATCCATTATTTATATTTCCATCTATTTATCATATCTTTAAGTATCTTATCTAAATTATTTTTCATTTCCAGATATTGAATCATATCCATCTATAAAATCCATTATCTATATCTCCATCTTTTTTTTTTTATCTTAAGCTCCATCTATCTATCCATCATCTATTCATTATTATATCTCATCTCTTTATCCATATCTTTTAATTATAGAAAAATAAAATTTTATATTTTTGATTTATTTTTTTTTAAAAGCTAATTTATAAAAATTAACAAAAATTTATGGTATTTAAAAAAAATTGTCTCATATGGGGATGTGTGTGAGTTTAAAAAACGAAAAAGAAACCAAAAAAAATTCAAATAAAGGGATTTTTTTGATAATAAAAATAAAATTTTCATAAGTTTATTTATTTTTGTCCTTTGTTGATTACATGCTGAAAATTTTAATTTCTATAGGAATAAAAATGCTTTTCATTTTTTATCCAAACCTTGGAAAGAAAAAAAAAAAATGAATTTATTAAAATTATCATTCACTCATAAATAACTTTTTTTTATTATTGTTTTTTAAAATTATTAAAAATGACCATTAAATTTTTTTTTCTAGATTTTAAATCAGTGTTTTGTTCCAAAAAATTCACTTAAGTTTTAAAAATTCTAAACAAGACTTCTTTTGATTGATGGTTTTTTTTACATTAAACATGATTTTTATTATTCGCCCCGACCTAGCAAAAAAATGAAGCTAAATTTTTATGCGAATTTATTTAGTTTTAATGTAAACAAAAAAAATCAATTGTAAATTCTCTTGGGCTATTCAAAAAAAAAAGATTAGGTATGCATTAAAAATTTTTCTTCCTACATGCGGCCAAGATAGGGTGTTTTTTTTTCCGGAAGAATAAAAGAAAACCTCCTTTTAAATTTAGGACATAAACTTATTTGTTTGGTTTTTTTCTTTTTATTCTTATTTTCTTTTATTTTCAAAACTACAGAAAATAAAAATTTTACAATAGAGTGATTAAAATTGACAGACTTACAAATACAAATTTTAAAAAAATTAAGATAAAAAAATATTTTAAAAAAAAAATCATTTAAAATGTTAATCAAACTTTTTTACCTTTTAAATACTAGTTAAAAAAAAAAAAAAAAAACACGTGCTTGAAATCTTATCCTTAGAAAAAAAGAAATGAATTTTTAAACTTTTTTTTTTTTTTTTTTTTTTTAGAAATAAAATAAAAAAAATTCAAAAATAAAATGATCCAGATTTTTAGATCTGCAAATAATAAAAAAATCAAAAAATTAAAATATTGTAAATTTAGCTAAAAATAAGTGGCTCCTTTGAAAAAAAAAATTTTAAAATTCCGTTTAAAAAGAGATGGAAAGATTACTTATAAGAAAATTTTTTAATGAAAAAATCAACTTAAGACCATGTAAATGCAAAAATGAAGCACCATTGGTAAAAGACTGAATGAAAATTGTTAAAATTGTTGATTAAATTTTTTCTCATCTATATATATTCAAAATTCCATATATATATACCAATCAAGATAAAAAATTTATATTTATCTTTATTTATGACAATTGAACATTTTCATGCATTGTTGACGTTTTTAAAATTTTTGTTTTTTTTATTAAAATATTTAGTTCTATTTTATCCACAACCAAATGTGTAATTTTTTTTTTTTTTGATGACTCCAGGATCATTTGAATTTAAAAATAAAAATCTTTTTTTTTCCAAACAATTTATAGGCTTTAAAAGAATACTTATTTTGAAAAAAAATGAAAGTAGAAAATCATTTGACAGGAAAAAAAATGAGTTTTAAAACCTTTATTTTCTTTTAATTTTTTAAAAAAATTTTTCAAATTTAATTATGTAATTTTATTTTAAATTTTGTTTTGTCATTGAAATGGGAAAAAAAAACAAATAGCATTTTAAAAAATCTGTTTTTGTCGTCCGAATAAATGATTATATCTGGACGGAGTTTGAGGAAATATTTATTATTGGGAATTTTAATTTTTCCCTGAGATTAAAATTAACTTTAGGACAAATTGTAATTTTTAAAATTGTGACTTTTTTTTACTATTAAGCATTTTTAAATTACTGCAACCTTTTTATTTTCACAAGATTAATATTCTGCTTTTACAAAGTTTTTTTGATTTAAAAATTTTTTGGGATGAAGATTAAATCATAAAGAAAAGTCTTAAATTAAAAGTGCTATCATTTTGTTTTAAAAACCTTGTTGAAATTTAAACCGATCTTTGTTTTTCATTCAGAAAAAATAGGAAATAAAAGAATAAAGTTTTTTATTTTGTTAATATATGTTGCAGTTATCCTGGGGAAAACACAAGACTTTTTGAATGCATATTTTTTTATTTTTTTGTTACTCAAACTTAAATTACTTTCGATAAAAAAAATTTATATTAAATGATAACAATTTTTTCATAGAATTAGTTATTTTTATTTTTAGAAAAAAAAATATTTTTCAATAATGTTATGAAAAATAATTAAATCAATCCCTAATTTTTATTTTTATTTTCTAAAGTTATCTTCAGTTTTTCAATTTGATTTTTTTTATCTTATTTTTTTTTTATTTATTTTTCTAAGATCCTCCACCCAATTCAAGGGGGTTTAAGAGATTTTTATTTGGAAAATGATTTAGAAATAGGGAGTTATAAATAAAATTTAATTTCTTTTATGTTTTACTGATTTTGGCATCTTTTCTTTGATTGACAATAGATTTGAATAGTTGGAATTATAACTATCATAGAAAAAAGAAAAAAAACAATTTTTTTGTTTTCTTTTGAATGAAAGCTAAAAGAAGAATGATGGCTACATTTAAAGTTTCAATCAGTGAAAGGTTGAAAACGAATGGAATTTGCTGAACGCTTAAATCATCTAAAAGTCTGGGAACCAAACAAAAGCAAAAAAATAATTGTAAAAACCATTTGGAGGGAATTTGTAAATTGACCAAAGAAAGAAGTTTTGTTTTTAAATTTAAAAAGATTAAAATAGGTACTGCCATAGAGATCACTAAAAAAAAGCATAGCATGATGAAAAAACGCCCAAACTTGAGGAAAACAAAATTTTATCGTCTAAATGTTTATTTTATTAAAGAGGAAAGATCAAAAGTTTTTTTTGGGGTTTTTTTTTTGTTTTTTTAATCATTCTTAGCACGTCCGAAATTTTTGTTAAAAATTTTTTTTTTTTTTTTTTTTGGCAAATTCCATTTTAAAAAAAACTGGAAATCTCAAATTGAAATTCTTTTTTAAATATCAATTATCATTTTTTCAAACTTATTTTAAAAAAATCAGAAATTATAATGTTTATTTAAAATATTTTGAACCAAGATTAACTTAGCTTCTGCGCCGAAAAGATGTAATTTGAAAATAAAACAAAAAAAGGTCATAAACTTTCGCGTCTCTTGACAGGTGATGAATGACATATTGACGGATTCCATGAGGATAATTTGTTCTACGGAAGGAGAAAAGTGAAATAATTTACATTTAAGTGAACAAATTATTTACCTCGTTATTTTTTAAAAAAACTTTCAGCGCTCTAATTTTTTTTTTTTTTTTTTTAGCTTTCAACCTTTTTTTACGTTTATGATGCTTTATGGAAAATATATTATAAAGAAATTAAAATAAGACTGTTAAGAGTGACATTAAAAATTCATATTTCATAAGAAAGGTATCTAATTAATTTATAGGTACCTTTCTTATGATGAAATTTTATCAGAAGTGTACATAAAATACTATAATTTTATGTACATTTATTACATTTTACTGTTTATTTGTATTTCCATTCATTTTATTATTAATTTTGATATTTCATTTATGGAAAAATGTCATAACTGAGATTAATATAAAAATAAGATCATATAAATTTCATAAGATGATACTGATACTTGTAGGTACCCTTCTCAGTTGAAATTGAAAAATCAAATTAACTTCTCCACACGTGTTTTAAAAAGTAAAGGCCTTAACAGCGGAGAACAATGCTTAACTCAAATAATGCAACTTAATTGTATTCTGGTTGGTCTTCCGTACTTTATAATTACAGCCCAAGTATAAACACAAAATTACATTTCTTAATTACTGTGAATCTTCTGATTAGTGAAAATGATACAATTTATGACGCGCTAAAAAAAGATCTATCTCATAAGGACACTTAATGAAACCCGATGCGACTTTTTAACTAATTTTATAATATTTTAACAACTTAAATGTAAAAAATCTATTATAATTAAAAAAATAACAAATAATTGTATTAAAAATTCATTTTTCATCGAAAAAAATTTTTTGCTTTCAGAAAATATTGTCCATATTCATAAAAACAACTAAAAGCAAATAAAAGCATTTGAAATTAAATAATATCTTTGTTTTATTGATTTTTGTATGTTACAATTCAGAGCTGATTTTCAGGTAGGGGGGGTCCAATTAAAAAAAAAAAAAAAAAAATGATTTGCATTCCTCAAAGCCTTGTGCTTTTAACTATTGTAATCACTAAACCTGATATGGTCAAATTTCTAGTGTTTTCATAAAATTAGTTATGGGGTGGGGGTAATAAATATAAAAAACAAATATTTCTGCCATGACTTTAATAAAAAAAAATTCATAATAATTTCGATCATCTGTGAATAGTTCTTGAAAGTTTCATTAACATCCGACAATTATTTTTGTTTTTGCAAGATTTTCCAAATTAATGTGTGTCATACCAAAAAAAAACGTAAAAAATTGTTATTTTACTAGTTCCGGTGATACAAAGAGAAACAAGGTTTTTTTTTTTTTTTTTTTTTCAAAAAAAAATCCTCCTTTTTTAAAAATAATTAAAAAAACTTTGGTCTTTCCTCTTAATAATAACATAAACATTTAGACAATAAAATTTTGTTTTATTTAAACTTTAACTTTTTCATCAAGATTTTTTCTTTTTTAGCTTCTGCCTTAATCTAACTAAAATGAATTTTGAATAATACTTGCAAAGAATTCTACTTTCTTTCCTTTTAAAAAAAAAAAAAAAAAATTAGTGAGAGTGGCAAAAAACTGTTTTTGCAACCTCACAGAATGCTAAAAAAATTTAAATATGAAGTGAAAATAAATAAAATCCATAACGTTTGAATATTCCTTTGATAATTTTCCATATTAGAGATATAAGGAAAAATAACTTTGGAAACATTTTAGTCAAATAAAATTGTCAGCACAATGGAAAAGTTTCTATAATGGAAAGTAAGGCCAATAATGACAGAATTATCCATTTTTTTGGGATTCCAATTACTGTATTTGATGACGTATAAGACGCACCCTAATTTCAGCAAGGAAAAATCAAGAAAGAAATTAACAATTAGTAAAATTATTTGTAAGTGGTACAGCTTAGGCTATGTTTATGAGGTGTTATTTTGGTTAAACAAGCTATGATTACACCATCCTGGGTATGACGATAAACTACATCTGCGACCTGGGTAGAATGATGAACTTTTTCCCAACAGTGGGGGTCACTGATCAGCAGGTTTTGAGGAAATCGTGGAACCAAATCTTAATTGTATAAATTTCCCAGGTCCACCCTGAAATTATTTTAGTATTCCATTCACTGTTGGGGTCCCAGCTATGGGCAAATAGTTGACACCCAAACTTGTGTAAAAAATAGGTTTTAATACCAATAAATTTTTTGTAAAAAAAAAAAAAATAAAAAAATATTAAAAAAAAATTTTTTTAGGAAAAATTAAAAATAATACTTTTTTTCAAAAAAAAAAAAAAAACTTTTTTTAATATAAATTAAAAAATATGACCAGCTATAGGTTTCTTCAAGGAATAATATTCCCAGAAACAGATTTTTGAAGAAAAACATATTACCAGCAATAAAAAATTTTGTTGGCATTAAATAACCCATTGAGGTTGATATGCCATAAAACAAAGTGAACCAAACCATGATTACAATTAAACGAAAAATAGGAAAAAAAAAACACTAGCCTATAAAAATTTCATTATATCCAAAGTTAAAAAAATAAAATAAAAATCAAGCGATTATTACAATTGAGCAAAACAGTACAGTTACGATAAAAGTTTTATTCCCCTTCAAGTCCATAAAATTCATTGTCTTCGTTATCAAAACTCTGATACTCATTTTCAATACTACTATCATTGTCAGTAAATAATACGTCATCTTCCATGCCATTGAGAGCATTACTAATGCCACACTCTTCAAAAGATTTCACAACAATTTCTGGTCTAATATTATCCCAAGCTTGCTTCATCCATTCGCAGACTTGTGCAATGTTGGGTCATTTCATTCTTCTTGTAAGTGTAAGGTCGTGATCAGGCATTGACAGTGATATTGCCCCTTCATGTTTAAGTCCTAAGATAATAGGAGTTGCCAGGTAGCTAATCTTGGCCGACTATCACAAATTTTAAACCTACATATGGCATAAGACGCAGGGGAATTTTAAAAGATATTTTTAGTTTAAAAAGAAAAAAAGTGTGCCTTATATGCCGTCAAATACAGTACCTCAAATAATTCCAGTGTTAAAAAAAACTATTTAATCTATTTTATGGTCTTAATCCTAGAACACTAACCATGGGTATATAGTACCCAGCGCAAATTTTCCTATTTTTAATTACAATTTTCAGTACCTGATTTTCTTACCTAAATAATGTTTTTTCAGTTCCTATTAATGTTAACTCAAAGTACAAAATTTGAAGTGCCTGCATGTAAAATATTTCAAATAAAGATTTATATTTAATATTTTTTTTGATATTTTCAAAATTGGGTATGATATACCCATGGTTAGTAGAGGTGTAACTTTAATTGATGGTTACTGTTCTATGGTTAAGTGTCACTTGAGTATTATTATGAGGCCCCATTTTGTCCTACTTCCTTACACTTACACTATAAAATACAAAATGATGACTTAAACTGTAGTTACTAGATGCCCTTTTTACCTTACGAAAAGCTCCCATTCACCAACCCCTTTAGTCTCTAGAAACTTCTTCTGGGTTCTAGAGGGTACAAAAAACATATATAAACAGGAGTTCGTACCAACTAACCAGTTGCCTTCAAAACCCACAGCCACGACTACTGAGGTCGATTTTGGTCCCTTTTGATTCATGAACAAAGCTTCGACTGAAAGAACCTGAGTTCCGACAGTCCTCAAAAAGAAAAGGTTATCGGTAAATGCTTCACCTTTTTTCCTTGATATTATTGACCAAACTCCTTTCCACCAGCATCTAAAAAATGAGGTACCTCCAACATGTGTCACATGCCAAGAATCTTATACAGTCGAACACATCCTACTAAATTACCATAATCTCCAATGAATCTGTAGTAAACACTACAAATCAGAAAACCTAAAGGATCTATTCGAAAATACTAATCCAAGAAACAAATTTGATTAAAGAAACTGGGATCTACAGAAAAGTCTTTAAAAAAAAAAAAAAACCCAAAAGACCCCCCCCCAAAAGACAATGCATTTTTTGAAAAACAAATATTACCAGCTATACATCATTTTTTTTTTTTTTTTTTTTTCAAAAAGAAAAAATATTACCAGCAATACATAATTGAAAGAAAATTACCAGAAATAGAAATTTTTGAAGGAAAAATATTTCCAGAAATAGATCTAAAAATAAATATTACCAACAATAAAATTTTGTCGGCATTAAATGACCCATTGTTCCGTAAAAACCAAACCAAACTCCTTTATTTTATATACATGTGAATATCTAATTATTTTTCTAAGAAAATAATATGATTCTTTGACTAAGGACAAATTCCCATCCGCCACCTTAATCTTAACTGTATTGGATTTCCTCTTCTACTCCCTCATATAGCTACACGTTAAGCAAACTACTTTCTGGTCTCTTGCAAGTTTATTAACTTGTTAGCATTTCCCTTCATATATTGTTTAAACCTCAACCCTACTGTTTATAAAAAATATTGTATTATATGTTAAATAAAACCCACTTTTCATTATTACATGTAATCTTTTCTTTCAACTTTAATTTCTAAGAATCTGTTTCATCTTATTTTGTGTTGTGCCAGCTGTAACAGTATACAGAAGGTCCTTGGATTGCGTTGGACCCAGCATATGGCATTTTATGGTTACAGTGCCATTGCTCATAATATATCATCATGTGATGCTATATGAGTAAGACATTATTTCTTCACTTGCTGTACACCATGTTAGATTGTGCTACACTTGCCGTCTCTGGTCTGTGTTGTCTTTTGGTGGGGAACTTTTTGAAATTCATTATGGCTCTCAAGTGTAAAGCAGACTCAGCTTACATCGAAAATCTGGTTACATCTTGCCAGAATGGATCTCTGGATCCCCCGTATGTAATTTCAGTTTTCAGGGTAAAGTTAAATACTGTAAACTGTATTTATTAAACTAGAGACCGTAGTTAAGGGGGAAGTATTAAAACATTGCTTACTTAATCCTTTGGTGTCTGGCGGGGGACTTGTGAGTCTGGAAAGGTAAACATAGTAACAAATAAAAGTGGCAGTTGGCAAATCTGGTTGTTAGAGGAAAGAATTTCTGTTTCAAGTAAGCCATTCCGTTTTTTCCCCCCCCCTGTCCGTTTTCCATTTTCACCGAAAATAAGCCCCTCTACATATGCACATATATACATATGTATACACACGTGCATATACAAATACTCATGTAGAAATATTCAATCACATATGGCCTGTTTAAATTAAAAAATCTTTTGCCTATTTAGTGTTTCCATAACTTTGTTTATTTGTATATTTGAAGTTTTTTTTTTTACATATTCATTTGTTGTTCTCATTTTGTTTTTTTAACCCAGTTTAAAGTTTTTTTAATTTAAAGATTTTTTTTTTTTTTTAATTTAAAGATTTTTTTTTTTTTTTTAATTTAAAGATTTTTTTTTTCTTTTTAATTTAAAGATTTTTCTATTTGATTTAAAGATTTTTTTTTTTTTTTTTTTTTTTTTTTTTTGCAAATAATTTTTTTGTAAATAATTTTTTTTTTTTATTTTGTAAATAATTTTTTTTTTTCGTATTTATTGCGTATTGCTTCTTTAGTTTTTTCTAAATTAGATATGTTTGACTGTAACATCATTTATTTACATTTTTAAATATTCTTCTTTTTAAGATTTCCATTTTACCTGCTGGGAAGATTGGTCCTGTGGCAATCAAAAGTGAAAGCTGCTCAATCTACACTCTACCCATCCAAAACCACGACCATCCTTCAGACAATCTGTCAGCCACAAATCTAAATACTGCTACCCAGAACTGACTTCTTATCCAAATTATGGAAGAAAACTTGCTTGGGAAATTTTAATTTTTTCACTCATTCTTTTTAACATTTGGCATTTTGTTGTGAAAAGAACTCATGATTTTGGTATTACTATAGAATGGTAAGAAGTTATTTTCTATAGGACAGTCATGCTGCAAATTAAATCATGATTATCAAATTGTGCAAGAACTTTATGTAAAAAAAAAAAAAAAAAAAAAAACAGGGGGTAAAAAGATATAATTGCAAACTTGAGCATTTAAATTCTGTAATTTCATCAGGAAAGACCGTGGCTCTAAATCTGAAGAAATACGGTCGGAACATTCTTTCCTTATTAGCACCGAGGAAATCTTAAAGAATACTGTTTCAGGAGGATTTTTTTATTTTTCTAAACCTGAAGGAATTTATCTAAAAAAAATTCTTTGACTTTTTGCAAGGAGACAATGGATTTGCCAAAGGATGATGTTACTGCTCGTCCTGAAGAATGCTCAACTGAGGATTTGGGCCAGAAAGGAAAGGAGTCTGCAGATAAAGATTTATCTACAAGTCCGTCACAGAAACATTTAGTAATTCCCAAAGTTGCTAGACGGTTATCAGCGAGGAATGCAAAGCGAAAGCTCGTCTCCATGAGAGAAACGACAAAGCTCAAAGCCAAGAAGCAGAAACAGAGTTTCTCCTCCGACGATGATTTTGTTTTGAGGGAATGGGATAGGCCTGACAGCAGCTCAGAAGACGAGAGTGAGGATTCCGATTCCACCACTGAGGCTCCCCACAAATGTCACATTTGCAGCCGTTTCTACAAACACTACAAGAGCCTGAAATACCACCTGAAAACACATTCAAAACGCCCTTTCAAACACCAGTGCCAGACGTGCGATGCTGCATTCGCTCAAAAAGTCGACCTTGAGAAGCATATGAGGACGCATGATGGAAGCCGGCCCTACAAGTGTGAGGAATGTGACAGCCGATTCACACAGTCCTCCGCTCTGAAGCGTCATGAGAGAATTCACGCGAAAGTAAAACCATTTTCCCTGCAGGCACATCTTGTTCACTGTCTTTCTCACAGAAGTCCTCCCTGAAGCGACACCAGAACTCCCACCAGGAGACGAAGCCGTTCAAGTGTGAGTTTTGCCAGGCATCGTTCGGTGGGAAGCAGAATCTCCAGGCACACGTGAATTCGCTGCACGGCGATCTACCTACCCGGAAACAGCAGAATTTCACCTGTAACATATGCCAAAGTTGAGATTTTCTTTGGAAAAACAATCTTTTGACGCATAAAAAGAACACTCACCAGCAGTCGAAGGGCCACAAGTGTACAAAGTGTAGCAAATCGTTTTCTTCAAAGTCTAACTTGAACCGACATTGTCTGCAAGTGCACCCAGAGTTACCAGAAGATGGTGCCAAGGAGGACACTGAAAAAAAACCGTTTGTATGTTCTGTCTGTGACCAACGGTTTTCCAGGATTGTCGGCCTTAAGTTACATTCACGGTTGCACAATACCCAGAACTTGTACTATTGCAGCTTTTGCGGAAAGATGTTTGCCTATAAACAGTGGCTGCGGAAGCATATGGTTATTCATCATAGCAGTAAAGAGTATTCCTGCGAGCAGTGTGGGCGTGGATTTCGTTCCTTGTTTTTACTTGACATGCACAAGAAATTGATGGGTGGGACATGCACAAGACGAAAATTGCAGACTTCTTCGCAACCTGGACAAGACCGCTGGAAACAAATGTGCAAATACTGCAGCAAGAGATTTGCTCTGTCGTCTCGGCTGGCTAAACACGTACGTAATGTCCACCCAGAGGCGGAAGTATTCACGTGTGATGTGTGCGATAAGGGCTTCTGCTATTATCTTGAATACCTGCCCCATCGAAGGACACACCGGAACATTCCGTATCAGTGCAAGGCATGCGAGCTGGCATTTCCCACTTACAAACAGCTTCTTCAACACCGCGCCGGCCATCCGAACCCTTTGCGAAAATCTTCCTTGCCTTCCACAGATCCATCTTCCATTCCCACTGTCTCCGCTGATGCTGGAGTTTCTGCGAATTCCTCTGACACTATAGGTGAAAGCGATCCTGGGAAAGGACAGGATGCAGGAAATTCTGGCGGGGATGAAAATTCTTCCACCGGACAAGTCCGAATTAACGAGAGCTCTACAGATCCCGGACTTCCGGTTCCAGTTTCTGAGAGCCTCGTTTGCCAGATTTGTCGTCTGGTATTCCTTACGAAGCTGAACTACCAGAAACACTGTCGGTTGGTCCATGGCAAAATGAAATATTCTTGCCAAAGTTGTGACGAGAACTTTGACCTCCGCAGACTGCTGGACATTCACACGAAGCGCTGTCATCCAAAGAAGCCTGGACGAAAGAAGAAGAAGAAGAAGGAGGAGGAGGAGAAGAATATTAAATCAAAGATAATAAAGCCAAAGAGGGCGCCAAAGTACGACCCTGCCAGACTTGAAAGGTTCTTCAAGGCCTGCGTAAAAAGAGCTAAGGAGAGGTCAAAAAAGAAATCTTTGGGCACAAAGCGCGAAAAGGTCGTCAAACTGTCAATGATGAATTATGTCCTTGATTAATCTTTTGCCAGAAGTCGGATGTGCTAAGTCTTAGTGTTTCAGCCCATATTTCATGTTGTAATCGAAAATGGCTCCCTTTATCTATACTTATTTAACTCTTCAGCATTCAACCTGCCCTGTAAAAAATCGGATCTCAATGTTCAACCTGCCTGACCCGCATTAGGACATGATACTGCCACGATATATGGCAGCATCATTGCAAATGACACAGAAAGTTGCACAAATAGTGAGACTTTGGCTGGTGATGTTTATGGGTCGGGTTTGAGAGTTTTGAGTGCTAAAGGGTTAAGGCCCGCCAGTGGTCAATTGCTACTTAGAGAATTTATTTTATAATTATTGGGAAATATGTACAAATACGAAAACTACTTTGTAACTAACCAAACTCCAACTACATGTATAAAAAAAAAAAAAAAAAAACTAAAAAAAAGTTTTAAGTTTATTTTTACTAATCCTAGTTCATTCAATGTCAAATGATTTTTGAAAGTTCCTTAATTAAAATTTATAAAAAATGTTATATATTACAACGAATCATTCATACAAAAAGTAGATTAGTAAAGTTAATGATATAAAATGGCGAAATCCTTTTGCGAGCAAAATTTTAAAGTTGCATTAACTTACAAATCACTCGAATGTTATGATCCTTGTTTTTTAAAATTATAAACTGTATTAAGTCTTCCTTAAATATGCAAGTACTTTCGACTGTACATCCAGTCATCTTCAGGCATGTAAATTATTATTTTTGGTAAAATTTAGTAAATGTGTTGATAACAGCTACAAAATTGTCGAGCGTGCAGTCACAATGCTAAGGTTGAATTATTTTGAAAATTTAAGTGTGTATGTTTTTACTAATATGGCAATTTGAGAATTTTTCTTTTTTTTTGTTGCAGGAGTTTATCAGTCAATGTGGTATGAACTAAATAGTTCGATAAGTAGAGCAATGTTTCAGTTGTTATCCTGAAAATTTGCATGTCGGATGACTTCTTTCAAATCAAATGTGGTGCAGTTCAGTTTATGTTACAATGAATCATACAAAACAAAAAAAAATACAAACTATTTAGTTCATTCCACATTGACAACAAAGTTGTCTGACATGCAAATTTTCAGGATAACAACTGAGACGTTACTCTATCGAACTATTTAGTTCATGCCACATTGACTGATAAACTCCTACAACAAAAAATTCTCAAATTGCCATATTAGTAAAAAAACACACTCTCTTAAATTTTCAAAAAAATTCAGCCTTGCGACTGCACGCTCCACAAGTTTGTATCCATTATCAATAACACATTTAAAAAAAAAAAAAAAAAACATTTTGATTTGCATTTTTTTTTTTTTTTTTTTTTTGTCTTGGATGCTACCAGAATTTTACCAAAAACAAAATAATTTCCATGCCTGAAGATGACTGAATGTACAGTCAAAAGTACTTTCATATTTAAGGAAGACCTAATACATTTTATAATTTAAAAAAAAACAAGGATCATAACATTCATCGAGTGATTTGTAGGTTAATGCATCTTCAAAATTTTGTTAGCGAAGGAATTTCGCCATTTTATATCACTAACTTTACTAATCTACTTTTTGTATGAATGATTCATTGTAATATAAATTAAAGTGCACCACATATTTGAGATATATACACTTGTGTATCATGTAACTTTTGAAAACTTAAAGCTAATTTTAAGTGTAGTCACATCATGCATAATATAAAACTAGTGTATGTACTGCTGACCCTGGCTATGCCATTGACTAAATGATATACCAATTTACTGTAGTCAAAATGTACAGCTGTATTTAAAATAAACATGATTTTGATAAAACTGAGGTTTTACTTAACTGTATCCGATAATAATGCATGTAGTATTCACATATTAGTATCGTATTATAAAATACAAACATAGAAAAATATGCATCTTTTCCATTGTTTATAAGATGTTTAGCTGTTTCTTGTTCGGTTGTATTCATTTATACAATGAGTATTGCACTACTAAAGATACTTTTATCATTCTCGTACATTTTTAACTTATTTAACTAGAGGATGGTATAAAGAGATAAAGGAAAGGAGGTTAGTCTATTGTAATTTGGTCTCTCAAAAAAGGAACTCACACAAGATACATGTTAGTCATTTTTAATTTTTAACTTGTTTAAATAGAAGATGGGATCAAGAGATAGAGGAAAAGATGTTAGTCTATTGTAATTTGGTCTCTCCAAAAAGGAACTTGCATGATACATGAGATATGATAAAACAATTTTTTTTTTTTTTTTATAAGTGAAAATTTGCAGATCACATGTAACTCTGGATCATGTGTTACCCAAGTGTATATGGTGTGTGTGTGTGTGTATAATATTGTGTATGCATGTATGTAATATTTTTTTGAAAAGTGTAAAAATGTTCATGGCTAAAAAAGAAAGAAAAAATAATTTGCATGTAATAGTATTTCATTTCACTTTTCATTAAAGCTTAATTTTTTTTTTTTTCTTTTAAAATTTTCTTTTGTATATGAAAAATATATAATATTCTTTTTTTATAATGAAGCTTTTTATTTTTCATCCATATTTTATTTTTAATTACAATTTAATTTTTTTTTTTTTTTTTTATTCAAAAATTAATTTTTATTTTTATCCTGAATTTTAAATTATTTCTAAAAAAAATTTATAAAAAAAAAATAAAGTACTGTTTTTGACTGCATATAAGATGCACCCCAATTTCAGCTTTTATCTTAAAAATTAAAAAAAATTTTTTTTTATATCAATTATACAATCGCCACAGTTTATTTACCATTTTATAAATAACTATGAAAAGTAACTTTTCATTCATAATTTTGTATCACTGAATTATAAAACAATTTGAATATCATTTTCTGGGCATAATACATTTTATAGCTCAGATTATTTCATGTTTTAATTTTCCAATTTTTTTTTTTTTTTTTTTTTTGATACAACACGTAAGATTTTAATTTTGTCTTAATCATTTTTCCCCGAAAACAATAATTTTGAAAAAGTTAAATTTTTGGTCATTTTAAAAAAAAAAAAATGCCAAGAAAATCTGCCGACAGATTATCTATTGTCAGCCAAGTACTGGCTGATGATGAGTAGTCACTAAGCACCTTGACTAAAGCAATTGACGAAGCAAACAAATTATTTTGTTTGGAATGGATGGCAAAGCATCAACTAATTGTCAATCAATTTGAATTGCCAAAAGGTAAATGTCAGTGTGGACTAAACAGAAAGGATACTAGATTTCATAAATACAGTGAGAACAATACAGTAATCAATATATATATATATATATATGTTTTCTTTTTTATTTTCTTTCTTTTTCCTAAATTGGATCTCGTTCAAGTAACACTTTTTATTTTCTCCTGGAGCCAAACATTTTCTGCAGCAAGATGCAGTGATTGAAGCTGGAATTGCAATTTGGTAATACCATCCTTGTATTGGTCAGAACCTGCAGGATGGAACACAATGAGCATCTGTCACTCAATCCTGTTGAAATTGCCGGAAGTGAAACAATCGCTGAATTAGATGAAACATTTTTAGAAAGTGTTAATATAATGGCGGTGGGATGTGCCAAGGACGTTTGGTATTTGGTGTGATTGAAAATGACTTGGGAACCTGTTTTATTCAAACAATTACAGATAAAACATCAACACTAGTTCCAGCAATGGGGGAACATTTTACAAGCAATTTCTAACTTCACATGGTTGGCCACCATACAGTGCTATTCCCCACCCCCCCACCGAATACCCAGTAAATTCTGCAATCATACATAAGGAAAAATTTGTCCACCCAGTGAATGGAGATACTCAAATTATAGATACCATTATAACCTGTTGGGCCTGGGTCACCTCTGGATTTGACCTTTTTGGTCAGTTCCAGGCTGCACGGTCACTTGTGGTTCAAGCATTGGTGTTGGTCGCTGCACCATTGGGTCCACCATGCCCTGCTCGTTTTCTTAATCACAGGGTCAGCAGAATTGATTACAGCGGCAACTGTTGCATTGAACCTAATCTCAGTGAGCTGGCTATGTTGTGTTTTAAAAAAAAGTAATGTCTCTTTGCAAAAATGCAAACGGTAACAGTCTTGGGTCAACTTTCAATTTGGTTTTATGCAGTTTTTCAGTGTACAAAACCATTCCCACTGCAATTCTCTATAGTGACACTTTGTCTATCGGTGTTAATTCTGGAATAAGGCTTATTTTAGGAATTCTCTTGGCAGCAGGTTACAGGGGTTCAACAGTTCCTTCCTCAGATGGCACTCCAACTAACTGCTAATTTGTCCAAAGTGCTTATATTGACTTCGATTCAAGACTGGCTTGGGCTGAGGATTTGGAGTTTCTTTCTTCCAACAAGGGCTCTTTGCTACCTGATTTGTAAAATTATCTCTCCAAATTTTAGATCACTTCTTACTACGGGTAGTAGTATAGGTATTGGCCCGCCCATATAACTCATACCTTATTCATGCCTCACACCATTATTTCCCAATGGGTAGAGGTAAATTTTCTCATCCTCCCTTGCTATTCCATCATGGGGTGGTTATAGCTGTCTTCTTGACAATTCTAATCCATGTGGGCGAAGGGCTCTCTTGTTTTAATCATTAATTTTCCATAACAAATATAATTTTCATAGCCTTGGTCTGGTTTAGTGTATCCCCAACCAGTCATACTGCTTCCACAATCCTCCGATTATCAGGCAGACAACCTTACAGCTGTGTTTCTCATATTGATTCCTTCAATGCATTATACATTCCTACCTTTTGACCCGTCCACACCTTCAAAATTATAAACTATTATGTTCAATTTAATTCTTTTCCACCAGAAAATCATGAGATATTTTCGTAAGTAAACATAATCTATATGCCATCTATGTTAGACATTTCCATGACGATTATCATCATCATCCGTATGTTAAACATTTCCATGACGGTCGTCCTTGAGTATTGAATCTAGAGGTTAGCAGTGAATATTTCGGAGACAGTAGGAAAACGTAGTGAAGGTTCGCAGTGGATATCACAGCAGAGTGTAGTTCATCCTTCTCCTGGTCGCCTTTGGTCCTTCCGGTAGACGAAACAAGATGGCCGCCTTTATACACGACGAATACAGTGTTGGGCGGCTTCTGATTGGTCAACCTTCCATTGGTCGATTATAAAGGGAAATAAGTCATTCTGACTCGCTCACTAGTCATCGGTAATATATACCCAAAAAACCGTAACAATCTTGCCCTGGCACTCGCTGTGGTGTAATGGTTAGCAAGTTGATCTTGCCAGAACCATTGCCACTGAGTAGTGAGTTCAATCCTCACTGGGTGCCCCATACTTTCGGCCTTGTGCCACATCTAAGCTACGCTTGGAAAATACGGGCACCTCGACGTGGTGTAATGGTTAGAAAGCTTGTCTTGCTAGATCAATTACGACTGAGTAGTGTGTTCTATCCTCACTGGGTGCCCCATAATTCAGGCCTTATGCCACATCTAAGTTGGGCTTAGAAAATCACTATATGCCATCTGGCCCTTTTAACTCTCACTGCCTGCTCCATTTAATATTTCAAATTAACCCTTTTCTTTTACCAGTGCTAATGTCACTCTATAGCGAAGAGTTCACCCGAACAATTATAAAGTATTTCTAGAAAATGGACAGAGAAAACTTTATGGTGGTGGGAATATGATGGGATTACGATTTACTTGTAAACAAGCGGAACACGCCATGCCACTTACATTGAAGCAAACCACCCACATTAACCTCCGTCTTCCATCGATAAGTTTTACTCGTAAAGCTTCGTCTCGCAAGCCACTGTTCTGGGGAACCAACTCCCAAGAGGATGTTTAACCTGTTCAAATCTAGCCCCTTTTATTCGTATAAACTGCTTCTTAACATACATAACCCTCTACTACGAGTGGCTCTTAGGCCTTGTATCAGACCAGGCCCAAAATGGAGTACGGTTGTCATATTTGGGCAGGTGCTGCCAAACCTCTCTCTCTCTCTCTCTCTCTCTCTCTCTCTAGCCTTGAGTTCAAAAGCGTCCCCCGAGCCCCCCTGTGGGTGACGAATTATTGTTCACTCTTCAACCCTTCTCCCACAGGCAGGATTTGGCAAGCTTCTCGCTGCTCTAACGCTACTTCCACGGAAGGTGCTCGGACGGACTATATTTCCTGGTCCTGTCGAGGTTAAAACTTCACGGTAAGAACACGCCACACCACTTACATAGTAGCAAACCACTCACATTCCCTTCGTATTCCACTGGTGAGAAGTAAGTTCCACTTGAGCATCTTTTTCCTGTGAACTACTTCCCTGTGGAACTGATTTCCAACAGGATGTTTCCCAAATCGCTACAATCATAGCCTGTTAAAGGCTAGTGTTAACCTAATGTAAACTCTCTAACTTGAGTAACCCTCGGGCCTTGTAAAGGGTGAACCTTACTGTAAGAAAACAAAGATGAAACTTTATGCTCAATACTCCTTCAATATGAAACTAAACAAACGATATTTTCACTATTTACATTATTTGGACTATTGTCCTCATCTTTGTCACCATATTTATTACAACGTTTTGGCCGTTGTACGCTCCGGCATTTTTCAGATGGTTGGAATGTCAATCTGAATCCTTTATTTCGCTCGCTGGGGTAGACTGTTCTAGTTCCCCGTGCCATGTCTAATGGATGTCAGTTATCAGTTATCTCTTGTTAATTCCCCTCTCCAAGTTCTCCACTGCCTTAATCGGGTATTGAACTCGTAACTCTTTGGGTCCTGTCACTGGATCTAACCAACACCTTTATTTACAGTGCCATGTGTCCCTGAGCGAAATAAAGGGTTAAGTTCAATATTCCAACCATCAAATTTATCACTTCCCATTTTTGGAAGTCAATTACTTTCTGTTTTAGAGGGGTTCTCCCCCTTCTGTGAGGAGAGGTCGGAGGAGAATTATCCTCCCAAACTCTTCCTTTCTCATATTGGTATCTCATACCAATCCCTTCAGTGGGCATCAACAAGATCCCTTCTTTCTCATTCATTCACCTCCTCCTATCACACATGCTACCACTTTGGACAATGATCTCTTGGCAGGGTGGGGGTGGCTACACCGGCTTCAGTTTACAATTATCGCCCAAAGAAAAAAAAATTATCTTCCCTTTTCTTTCTTTCTTTTCTATCGGCCAGAATTCTTATGAATCACACATTGCGGCCATTAATTTCTTATCTTATCCTGGGGTCACCTGGAATTCATTAGCGGAATTCTCCCGACTCATTAACTATCGCCAGTCAACTATTAACTGGGTGGTCGTTTCCATTTGGAGACTAAATCTCTTTGTCTTTATCGTCTCAATATTATCACATTCTCGGTGACAGAAAGTCTGTCATTAACAGTTTGAACAGCTAGTAACAATGATTCTTCTTCTCGACCCTCTCTTCTCATGTCAAGATCCGGACATACAACAGATGGGTCTCCTCGCTGGATGCATGAATCAAAACCAAATGATATCTCTGAAAGATAATTAGTGGCTGTTCTAGTTTTGTTTATCTTTTAGAATTGTTTTCCTTGCCGCGTCATGACATTAATTAATTCTGATAGAATCCGAGACCTGATTCTCTTACGAATTTTTTGTCTTCTGCGAAAAAAATATCTTTTTTCGTAAATGAAAATAAAATCTTTACCCATTTTTCTTTTGTTAAAAAAAAAAGTCGCTTGGTATGTCTTACGTTATAGCTCTTTCACGCCTTAAGTATTTCTCATTATTAATTTCCATGCTTAATTAGTTAGTCAATTACCATAGCTAAATAGTGTCACAATACCTCATCTCAGAAATATAGACAGATACTGAAGAAGGCCGGAACGTACAACGGCCGAAATGTTGTAATAAATATGGCAACAAAGATGAGGGCAATAGTCCGAATAATGTAAATAGTGTACATAATACCTCATCTCGGAAATATTGACAGATACTAAACGATATTTTGTTCCCCCTTGAATAATTGTGATTCTTTTTTGTAAATATTCACTCAATGCAAGGCTCGATGCAGAAGATTACAGAATGAAGTTGCAAGGACGTAAGATGAAGAAATAATTGCAGATTACGAGGACGTGTAGGCTATATAATATTTAAACCTAGTCTTGAAGAGGTTAAGATTGTAGTCGTCGAGGAAGCATGCCACTAAGAGTCTGTTCCCTGAATTAGCGTTTTTTTTCTTTGCAAGAAACTGAGTAGAACTTCCTCCTTACAAATGGAATCAGAAATGAATGAGGACGAATCGACTGGTATACATGGCATGGCGGGTCTTAGCTGTGAAGGTCTGAACTGGAGGAACCAAGAAATGAAGGTAATGAGGATGATTCAACCCTGAATGCTGCATGGCAGGACTGAGCTGTGAAGGTCTGAATTGGTGGATCTAAGAAATGTAGCTCGTCTGAACGTTTGCCATGGAAATAGCGATAGAGTAGAGAGAAACTTAGCTGTGATGGTCTGAACTGGTGGATCTAAGGAATGTAGCTCGTCTGAACGTTTGCCATGTGACATTTTGTTCTGTGGGAAAATGGCAACCGGTTTGAAAATAATCCATCGCCTGTAAGGCCGCGTAAAACCATATTTAATGAGATAATGAACAAAAAGAAAACGTTTAGCAATCTGACAGGTTTCTCTTTTATTAAAGCTTCATCAGAGAATGGATATGAAAAAAAAATTCCTATTTTTACTTCGGTGTTGTTTGACTCTCATTGATTAATCATGTTTCACGTGCATTCGACTTTTTAAACCAGCGTTAATATAATTTGTGGCGTTCCAAATTCAAGACGAGACGACGCGTTCCTTCGAAGTTCGAAGAAAAGGTATTCTAAGCCTAAGTGAAAAACTTTAGATATTGCTTTATGTACACCTTTGTCCAAATTAATTGAAACGACCGCTTTATTTTCCTTTCATTCATCATATGGTCAGTTTTACCCCCACTCAAGTGATAGTTTGGCCTTGAAAAATATTGCGTCATCCGTGATTGAATCAGATTTTTATCACGCCCAGACACTGTTGTCTCGACTGTCGATTAGTTGCCCTACGGCCATTGTCAGTGACAGCTGTAGTCGATTTCTATTTTTTTTCCTCAGACTAAGTCATTTGCAGTGGTGTACAGTAATATGAGTCTATTTTGGGGATGTATGATGAAATTTGTTTGGCCTTGAAAAATATTCCGTCATCCATGATTACATCAGTTTTTTTCTCACGCCCAGATAGTATTGTCTCGACTGCCGATGAGTTGCCCTACAGCCATCGTCGTTTTAGACCCACTGGAGTGACAAAGTGCAATCGATTTCTATTTTTACCTCAGATTATGTCATTATTGTCTCGACTGTCGATTAATTGTCCTAAGTTACTCCAAAGAAGGGTAAGAAAACTGTAGCGCTGCGCGAACACACTAGCAAGCCCTACCAGTGAGCAAATTAATGTACTATAGATTGACCCGGAAACTCTTCTGATTTAAATCCAATCGAGAATCTGTGATCAATCTGCAAGGGACGACTTCGTGGAATGGAGATACGAAGTACTAACATGTGCACTGGATCGTGTTTCATTGGAAAAATTCGAAAAAAAGTAAATAATAACAGAATTATTCGTTTTGGTTCAATTAATTTGCACAAGGGTGCATGTAAATGTTTAATAATTCTCGTTTGTCTATGTGGGGTTCTTCTTTGCCATATTTGTCAAGTTTAAGACAAAGATAAAATGATATTTCTATGCGTCACCGAAACAAGTTCATAACATGGAAATGTGCCAACTGATGACAGAGGGTTATGCGCACGCGCATAGTTCTGAAGAAAGTTATGCGCTCGCAATCATGGCGCTGAGTGTAGCATGTTGGATGACAGGTTTGTCTCATAAACGATTGTCTTGTTGAGCTGCATCTTTGCCATAGAATTGCGCCAGACTTGGCTATCATTTGTAAATGACGACAAAGTACGTATGTTATTTTAGACTAATCGATGACAAGAAACGATTTTTTTCTGCTGTTATTGCGAAGCCATAGCTAAAGTGGTCATAATAGTGGTATTTACAAAATGATGAATAACCCCTACGGATGACAAGACCAACAATGGCTGATAATTGCAGTCATTGTCAAAAAGCGGCAGCCTCTTCCGGTAAATGCTGGCGGGCTCCAGTCAATGTTGAAAATCCTGGAAGCCATCTTTGTATTTTTTTCCGGCAGATCATGTCATTTTTATAATGTAGAATTTGTCATCACTTGTCAGTGGATTTGTAAGGGACTGTTTAATTTGTTAGGGTTTTATTTATTTATTTATTTATGTGGCTTATTTATTTATTCTTTGCCCGAATCTCTGGAATGGGGGATTATTATCCTAAAGTATACTTCAACTCTATATTTCAAAACGTCTCCGAAATTTTACTGTTATTTTTGTTTTCATCAATGGGATTAGATAGGTTCAAATATCGCCCGGTTCATACTCCTCTTCGGTCGTTCGAACAGGAGTAGAGGTTTCCTTTCTACGATTTTTTTTTTAGGTTTGGCTTTGATACTCTTTCGTAACTGCCAAGGGCATCAAGACCAAACACCCAGGGAAACTGACGGGTTTTGTTTCATCAGGGTAATGCCCCCGCACACAAGTTCTTGCTTTCAATTGGCTTCTGTGCGTGACTGGATTTGAACTGATTGATCACCCTCACTATTCTCTTGATTTGGACCTCTCTGACTATCATCTGTTCTCCAATATCAACAAAAGAACGCTTGACTGGTAACCACTATCGCAGTGATGATTGCGTCTTATCTGATGTTGACGAGCTTTTATAGTGTTGCTCAAAAAAAGACAAACAGGATAAAAGCTTATTCCCCATCTAGCAGCATGGCCCGGCGTTGCCAGTGCTTGATTCAAAAATCGTACGACTCATACAGCAATCGCTATCACTTGAGTTAAAATATTTTTGCCCTTCCTTGCCTTTAAAGGAGTGCCCTTTGCCGTGCTGATGTTGCTACATGACTTACTTCTTGCCTATCTCACACTGCGAATTTTTTCTAAGCTCTATACTAAACATCTGTTACGAAAAAAGAACTAAACAAAATGAACACAAAACGATCAGCTTTAAAAAAGGACTCGTAACTGGAAAAACCAAATGAAAAAAAGAATGTTAACAACAAATACTTTTTCACACCCAACCCAGTTCTGCGGAATCAGAATCAACGTTGAGTTTAAGCAAGCGAATGAGTTAATTGGAGTAAAGTGCCATGCAGATTTAAATTTTTCCCACTTGTGACGAATGCAGCTATCGATATTTTTTTGCATGCTAGCATGCTAGTTAACATTCGTGTCAGTCAGCTGTTGGCTCTCACGCTGGCCAATAGAATCTTCCTGCCTATTCGTGGCAGCCAGCTATTGGCTCTCACTCTGGCCAGTAGAAAATGACCGCAAACTACATGAAAATTGCCGTAGAAGCATGAAAAAATCGATTATTTTCACTATCGATGGGAGTTGGGAAATGCAAAGTCGGTCTTGGCCTTTCCCGCTAACTTGGAGCATGTGCATGTAAATTTTGGTGCAAATCCGTCGAAAATGGCGGCCGTGCATTCGTTACACACACACACACACACACACACACACACACACACACACACACACACACACACACACACACACATCCTGCCTTTTATAGATAGAGATAGAATACAAACACCGTAACACCGAGAGAAGTGTGTGAACCGTAAAGGAAAATGTTAAAAAAATAGACCTCATTTGGTCACATTGCATGAGAATATCTCGGTTAGCCTATGAACTTTTCAGCGGACCTCATATGCCATTCGGGGTGGGCGAAGCCAGGGGTGAACAACCTTTTTGAGAGTGCGTGCCGAAACCGGCCAACGCACTGGCACAAAATTTATCCACGTGCCAACAAAAATTTTTGAAACCTCTAAACTAGCAGCAACTTAAATGGAACTGAACCTCAGTGGCGTAGCTAAGTCGGGGGTGAGGGGGTGCGGACCGCCCCGGGTGCCAGCACAGGAGGGGTGACACAATGTCACCCCCAACAAAATTTTTCGACCAGGCTAAGTTGCCAAAAATAGTCTGAAAAAGGTGGTGGAGACACAAGGTTTCGCAGGCGGGCATATGACCCTCCCCCAGAAATAATTTATGACCCCCCTGTTTTGTCCCCTCGTCAGAAATGTTCTAATAAATTGTCAGAAAATTTGTGAGTAGGAAAAATAGCAATGTTTTCAGTTTTCATGTGTTTCAGTTGCTACAATCTTGCTTACTAACAAGAGACATTGTTGTAACATTTTATCGGATGATATGGTGTTTTAACTCTGCATCATTAATAACAACAAAGCGAAATACGAAGCCAAAAGTGCAACAATTTCAGTCTTGCCTGTGTATCAATTCGCTGAGATACAATTTTCCATTGAGTGAGCGATATACTTTTGAATATATCTACTAGTGTTGGGACGATTAATCGGAATCGAGAATCGGAAAAAATCGGAACTTTTGGGGTATCGGAAACAGTATCGGAATCGGAAAAATTTGTGCCTATTTTCCGATTCCCAAAACGATTCTTTTAAATTTTTAACTTAATTTTCCATTATTGGTACTAATGATAAATATTTATTGGTTTTAAATTATCCCTAAAATTAAAATCATAATAACATCAAAATACGATGTAAATTTATTTTACTTGTATAAAGAAAAACAAAAAAATAAACTTTGCATAAATTCTCTAGATAACCTTTAAAAGAATGCAGTTGATTTACAATGTTCCGAAAAATGCTTAAAAATTAAATAAAACATTTTTGTCAAGAAAAATACTTTCAAACATCATTGATAATTAAATGGTACCCAGAAAATGATGCAACGGAAAATTGGACACCGGAAAATTAGCAACAGAAAATTACGTCAACCATGAGCCAGTCGAGACTGTTGGATCTGGCTGTGCTGTTCCATTGAAAACGAGCTTACAAGACAAACAGATTTAGACAATGTCATTGACCAGTTTGCCACAATGAAAACAAGAAAACATTCATTCTAAGACCATAGTATCGAATGCCATTCTTTTGTGAATTCTTTTTTTTTTTGTATGTAGTTGTTCTGAAAGTGAACAGTTGCATTTTAAACATCTTTTGATTTGAACTGATTATTTTGTGGTATTGGATTTTGTCTTGGATCATACATGTAAACAGTAAAGTACCGATCAGTAGAGTAAAGTAGAGGTAGAGCATGTATGAAAATTTAGCTACAGCTAACCATTCAGCATAGGGTGAATCGGGGTCATTGGGGTGACATTTGAGCGGACCGCCCCGGGTGATGTTTACTCTAGCTACGCCACTGCTGGACTTACCTGAAATAAAGTTCATAAAAATATCAGCCTGTTTTTTTTTTTTGTCTTGCTCAGTTCACTAGAAATTCATTCTCTTCATCCCCTCCTCAGTTTTATTACTTAAATTCTTATGAACGCTTTCAAACTGTCCCTTATCAGTAGAAGTCCTACAAACGATTATTTCGGAACAGAAAACCCATAACTCTTTATTTTCTTTATTAATCATAACACATTTTTCAGTCCACTATTCTTTAAATTCTCTAATATCTTCTTCATTTGCATATCCGTCTCTGGATCTTGTCAAGGACCTTAAGACGAACAGCGGGGGCACCAGACCATATATGGCAATACTATTCCATGCAAAGGCGAATGGTTGATTTATAGATTTGAAGTATGGACTCAGGCGAGAAAAATTTTCTGGCACGACACATAGAACCAACATTCCTTGCGGTAGGTGAAACTATTGATTCAATCTCAGGTCAGCGGACAGTGTGAGGCCAAGCAGGCGCAGAGAGGCGCTCTCGTGGAGTTGAGCATCAGACAACCTAATGGGAGGCAGGGAGGGTTCTATATGGTAAAAGAGAGCAGTTTTGTTTTTGAGGCATTAAAATTTACCAACCATTTCTTGAGATAAAAGTAAAATATAAAAAGATAAAATAAAATATAAAAAAATGATAATAATAATTAATATTATAAATAAGATAAAATAAAACAACATAAAAAAAAAAGTTGTTTAAAATAAATTTTTAAAAAATATTAAAAAAAAGTCCTCAGCAACAAAAAAACGCACATCCTGCCAAACGACGCTGAACTCATTCTCTTCGCTACTGACCGTTGAACGGTGAAGACGTCCCCATTACTCTCCCCGGGACATTGCGTGTAATAATACGGAGTGACTTCTCCTTTTCATTACACGCAACCTTAAAATAATGTTATATTAGGCGTATGGTGGTAAAACAAAGAAGAAACGACAGAGGTTTACGAAATAAACAATTTGTATTAACGTGCAAATACAACAAATGCTAAATTGGTGTAAATGTCTCTCATTGAAACAAAGAAGTAAGTAGAATGGCAAAAGTCATCCGCAGAGGTGAACGGTAGCAGAGGGAGGGTGAATCCCTGCTGTTATGCCATCCAACTGACTAAGATGTCCCTTTGATGGGCTTTTATATTTCTTAGGCTCAGATCGGCTGTAATTTTTATTTTGTTTCTTTAGGGTGGAAATTTTGGATTGTAATTTTCCTATGAATGTGTAAGTAAAACGGAAGATATGTGCGGAGCCGATGCGCAGTTAACAGAACGGAACGTTCACATCCGACCAGTGGTTGAAATTTGTGTAATAGGAATGAGAAGAAGATCTGGTTTTAGGAAATTTATAACAGTCACTTGTAACCAAAAATACATGCAAAAACTAAATACATTCTATATTAATTTACAATTTAACATGCTTTTACTGTTATCACTGTGTATGTTTTATTCCTTATGAAGTATGTTTTTATTTCCTGTGAACACGAGGCTATTTCTGCTGCTATGATGTGAGTGACCCCACACGTTACTTGACGTGAATTGATTAAAAACAAATTATTCAAAATTATGAAGCCATGAAAAAAATTTTTTTCCTCTTTGTGATATCTTATTACTAGATAAAACTCTGTGCACTTTGTATCTTGTGTGTTTGCCAGAAGTCATATATCGAGAGTGGGGAAAAGAAAAATATAAACAAGTCATATATAGAGAGTTGGGAAAAGAAAGACGTAAATTTATTATCGTGTAGGAAGTGAGGGATGGAGCCGATTTTCTCACGAGAAAGTGTATAAAACACACGAAATCCGGCCACAAACTGGATACGCACAGCTGTCATCAAGGTCCACGCCACTCTCGCTTGTGAACTTCACGATCTCATGCTAAAAGCGACAGCGCTGACAAAATTCAAAGAGACCGCTTCTGACTACGGCAACACTGTCCACAGTAAGAAACAAATCCTGCCAAACGACGTTGAACTCACTCTCTTCGCTACTCACCTTTGAACGGCGAAGACGTCCCTATTACTCACCCCGGGATATTGCGTGTAATAATACGGAGTGACTTCTCCCTTTCATTACACACAACCTTAAAATAATATTATATTAGGCGTTTGGTGGCAGACAAAGAAAAAACGACGGAGGTTTACGAAATAAACAATTTGTATTAACGTACAAATACAACAATTGCTAAATTGGTGTAAATGTCTCTTGTTGAAAGAAAGAAATATGTAGAATGGCAAATCTCGTCCGCTTTTGTATCCTCTTTGCTATGAACCCTGCACACACGTGTTGACTTTTTCACATAAACACACGTATAACAACATTTCATTGTTTCTCACATACGTACACAAAGAGAATTTATATTTTATTTCAGAATTTTTTTTTTAACTCAAACAAAAAGACATTACTTTCCAATCTATGACCAATTGCTTGTATTCTTGTCGTTGTATTAAATTAATATTCATACGTTGTCTTTTCTGCTGAATTTTATTCTTTCAAGGAAAATTGTTTCATTATTCTAAACGGACGAATTACGCGCAGCCCCGCAAGAATATTTTATGTTCTTGTATCGAATCCCAACACTACGAATTTTGATATTCCAAACTCTTATTGTTCAACTTTCTTCAGACAGACAATTTTTTAATGTTCTAGAGCAACTTCAATAACTGCAAATAAATATATTTCTAAAATATCTCTACTTTCACAAACTCTTCATGAAAACTAAATATAAACAGTAAGCACAACAAGGTTGAGCCAATGGATCACAGGTGGTCTAGTAAGTACATTTAAAAATTAAAAAAAAATCAGAAACAGTTAAAGGGAGATAACCGTCAATTCGAAAATCAGAACATTATCATTGATAACTCTCTCCTCCAATTTGCGGACCCTAGTTACTATATTCTTAATGCTTGATATAATGCAAAAATATCACAATGAAAAAATCGGTCAATAATTATTTATAACTATTTATACTGGGACTCATGCATGCAATTACAAGTAATCTATAGTAATATTTTAAATTTTGAAATCATATTTATTTTTGGCATATGAATTTCTAAATCTTGAATTCTCTTTCAAGCATTCCGCCTCACCTGCTATCCTCTTTTGCCGCACCTTTAAGGCGCGCCACATCGTTGGGTAACCACTGCCTTAAATAAACAGAAACACAAGGCAACAATCTAAATATACGCGTACCACAATTACCAGTATTTTTTTTTAAAGACAATAAGAAAAGAAATAATCATCAACATTTAAAAATAAAATAAAGCTGTTCCTAGCTGAAGATAACGCCCCTAGGTTTAAAAAAAAAGACGTTTTTCTCGACCAACAAAAGACACACGCTCGCCGTTAATATCGAAGCCAGCGATGGCCATTTTGTTACTAACAACAGGAAACAGCCCGACCGCCATTGAAAATTACATCATACTTATTATAAAACCCAGGTTGTGTGTGTCTGTACGTTTATATATTCGATCGGATTTCCTACATTTTTCAACCGATTTCAACAAAACTTCACAGGACTACGTAAAATTACCTTGCGGTGGTTCTAACAGCGCCAAAATGGGAAAAACACAATTGTTTTTGCACGAAATCAATTTGAAAACACGATTAAGAGGCATCACGAGAATGAAAGGGGGACAACTCATATCGAGTTATACTTATTATAAAACCCATGTTGTTTGTGTGTGTGTGTGTTCGTTTATATATGGAATCGGATTTCCTATATTTTTCAACCGATTTCAACAAAACTTCACTTTTTTTGGTAGGTAGTGTTTCTTATTGTCTTGCACATTTTTTCTTTATTTTTACATTCAGAATGCTTTAAAAATTCCATTTACAAGACAATTGTTTATAATAAAATTCTATTCAATCGGTAGACTCATAACGATTGAAAACAATGTTTTTGTTTGAGTTTGGGTTTGACCAATTCGTAAAAAATAAAAATAAAAAAAATAATAATTAAGACATGCGTGTCCGTCAACCTTAATCAATAATCTTTGACAATTTTATTTTTCAGTCTTTATGATGGTCGATACTTGATCTATCTCTTACTGTTACATCCCCGGGCAATGCCGGGCTCTACTGCTAGTATCTAAATATATCAGGGAAAAACGAAACAAATTCTTGCTTGACGTAAGACCAGCCAATCGACTGACCTGTCGACGCTGCCATCACTGTTGGTTTATAAGAAATACGAAGAATAAATGTTGCGTCCCACGTTCAAATTTTACCCGATTGAAGAAAAAATATTCAACATTATGGCTCCCATGAAATGTTTTTGTTCCTCTTCGTGATATATCTTTCTAAAACACTATGATGGTTTCTCTTACCAGACAGAAAGCCACAGGAGACAAACGAGAGAAATACGCATGAGGGATTGGTAATAATTGATATTGCTTTATATAAGTAATTCGAATTATTTTACTTCCTTTCCGTCTGTTTATATTCCAGGTTATCGTCTTTCTGTCTCGGTATATTTCGTGATCACACCTCAACGAATTAAAATCTATCTCACCAGCTTGTCATGCGTTTAACGATTGATCAGGAATTAAATTCTACCTGTCAAGAGATTTATGGGACAATCATTTCTCCTATTAAGACTTGATAAGTTAAAATCGAATGCTGTCGTTCGAGAACAAGAGATTTACGAGTCAGGTCGCGGTTTCAAGTTTTGATGGGAACTCTCAAAGAATTCTTGGTCCTGTTGTCTCTTCATCATATCACTATTGGTAATTTTCTAAGATTTCTTGTTAGAAAATGACCAATAAATTTTAACTTTGCTATAGTACCTGCTCTTATTTTTTTGATAATGTCGCGTTTGGACATCCGTAGTTGCAAAAATCGACACGTTCGTACACATAAAATGAATGCAAAAATTCTTTGTAAAAAATGTTCGAGGAAGGAAACTGAGAGAGAGAGAGAGAGAGAGAGAGAGAGAGAGAGAGAGAGAGAGAGAGAATTTTTTTTGAAGAACGACTTAGACTCACACCACCAAAGCAAGTTTTACGAATATCGCCTGAAGATGCCAAAAACCAGTTTATTGAAAAATAAATTAAGACTCGCCTTAAGTACGCAAAGTGTCACAAATCCATAGAAGCGGTTTGGGAGAAAGACGCAGTCCTGTATTCAGCAACCAGATGTAAAGATACTTGTTATTCTTTTTTTAACACATTTGAATCTTTCGAGTTGTTACTTTATTTTCTTTTACATATACTTGTGCGGTATCACCTTTGCCCTGAATTCGGCTTGCACTACGGCCCGACGCCTGATTGATTTCGTCTACGTAAGATCAAATCACAACGTGGGTAGGTTAGACTAGAAATCAAAGCAGTTACTTCAGTAACCAGATGTTGGAGGCGAGCTGGGAACGACAAAGCTGATGCCGAATCTAACCAGATTTCCATCCGAATCAGCCAAGGGTTAGATCGTCACAGGATAGTACGGGAGAGACCAGGGTGACGTCAAAATTGGAATGAATTGCGAAACCTGTAACTTGTCAGAAGTTCTTTGGAAATAGAGGAATGTGTAGTTTTAATTTTCAATTTCTATTTTGTTTTGTTTTCATTGGTTGGGTAGATGTCATGTATTCATTTTATGGAGTTAATATGCATAATATGCATATTAATATAATAATAATAATTAATATGATAAATAATAATAATATACTACCATTACTAATAATAATAATAAAATAATAATAAAATAATAATAATAATTAATATAATAAATAATAATAATATACTAATAATATAATAATAATAACAATAATGATAATAATAAAAATTAAAATAAAATAATAATAATATAATAATAATACTTTCATAATAATAATAATTAATATAATAAATAATTAATATGCATATTAACATAATAATAATTAATATAATAAATAATAATAATATACTAATATAATAATAATAAAAATAAAATAATAATAATATAAAAATAATATTTAATAATAATAAATAATTAATAAGTATATTAATATAATGTTAAATATATGTTAATATGCATAATATGCATATTTATAACATGTGTGTATGCATTTTTCTGTTTAACGGTATATCAACTCCTTATGGGCCCTTTATGGGCGCGTGGCAAAGTGGTTAAACATTCGCTTTCTAACCATGAGAGCCGGGTTCAAATCTCACCATGGTCGATTTGTCAGACTTTCTTCCGGACACTGCCTTTCCCTCGGACAACATCTGTGGCATGGAGAGAGGAGACGTGCTGCATGGGCAACCGAAGATCTTTCATAAAAAACCCTGTTGGGGCCTGCGAGAGGATATACCAGCGTTGCCTCTCCGCGACTGGGGAAAAAAAAACAAAACAAGAGAAGCAACAGTCTATTGATGGGAGGATACCGAAGATCCTTCTGTATGGGGAACTGGCTACCGACAAGAGGGCGCAACAATGATCTCATCTTCGCCTCAAGGACGTCTACAAAAGCGGCATGCGGGAGACGGACGTGGACATCGAGAGGTGGGAAGATGTCACCAACGATTGCTCAAGCTGGAGACGCGAGGTTTGGAGCGAGGAAAGAAGAAAACGGAGGCTTGCCGCCTGGGTGAAACGTACTCAACGAAAAGAAAACAACTTTTTTTTTGTAGGGGGGTGGGGGCAGATACATGGTTTCTCGAGACTGACAGATGCCACATATATGTATCTACTAGCAGTAGAGCCCGGCGTTGCCCGGGGATGTAACAGTAAGAGATAGATCAAGTATCGACCATCATAAAGACTGAAAAATAAAATAGACAAAGATTATTTTTTAAGGTTGACGGACACGCATGTCTTAATTAATTAGAAACACTACCTGCCAAAAAAAAAGTGAAGTTTTGTTGAAATCGGTTGAAAAATGTAGGAAATCCGATCCAATATATAAACGAACAGACACATACACACACAACCTGGGTTTTATAATAAGTATAACTCGATAGGAGTTATCCCCCTTTCATTCTCGAGATGACTCTTAATCGTGTTTTCAAATTGATTTCGTGCAAAAACAACTGTGTTTTTCCAATTTTTGACGCTGTCAGAACCACCGCAAGGTAATTTTACGTAGTCCTGTGAAGTTTTGTTGAAATCGGTTGAAAATGTAGGAAATCCGATCCAATATATAACGGTACACACACACACACACACACACACACACACACACACACACACACACAACCTGGGTTTTATAATGAGTATAATGTATGTAGGCCGAGTGGTCAGAACGTTCTCTTTCTGACTATGAGACCCGGTTCGAATCTCACCACGGTTGATTTGTCAGGCAGGAGTCTTCCTGACGTTATCGGTCTGGAGGGGTACGATCCCAGTGTGTGACACCTTTGGAAAGTGCCTGAAAACCATACCACGGACTGACCCAAGCACTGTGAGTGAAATTGGATAGACGGAACATTTGGTGGCCGTCGATAGCTGTGCTAGCACGAACTTACAAGTCATCGTGGCCGAGGGCATATGCTGGCGCCGTTCAGATTGTTGATCAGACTAGATAACGCGCTAGATAACTCCAAGGTTTGCTCAGCATAGTTGCAATATAAACCACAGGTGAGCTATGTGGGTGCTGAACAAGCACAAATATGCCTGAGCGAGCGTCTGCAGTAGGGATTGACTAGTCGCTCTAGTAGACGGGTATTCTCGAATATGAGTGGCCAGCTATTATTATTATTATTATTATTTAGATCATTGGATTATAATGACAAACGCTTGTGCCACTCTCTGAGTAACCATGATTTTATACCCAGTGACAAGCCCAGGCAAGATTTATGGGAGGTCTGCTCATCCAGATTCTTGGAAGGGCGTTAGAAAAGGTGCATCAAATATTGGCAGTCCAAACGAAAGCTTGTTGGGTCACTGCGCCTCAAATAAAGTTCATTTAATGTATCAACAAAACGAAAATATTTCTAAACCGAAGGATTCGACTCGACATTGGTTGCTGGAATTTAAGAAGTTTGTTTTTCTTTCCTTCTTTCGGTTTGTTCTCATCTTTTTTTTTTTTTTTTTTTTTTCTTACTTTTCGATTTGTTCTTGGTTTGCTTTCTTTCTTTCTTTTCCTTTCTCTTTATTTTTCTTTGTTTTGTTTGTTTCTTTCTTTTTTCTTTCTTTTTTTTTATCTTTCTTTTTTTTCTTCTTTTTTTCTTTCTTTCTTTCTTTCTTTTTTTCTTTCTTTCTCAATTTTTTTTTTTTCTTCTTTCCATTTGATTTCGTCATTCTTTTCGTTTTTTCTTTTCTTTTCTTTAAATTTTGATTTTAATTTTCTTTGTTTCTTTCTTTCTTTGCTTTCATTTCTTTTTTTTTTTTTTTTCTTTCTTTTTTCTTTCTTTTTTTCTTTTTTTTTCTTTTCTATCTCTCTCTCTCTCTTCATCTATCTATCTTTCTATCTATCTATTTATCTTTCTTTGCATTTGTCTTTTTTTCTTTTTTTTCTTTCTTTTTTTAAATCTTTCTTTTTCCCTTCTTTTTTTTTTCTTTCTTTCTTTCTTTCTTTCTTTCTTTTTCTTCTTTCTTTTCTTTCTTTCTTTCTTTTTTCCCATTTTCTTTTTTTTCTTTTTCTTTTTTTCTTTTTTTTTCTTTCTTTCTTTTTATTTTTCTTTTTATTTTATCTTTTTTTCTTTTCTTTTTTCTTTTCTTTTCTTTTCTTTTCTTTCTTTCTTTCTTTCTTTCTTTCTTTCTTTCTTTCTTTCTTTCTTTCTTTCCCATTTGATTTCGTCATTCTTTCGTTCTTTCTTTCTTTTACCTTTGATTTTAATTTTCTTTGTTCTTTCTTTCTTTGTTTTCCCTTTGCTTTCATTGTTTTTCTTTCTTTCTTTTTTTTTCTTATCTATCTATCTTTTCTATCTATCCTTTATCATTTCTATCTATCATTCTATCTATCTTTTGCATTTGTCTTTCTTTCTTTCTTTCTTTTCTTTCTTTTTTCTTTCTTTCTTTTTTCTTTCTTTTATTCTTCTTTTATTTTTTCTTTCTTTCTTTTCCATTTGATTTCATCTTTTTTTCGTTCTTTTTTTTCCATTTGATTTCGTCATTCTTTCGTTCTTTCTATCTTTTACCTTTGATTTTGATTTTCTTTGTTCTTTCTTTCTTTGTTTTCACTTTGCTTTCATTTCTTTAATTTCTTTCTTTCTTTCTTTCTTTCTTTCTTTCTTTCTTTCTTTCTTTCTTTCTTACTCGTCTTATCTATCTATCTATCTATGCATTTGTCTTTTTTTCTTTCTTTCTTTCTTTCTTTCTTTCTTTCTTTCTTTGGTTTCGTTTTTTTGTTCTTTCTTTTCCTTTTGCTTTCTTCTTTCTTTCTTTTCATCTTCTGACAAGCAGAACGCCTCCCACCCTTTCTGGCATACATAAAGTCTCGCCTCTTCCCTTCCTCATTATTCCTTCTCTCTTTTTCCACTCACTTTATCTTTATCCTTTTCATTTCCGCCATTTTTTCTTCGTTTCTCGTAACCAATTCTCTTTACCTTTTCCACTACGTATCCTGAAAGATATCACTAATTAAATAAACAAAAAAAGAAAAAAAAAAGGTTAGTTCTTTTTAACTCCATCATAACCAGACATCTAACAGAATCTTCGGCAAGTTAATCGACCACAGCACAGCTCGGCGCATATACGAGCTAAAAGACCTTCAAAGATCGGCGCCAAGTATATTCCAGCGGCTATGATTAATGTCGGGGACGCGATAAGGTCTTCTTGAGATCTGTTCTTCGAAACGTGTTCTTATTTATTCATTTTTTTAGTTACCGGGTGTTATCAGACGTCCATATCTGAAAAACACTGAACCGCTTGAACCACTTTTTTTTTTTTTCAATTAAAAAGCCGTTTTTGTGGAGAGTTTCAAGTTTGCTTCAAGATTTTTCTTTTTAACCATTTCGTCTTGCCATAATAAAGGAATAATCATTATATGCAAGAAGACAGAAATTACGGTCATTAGCGTGGCAAAATGTCTAAGATGTGAGTTACAAGTTGGAGATGTCAACATAAGAATTTTAAATGTTTGGGAAGTTTGATTATCTTTTTTTTTAAACAGAAGATGGAAAATATGACACCGAAAACCCGAAAATATTAAAATATTAAATGGAAAGAGGCATGAGAACAAAATTAATACTGAAAAATCTCCTTCCGAAGCTCATCGTTATCTTATTTGTAGATTTTTTCACAAGTAATAAATCCAAGGGGTTGCACTCCCGGGATATTAAAAGAGACGTAAAAGAAATGATGTGATAAATTAAATTGTCTGATATCCACGACTGGGTTCTACTGCTTTTGTGACATGGTGCAGAGTCCTGTTGACAGACATAGGGTCTTCCAGCAGCCACCACCTTGACACAGAGCAGCACTACCGCCTCAAAACATTTAAATTCACCAGCAAATTCAGAATTTGAGTTTTCCTAGCTTTATTTATAGATAATAAACCATAAAAGGTCAGCCAACTCTTTTTTAATTTAAATATAGATTGACACCCAAACATTCTGAAACGTTCGTATTTCTTTTCCAGGACGAATGCCAAACAATGTCCGAGAAATTTTTTTAAATTTCTGGCGGAATGTATTGCGTCATGTATCCTATATTCGGAACCGTCATTTAGCTTGACGTGCCTTTTACCGATTTGGCCACAGAGGAGCGTTCGGTTAGCAAAGTCGAATTTATTGTATTTGAACTTCAATCTTCGATGAATCTCTCGCGTACATTCATATCTGCTCATGGCGTATCAAATGTAAACAAATGACGTCACACGTTAAAGACACGTCAAGCTAAATGACGGTTCCGTATAGGATACAGGTTCGAATCCTGTCGGAGGATGAATATTTTCTGTGAAAATTTCTCGGACATTCAGGCCGGTAAATATTGTTTAATACTGTTTATTATAAACAGAGCATTTACTTAAAATATTTGTATCTATAAAAAGAATGAATAAACATAAAAATGTCTTAAAATAATTGTCGGACTTTTGTCCATTTCATAATGTGATATTTACATATATATATATATATATATATATATATATATATATATATATATATATTTTCAAATATACATATTCATATTTGTATATATACAAGTTCAAAATAACAAAATAATGACACACACACACACACACACACATATATATATATATATATAAAAAGGCAGGATGTGTGTGTGTAACGAATAATCTCCCAAGGCCGCAATTTTAACGGATTTGCACCAAACTTTACATGCACATGCTCCAAGTTAGCGGGAAAGGCCAAGACCGACTTTTTTTTCCCAACTCCCATCGATAGTGGAAATAATCGATTTTTTTTTGCTTCTACGGCAGTTTTTCATGTAGTTTGCGGCCATTTTCAACTGGCCAGAGTGAGAGCTTATAGCTGGCTGCCACAAATAGACAGGAAGATTCTATTGGCCAGCGTGAGAGCCAACAGCTGACTGACACGAATGTTAACTAGCATGCTAGCATGCAAAAAAAAAATCGATAGCTGCATTCGTCACAAGTGGGAAAAATTTAAATCTGCATGGCTCTTTACTCCAATTGGCTCATTCGCTTGCTTAAACTCAACGTTGATTCTGATTCCGCTGAACTGGGTTGGGTGTGAATTAAGTATTTGTTGTTAACATTCTTTTTTCACTCGGTTTTTCCAGTTACGAGTCCTTTTTTAAAGCCGATCGTCTTGTGTTCATTTTGTTTAGTTCTTTTTTCGTAACAGATTTAATGTTTAGTATAGAGGTTAAAAAAAAAATTCGCAGTGTGAGATGGGCAAGAAGTAAGGCATGTAGCAACATCAGCACGGCAAAGGGCACTCCTTTAAAGGCAAGGAAAAAGTAAAAATATTTTTAAATCAAGTGATAGCGATTGCTGTATGAGTCGTACGATTTTTTTTCAAGCACAGGCAACGCCCGGGCCATGCTGCTAGTATATATATATATATATATATATATATATATATATATATATACAGGTATGTCCATAAAGTTCGTGTGCATTATTATTATATTATTATAACTTTATTTGTATTTGCGATAGAAATAAATTGTAAAAAGGATTAGAAATACGTAAATCTATATATTTTAAGGTTTTATTGAAATTTTTTATTGGAACCCCCCCCACCTAAAAAACAATGAGTTTGTGCGGAAAAGGGTTGAAAGTTTCGTGGGACACAAAATTTAAAAATCCGCCACAACAAAACGAAAAACCGAAATTTTTGTTATTTGGACACGTTACAAGACACGATAGCCTGTGTAAGACCATCATGCAAGACACCGTTGAAGGTAGATGTAAGAGAGGACGCCAACGCAAAAAACTGGTTGGAAAATGTCAGACAATGGACAGGTAAGATTGTACCAGAACTGCTGATGGCTGTCGTTGATAGACCGTGTGTGGAAAAGAGTTCAGTGTGTACTCTACATTCGGATCCTCCCTACAATTACAAAAATCAAGGGGGGGAAATCGTCACTTGATCTGACGCGTATGGACAATTACTTGAGCAACGACATTCAATTCCCTTGCTCTTTAGTAACCAACTCATAAAAAAAAAAAAAATAATAAAAAAAAGCTAAAAGCTAATGGCAAGTGATCGTACCGTTAAATATCAGCTCATAAGAATTGATGACCAGCAAACCATATCCAGTTGACGAAAGAAAGAAATAAGCGCCATCTTTCGACAGACTGTAAATTTTCGTCGGCTCCAAAAGGACAGTTTATCAGGAAATCTTAGAGTCAGTGCCAAAACATAAAATGTCTGAAGTTGAAATAATCTTCAAGATCATAATAAGTATTTGGGAATAATAATAATAATAATAATAATAATAATATTGAGTTGGTGCATAATTAACAAGCGTTTTTGAGGGTGTGTTATTTGTTAATAAAAATCGCTGTTTTGTTTACTTTTTTTTTTACAATTTTCATGTTATAAAAATGCGTGTCGATAATCATACGTTCCGGAATAATCATTTAAAAATGTTATTGTTGAATTATTATGTTTCTTTTTTCATAATAAATATTGTTTAAAAAACGCCTGATAATTATGCACCAACCTAATAACAATAATAATAATAATAATCAGTCAGTTATGTGCCATGCGTGATACATGCTTAGGCGATCATGTATATCTTTTAATACATGACTGACGAGGCAGATTCAACTTTTAAAATTCTTATGAATGTGCCTATACCTTTATCAGAATGGATTCCATGATGAGTGAGCACATTGGACTTTTTATATTTGTACCCCAGTATTGTTGACGTGTTTCTCTTTCGCTAAATAATAATAATAATAATAATATTAATAATAATAATAATAATGTCAAAACGATGAAGCACTTCACTTGCCACCGCATGCGTCATCCCAAGGCTGATGTTGATCGTCTATATTTGTCCAGATCCGGAGGAGGCAGAGGATTAGTTCAACTAGAACTGTTTTACAAAACCACAGCAATCGGCCTTCAAAGATATCTGGAATCTAACATTCTTTACCTGGAACGGAAGGGTTGAAGGAGAGGTTTATAAGGCTGCAAAGATCAACTATTTTTAAACAAAATGGCCCTGGAAAACTGCAGGAAAAGAGGTAAAAATCTCAGCACAACATGGATAGATTACCGTAAAGTCTTTGATAGCGTGTCATACTCGTGGATCCTAAGAACTTTGGAAATGTACACATTTTCCTCGGTGATAGTAAACTGCAGTGGGTGAAGAAAATAAGTCCTTACATAATGCATATACTGCTTCTGTGAAAAAAAATAAAAATAAAAATAAATAAATAAATAAATAAAAATAAAAATAAAAATAAATAAATAAATAAATAAAAAAAAAAATAAAAATAAATAAATAAATAAATAAAAATAAAAATAAAAATAAATAAATAAATAAATAAAAATAAAAGTAAAAAAAAAATTTTGAACTGCAACTGACCAGATAAAGAAACGATGGCAAGATAAACCGCTTCACGGTTAATATTCTGCCCGTACCAAATAAGCTGATGTAGACAAACCCCGTACCCGTCAGTGGCTACGTAGTGCAGGGTTAAAAGCTGAAACCGAAGGTTTTATTCTTGCTGCACAGGACCAATGCTTGTATAACTAGAAATTACCAAGCACACATAATGAAAAATTGCGTTAGCCCAAAATGCAGATTCTGTGAAAAATATTCAAAAACAATTGATTGTATCAGGTTGCATGGTTGCCAATCGGGGAATTAACAGGAGATAACTGACAACTGACATCCATTAAACATGGCACGTAGAACTAGAACAGTCTCAGTGAGCGAAATAAAGGGTTCAGTTTGACATTCCAGCCAACTGAAGAAGGCCGGAGCGTACAACGACCGAAACGTTGTAATAAATATGGCGACAAAGATGAAGACAATAGTCCGAATAATGTAAATAGTGTAGAGTGTAAGGTATCTTCAAAAATCTGTCGAAATACAAGGACCTTGAAGTGGAATTTTAAAAATGTGGTACATGAAGATGTGAATAATTTGAGTTGTTGTTTGAATTCTCTGTTTGATTGGAAAATGTTCTGATAGGCTCATTAAATGCTTCCTTAGCAGCCAATACCTTAAAGATATACAATTATACTCATATGTAAAGCACACACCTTAGGAAGGGCTTTATCTCTGTAAAAAGTGTGTGACCTTAGGCTGTTTTATGTTTATTTTGTTACGAAAATGTTTTGTGGACATAATTTCTGACCTTTGGAATCTCTAGTTTGGACAAGGAAATGAATATACACTAGAAATCAAAGGTAGTAGTAGTAGTAGTAGTAGTAGCAGATTGAACCTCTTCAAGGTCAATATTCAACCCGTATCAAACAAGTTGATGTAGACAAACCCCGTACCAATCAGTGGCTACGTAGTTTTGGTAGCTCAAAATACAGATTCTGTGATAAATATCCAGAAACAATTGATCATCTTGTATCAGGTTGCACGGTATTGGCACCCACTGAATATGAAACACGGTATGATAGGGTAGGTCAATATATGCACTGGAAAATCTGCACCTTTTACGGAAAGAAATTGGTATGAATACCACGCAGACCCCTTTACGGTGATAGGACCTGTAACAATTTTATGGAAATAAAATATTGGCGCATGGAATCAAAAGGTTGGCCACCCCTGCCCTTAAGAAAATACAATTATACTCACATGTATAGCAAACACCTTACGAAGGGCTTTATCTCTGTAAAATGTGTGTGATCTTAGGCTGTTTTATTTTGGTGGAAAAAATGATACAATTTCTGACCTTTGGAATCCTAGTTTGGACAAGGAAATAAATATACACTAGAAATCAAAGGTAGTAGTAGTAGTAGTAAAGTTTTTAATTGAAAATGAAAAATTCAAAAATATTCAACCCGTATCAAACAAGACATTGATAGAAAAACCGCGTACCCATCAGTGGCTACGTACAAGCTCAAAATACAGATTCTGTGATAAATATCCAGAAACAATTGATCATCTTGTATCAGATTGCACGGTATTGGCACCCACTGAATATGAAACACAGTATGATAGGGTAGGTCAATATATGCACTGGAAAATTTGCAACTTTTACGGAAAGGAAACTGAAAGATGTTGATATGGACACTACCCAGACCCGGTTATAGAGATAGGGCCTGTAATAATTTTATGGTACTTTGCAATACACACAGAAAAAAAACAATCAAAGCTAATCGTCCGGACATCAGAAACCACAAAAACAAAATATGCCTTCTTATTGACAAGGCACTCCATGCAGACTGTAATGTATCTTTGGAGATCTTCAAAAAGCTATCAAAATACAAGGACCTTGAAATCGAAATCTCAAAAATGTGGCAAATGAGAACATCAACAATTCCAGTTGTAGTTGGAGCCCTCGAATTTATTGGAAAGGATTGCAATAGACACATTGAAGAGATTCCTGGTGACCCAAGCCATAAAGAAATCCAAATTATTGTAAACAGAATTACAGCCTACGACTTACGAAGGGCTTTATCCATATAAAATATGTGCCATCTTGCTCAGTAGAAAATGTCATGAAGAACATTTCTGATCTTAGTTCTCTGGTTGGAACCCGGAAAGAAATGAGTATACACCTGAAATCAAAGAAAAAAATAATGACAATTACAATTACTACTACTATTTACTACTACTACACAACGTAGTAGTAGTAGTAATTATTATTATTATTAGTATTACTAGTAATACTTTTATCATTCATACTCCATGTTTAAAATTCAAACTTCCGTTGTGCTAGATTTTATGTCATGTTAATAAACAAATTAGCTTCGCCAGTGTTGACAACCACAAAAATTTGCCCGGCAACGATAGTTTTATTTTTCTTATTTTATTTTATTTTATTTTATTTTATTTTATTATATTATATGACGTCTTTCATTTTTGGTGAGGATAATATTTGACAAATTATTATTTTTAAAGTTAAAGTTTAATTTCTTTTTAATTTTATGACTTTTGAAAAAAAAAAAGTAGGCTAATTTAACAGTCGTCTGACTTTTCAAGAATATTGAATTTATTAAAATATTAAAAAAATTAATGATATTTTTAATTTCAGGCAATCAAAATATATTATACTAACGATTTTTAGCTAACTGTCAATTAGTTTTATTTAATTTCCCTTAATATTTCGATGTTTCTCTGACAGGGGTCGACACCAGAATGAAATTAACCTACGTAACGTATTTTTTATTTTTTTTTTTAACTTTGGCTTTGAAAATTGTTTTTGCATGACACTTTGTTGTCTTATTCATACAGGGTGTGGCAGAAATAAATCCCACAAAATGGCAAGATATTAGCAAGATGAGGACAGCTTGGCCACTAATGTCTTACTATTACATCGTAGGTATTTCAGGGAGGTATATGTAGGAAGTATTTCAGCCGCATTCTGTATTTTTTCATTTTCCACCTTCATTTCTTTCAACTCATTCCCTCCTCCTCCTCCTCAACCTTCTTCTAGTCTTCTTCTTCCTCCACCATCTTCTTCTTCTAGTCCTCCTCCTCCTCCTAGATCATCTCCTTCTCCTCCTCCTCCTTCTCCTCCTCCTCCTCCTCCTTCTTCTTCTTCTTCTTCTTCTTCTTCTTCTTCTTCTTCTTCTTCTCTTTTTTTCCAGTCCCAGCTGATCTCCTCTTCTTTTTCTTGACTGTTTTTTTCTTAATTTTTAAAAAAATAATTTCAATTATTCTTTTCTTTTCTTCTCCCCTTTCTGACTTTTTTTTAATGGTTTCATCTGATATCAACTTCTTCGTCTTCTTTTTCAATTGTTTTCTTTTCTTCTGCATTTCTTCTTTTACTGAACTGTTACGTAATATCAGTCCTCCTATATGGCAGTGAATGCAGGACAATCTCCTCACAGATGAAGAAGAGACTTGAAGCAACAGAAACAAAGAAAAGAGTACTGGACTGTTACGTAATATCAGTCCTCCTATATGGCAGTGAATGCTGGACAATCTCCTCACAGATGAAGAAGAAAGAGATTGAAGCAAGAGAAACAAAAAAAGAGTACTTGAAACTGTTACGTAATATCGGTCCTCCTATATGGCAGTGAATGCAGGACAATCTCCTCACAGATGAAGAAGAGACTTGTTTTAAAGAAATTGAACTGTTAAAGAAAAGAGTACTGAACTGTTACGTAATATCGGTCCTCCTATATGGCAGTGAATGCTCCAATTTCCTCACAGATGAAGAAGAAAAGAGAAGCAAGATAAACAAAGAAAAGAGTACTGAACTGTTACGTAATATATTTGTTCTCCTATATGGCAAATGCTGGACAATCTCCAGTGAAGAAGATGCTGAAGCAAGAGAAACAAAAAACAGATGAAAAGAGACTTGAAGCAACGAAGAAAACTAAAAGGTTTGGAAAAGAGTACCTGTTACGTAATATCAGTCCTCCTATATATACAGTGAATGCTGGACAATCTCCTCACAGATGAAGAAGAGACTTGAAAAAAGAGAAACAAAAAAAAGAGTACTGAACTGTCATGTAATATCTGTTCTCCTATATGGCAGTGAATGCTGGACAATCTCCTCACAGATGAAGAAGAGACTGATCAAAGAGAAACAAAGAAAAGAGTACTGAACTGTCATGTAATATCTGTTCTCCTATATGGCAGTGAATGCTGGACAATCTCCTCACAGATGAAGAAGAGACTTGAAGCAATAGAAACAAAGAAAAGAGTACTGAACTGTCATGTAATATCTGTTCTCCTATATGGCAGTGAATGCTGGACAATCTCCTCACAGATGAAGAAGAGACTTGAAGCAAGAGAAACAAAGAAAAGAGTACTGAACTGTTACGTAATATCGGTCCTCCTATATGGCAGTGAATGCAGGACAATCTCCTCACAGATGAAGAAGAGACTTGAAGTAACAGAAACAAAGAAAAGAGTACTGAACTGTTACGTAATATCAGTCCTCCTATATGGCAGTGAATGCAGGACAATCTCCTCACAGATGAAGAAGAGACTTGAAGCAAGAGAAACAAAGAAAAGAGTACTGAACTGTTATGTAATATCAGTCCTCCTATATGGCAGTGAATGCTGGACAATCTCCTCACAGATGAAGAAGAGACTTGAAGCAAGAGAAACAAAGAAAAAAAAGTACTGAACTGTTACGTAATATCAGTCCTCCTATATGGCAGTGAATGCTGGACAATCTCCTCACAGATGAAGAGACTTGAAGTAACAGAAACAAAGAAAAGAGTACTGAACTGTTACGTAATATCAGTCCTCCTATATGGCAGTGAATGCTGGACAATCTCCTCACAGATGAAGAAGTGACTTGAAGCAACAGAAATGTAGTTCTATAGAAGGATGCTGAGGATGTGAGGAAGGACGAGGTTTTGGAGAAAATGGAAACAAAAAGGAAACTTATACTTATCAGGGAGATGCAGTTGAAATTTCTGGGGCTCATTACGAAGCCGGAGGGCTTGGAAAACCTGATAGTCACAGGAAGGAGGGCTTGGAAAACCTGATAGTCACTGGACATATTGTGGGAAAAGTGACAGAGGAAAGCAGCCCGTAACGTACTTGAGGGACTTGAGTAAATGACTGACAGAACAGGGTTTACGAGAAATAACAAAAAGACGAAACTTATTAGGAGCTAAAAGAGGAAGGATGATGAAGAGGATTACTATCGCCTACGTCCTGAAGGGACACGGCACATAAACGATCTCGATTTCTTTTTTCTTGTCGTCGGGTTATTTTTTTCATATATTTTATTTCCTTTTCTTTCTTTATACAATTGTTAATTTTCTTTTTGTCATTTTCTTTTTTCTTTTTTCTCTTTCTTTTTCTTTTCCTTTTTTCTTTTTCTTTTTCTTTTCCATTTTTCTTTTCTTTCTTTGTTCTTTGTTCTTTTTCCATTTTCTTTTTTCTTTTCTTTTTTCCTTTTTTCTTTTATTCTTTTTTCTTTTTTCTCTTTCTTTTTCGTTTTCTGTTTCCTTTTTATTTTGTCTTTTGTTCTTTTTCGTTTTTCCTTTTTTCTTTCTCTTTCTTTTTCTTTTGTTCTTTTTCTTTTTTCCTTTTTCTTTTTCGTTTTCTTTTTTCATTTTTTCTTTCTTTTTCTTTTCCTTTTTTCTTTTCTCTCTTTCTTTTTCTTTTTCTTTTTTCTTTTTCTTTTTCTTTTCCATTTTTCTTTTCTCTCTTTCTTTTTTCTTTTTCTTTTTTCTTTTTCCTTTTTCTTTTCTTTCTTTGTTCTTTTTCTTTTCCTTTTTCCTTTTCTTTTTCTTTTTCCCTTTCCTTTTTCTTCCTTTTCTTTTTTCTTTTTTTTCCCTTTTTTTCCTTTTTTCTTTTTGTCAGTTTTCATTTTATTGGTTTCATCTCATCAACTTTACCACTTAAAAAAAAAAACCCCAAGCAAAGCAATAAAGCCACTAAGACGCAAAGTGGGTTTACTGAGTGTGAGAGTAGATGAGAAAAAAACAAAAACATTATTAAGTTGAAAGAACAATATAAGACAAGGAATTAAGACAAAAGATAACGACAGTTCTAAGATAGATAAGTAATGGATATTTGCGTCCTGGACAATTGCGTACCATACAATTGCGTACCTAGACATTTGCGTCCCTAGATAAATACGTACCTCTGATAATTTTGGAAGCTTTTAAAGGCATATATCATAATTAAAAAAAAAAACAAAAACAAAACATAAGTAGTAATCATAATTTTTTTAAAAAAAGGAATAAAAAAAATTAAAAGTTTATTTTTATTTAAAATGCAATGACTGATTAACAGTGTCGCTCTCCACATCGCTCTTCACATCGCCATTATGTATTTGTTTTATCGGCGTTTTTCTTATGATAATAGCAGCTGTAATTTTCCTCTGCTACAAATATTTTTCCACCAGTGTTTGATTTTCGGAACTTAGCCATGGGTTCCAAATATAATCCAGAATCTATTAGATGTTTTGTGGTACGCACTGCTGGAACGAACTGAAAATACTAGCTTAATTTTCTCTTGCTTAAAAAAAAAAAAAATTCTCTCTTTTTTATTTAGTTATTTTCCAAGCATAGCTTAGATGTGGCACAAGGCCAAAAATATGGGGCATCTAGTGAGGATCGAACTCACTTTTCAGTTGTAACTGATCTAGCGAGACAAGCTTGCTAACTATTACACCATGCCGAGGTGCCACTATCTTTTTTATTTATGGTAACTACCATTCTGCTTGTTTTGAGTAATTAAAGGTGTGTGCAAATTTCTATATTAAACAACTCCTCAAAAAAAAAAAAGAAAAAAAAAAAAAGAAGGTCACTTCAAAAATTTTCAGAGGTACGCAATTATCTAGGGAGGCAAATGCCCAGGGATGCAATTGTCTGCTACGCAATTGTCTGCTACGCAATTGTCTGCTACGCAATTGTCCGTGGCGCAAATGTCCAGTACGCAACTGTTTGTCCACCGATAACGACTGATACTGCATTTGAATTTTTGAAGATCAAACTTGACTGAAAAGCAAGAAGACGGAAGAGAGTTACACAAGCGAGAAGTGCGAAAGAAGGAACTGGTAGCATAGAACTTACGGTTGCATCTCTCCATTTCCATCTTCTTCTTGCTCTTGTTCTTGCACTTTTTCTTCTTCCCTTTTTCTTCATCTTTTTCGACCTCTATTTTTTTCGTCATCTTCTTTTCTCTTCCTCACTTTTTCTTTCACTTTTTTGATTCCCGCTTATCTAATCTCCACCCCCTCCTCCTCCTCTTCCTCCTCCTCCTCTTCCTCCTCCTCCTCTTCCTCCTCCTCCTCTTCCTCCTCCTTCTTCTTCTTCTTCGCTGTTCTTTCATCTTTTTCGATTTCTTTTTCTTTTAATTGTTTTCATCTTTTCTTCTCCTTCCTTTGTCAATTTTCTTGTCGCCTTTTAACTAAATTCCCCCTCCTTTTCCTTCTTCTCTGTTTCTTCCTTCTTTTTAAATTTCTTTTTCTCTTGTTTGCATTTTTCTCCTCTTTCCTTTTTTTTTTCTTATTAGCTAATCCCCTTCTCCTCCTTCTCTTTCTTATTCTCTCTTTCTACATCTTTTTTCTTATCCTCTTTTAACTAACCTCTCCTCCTCTTCTTCTTGTTCTTTGTTGTTGTTGTTTCTTCTTCTTCTTCTTCTTCTTCTTCTTCTTCTTCTTCTTCTTCTTCTTTTTTTCTGATTCCCGCCTAATTAACCTCTACTCCTTCTTTCTTCCCATTCTTCTTCTTCTCTGTTTCTTTATCTTTTTCGTTTTTTTTTTCTTTCAATTGTTTTCATTTTATCTTCTTCTTTAAATCTTTCTTTCCTGATTCCTGCTTAACTAACATCCTCCTCCTCTACCCCCTCCTCCTCCTCCTTCTGCTTCTCTGCTGTTTTTCATCTGTTCTTTCATCTTTCATCTTTTTTTTCCTTTTTTCCCGCTTAACTATCCCCCTCCCCTTCTTCCTCTGTTCTCTCTTTCATTTTCCTTCCGTCTTATAACTTATTGTTTTTCGTCTTCTCTTTTACGTATATATTATACATTTGGCAATGGCTTCGCAGAGAACATTGGAACAAGGTGACAAAATCTCATCATCTTGGTTGACAATAAATGGTTCAACACTGATTGCAGGAAGACAAAAACGAAAAAAAAAACAACAACAAAAAACAAACAAACAAATATCACCTTTGCGGAGATAAAAAAAAAAGCGATGAGGTTGTAAAACATATCGTAAATGAACGAAGTGCAAATGGAATATATAGTGTAAATGCGGTAGGGTAGGAATACCGGGGAATTATGCAAAAGACTTTAATTCGATTATGCAAACAGAGAAGCATTAAAAAAGGGTATGTTTTCTCACCGGATCCGTTTATTTTATTTTATTTTATTTCTTTTTTTTTTTTTTATAATCGTTTCACCACAAGTAAGGCGATAATGCCACTAAGACGCAAGGGGAAAGAAAGTGAAAGAACATGAGAAGACTGTAGTAAGCAGAAAGGATAACAAAAGAACAGGTTCCACGAAGACAGAACATGGCGACTGGCGAAGCATTTAAATGTCTGAAGGTCGTTGATGGCAGGGAAAGAAGAAAGTGGAAGTGAGTTCCACCGATGAGAAGTGCGAGAAAATAAACTATTAGAATAGAACTTACGGTTACATCTATTCCAACAGCAAAATGGTGAGACCTAGTTGCCAACCAAGTACTGCGTTTAAATTCATTCGGTCGAGGTAGTAGGATTGAAAGCTCATTAGAACAATTGATATGAAAATATTTATAGAATAAACACAGGGAAGTCACGGCGGTGCGGAAGTGACTGAAGTCGAGATGTCAGGTGAGGACCGATAACATTGCAGATCTATCACGTATTGTTACACTCGAGCAGCTTCTCCTAGCCATCCGCTTCTCTTAACGGGCTCATGTGAGTCCGGTTCTAGCTGTCTGGAGGCCGGCCACAGTACATGTAACGCTCCTACGACCCGAGGGTTACGGGACTCTTGATCGTGACATTTGTTCCGCAAACAATATTTGGTGGGCTCATGTGAGTCCGTTTCTAGCTATCTGGAGGCTGGCCACAGTACTGGCAGGCTCATGTGAGTCCGTTTCTAGCTGTCTGGAGGCCGGCCACAGTACATGTAACGCCCCTACGACCCGAGGGTTACGGGACTCTTGATCGTGACATTTGTTCCGCAAACAATATTTGGTGCGCTCATGTGAGTTCGGATGTAGCTGTCTGGAGGCTGGCCACAGTACTGGCGGCTCATGTGAGTCCGTTTCTGGCTGTCTGGAGGACGGTCACAGTACATGTAACGCTGCTACGACCCGAGGGTTACGGGACTTTTGATCGTGACATTTGTTCCGCAAGCAATATTTAGGGGGCTCATTTGAGTCCGGTTGTAGCTGTCTGGAGGCTGGCCACAGTACTGGCAGGCTCATGTGAGTCCGTTTCTAGCTGTCTGGAGGCCGGTCACAGTACATGTAACGACCCTACGACCCGAGGGTTACGGGACTTTTGATCGTTACATTTGTTTCGCAAGCAATATTTAGGGGGCTCATTTGAGTCCTGTTGTAGCTGTCTGGAGGCCGGTCACAGTACATGTAACGCTCCTACAACCCGAGGGTTACGGGACTCTTGATCGTGACATTTGTTCCGCAAACAATATTTAGGAGGCTCATTTGAGTCCGGTTGTAGCTGTCTGGAGGCTGGCCACAGTACTGGCAGGCCCATGTGAGTCCGTTTCTAGCTGTCTGGAGGCCGGCCACAGTACATGTAACGCCCCTACGACTCGAGGGTTACGGGACTTTTGATCGTGACATTTGTTCCGCAAACAAAATTTAGGGGGCTCATGTGAGTCCGGTTGTAGCTCTCTCAAGGCTGGTGCAAGGGAGGTTAAGTATTGATAGAATTCCCATAATTCAATCTGCACGGCCATATTTTTGGAGAGAAAAAACAAAACCTTCGCTTTTGTTTAGAAAAGAAGCTTAGCGGCCCTTTTATGTACTGTCGATTTCTGGTTAGACGACCCACAATGTAGGTTCTAACATCGGTGACTTTCGAATTTCCATGCTATTTGAGATATTTTTTTGTATTAGTATTTTCAAGGTGAAGCCTTCTTCTTTTTAATTTTTTTTTTTACAGTGAGATTTCTCCAGTACAAAGCCAGGAAGCCACTCGAGGTAGAGGGTTACGGAGTAAGAGGCACATTTTTTTTTCTGGATATGTGAGGAAAGATAACGGTTAACGCTAGAATTGAACAGGTTAACATTGTAGTGACCGGGCAAAACATCCTCTTGGTAGACGGTTCCACAGAACAGTAGATGGCGGGAGAAGCTGCTCGAGTAGAAACATACTTCTCACCAAAGGGAACGAGAGTTGTTCGTTACAATGTGCGCAGCATGGCGGGTCCTAGCAGTGAAGTCGAGAACCGGTGGAATTAAGGATTGTAGTTCGTCTGGGCAATTTTCCCACAAATCCGCATAAAATGCACCTTTCACTCTGTAACACTTGACCTCGAGTGGCTCCGGGGCCTTGTACAGGGTTGACATCACTGCTGGAAAAAAAAATGGAAAAACAAACGATGTTTAAAAAACTAGATTTAAAAACGAGATTATATTTGGACGAAATAATATTTGTCTCTTTTTTTTTTTTTTGCATTTGACATGTACTTAGAAGTCGTCACTTCAAAAATTAAGCCATATTCCATCCTTTTTTCTTTTTAAATCTTTTAGCAGTTTTTACTTATTTACTGAAAAACAAAATGGCCGTACTATACTTGTTCAAATTATCGCCCTCCATGGAGCCATTACTTTTATAGCCTCGTTTTGAAGTGACCGGCAATTGGCAAAAAGCACGTCAGCTCATTTTTTTAATTTTTTTTTAATTTTAATATTTTTCTTCATAACTTTCTTTCCCTTTTACATTTAGAAATTAAAACGAATCCTGTCTGTGTCTCAAAATCAACCCTTGCGTGTCAACAATGATTGACGTTTAAAAATTATGAAATAATAAATAGTCCCCTGTGAGGAATCAATATATTTCTTTCATTTTTTTTTTGTTTTTCAAAAGCACAAGTCTGTGTTCAATTTCTGTAATCGATATAATTAATTTGATTTCAGACGTAGATAAATAGAATACTGAATTTATTATGTGAGTCAAGAAATGAAATGTTAGGAACGTCAGATAAAAATGCGAAACTAAATTTTCTATACGTAAAAAAAAAAAAAAAAAAAATCAAAACAAAAATGTTTATGAACTTCTTGTCTCCACAAAATGAACGTTTGCCAAATCAAGGGTATGCGGTTTAGGGTTTTTCTTCGAACGTTTGATCTTGCGAGGATGTGAGGGATTCTCTTTCCCTCCTCGTAGGTTGGTTGGTTGATCTTGTTTAGCGGCACATCAACACCTCTATGGATTATTTAATGCTGAAATCTAAATATTTTGAACATAATTTTATGGCTTCAACGAAATGTATTTTGAAAGCAGTTATATGCCTTCAACTACAGATAAAATGTATTGCTGATCATTCTACTATAAGTAGTTATTGTTGGTAATTTTACTATAAAAATGAATTTTTATACTTTCATAAGGTTTTCTTTTTGCTTGGGGTTCACTATTTGTCCATAGTTGGGACCCTAACAGGTGCTACTGTAGGGATATTCTTCTTCTTCTTCTTCTTCTTCTTTTCTTCTTCTTCTTCTTCTTCTTCTTCTTCTTCTTATTATTATTATTATTATTATTATTGTTATTCTTATTATAAATAAAAATAAAATAATAATAATAATGAAAATTATAAATAAAATAAAACAATAACATAAAAACGTTGTATAAAAAATTAAATAAAAATTTAAAATAATAAAAATACTCCCAGCATGTAACAAAAACTGTTCTGCCGGAAATACGGACATCCCACCAAAAGACGTTAAATTCAATCTCTTCACCGGGAACCCTGTTACGGGCAACACGTGTATAACTTCTCCCTGTGATGTGGCTTGTAATACTACAGAGTAATTTCTCCTTTTTATCACACGTATCATAAGACAATTGTAACCTAAAAAAATACACACACCAATACACATAAGAATATGAATAATCTGTATAGAATTAACATACAATTTAACATGCTTTTCCTGTTATTTCTGCACATTTTATTTTCTGTCAAGTATGCTTTTATCCCCGTGAACACGAAGCTAACTTTTGCTCCTATGATTTGAGTGTATTCTCCCCCAACAACATTTTGGTGACCGCCGACGTGTACAAGAAAAACTACCGATCACAAACACTACCACCTCGGATCAAGGTGGACCTGGGAACAACAACAATTAAGCGATGGTTCCACGCACCACAAAGCCCCAATCTCCCGATCAGAGGCCTTGCTGTCGGATGTAGCTGAAATTCAAGCATTTTCAATTTTGGACATTAGTTGCACTATGAGTCGGCCTGTAGTATAGAACGCCAAGATGTGATGGCCAGCTTGATCCACAAAGGAATGATTATTGACTGTAAAAGAGATATGTTAATATTCCCCACTCCCCCGTACATCTGGTTGGGGGAGAGGCTGAAAGATAGTAAGTCTTTAGGAGGAAAGAACCGACAATGCAATCCTAAATAGGAAACAAAGGAATAAGCTGTTTAAAAGACGGGGAAGAGTACAAACCGGGCGATAGGCGAACCTGTCTCTTTGTCGTTCTAAGTCTTTAAAATCAGAAAGAGGCTGTTGAAATTTCGAGTATAAGGATGGCGATTGTGTATTTGAGTTGCCCTTTTGGTTGGTTGCTTATTTTGTTTAGCAGCATATCAACAACTATATGGGTTATTTAATGCCAAAATCCTCATATACTTATTTTGTATGCTTTCAGCTATAGATATTTTGTACATAATTTTTATTTTCAGGGTAAAATTGTTTTCTTTGTTTAGATATATAATTTGTAGACCATAAAATGTATTTTTGGTAATTTTACTATCAAAATGTAAATTTATATCTTTTTAATGTTGCATTAATTGGGATTTTGCTATAAAAATGTACTGTTGGTCATTTTATTATAAAAATGTACAGTTGGTCATTTTATTGTAAAAATGTACTGTTGGTCATTTTATTGTAAAAATGTACTGTTGGTCATTTTATTATAAAAATGTACTGTTGGTCATTTTATTGTAAAAATGTAATGTTGCTAATTTTATTATAAAATGTACTGTTGCTCATTTTATTATAAAAATGTACTGTTGGTCATTTTATTATAAAAATGTACTGTTGGTCATTTTATTATAAAAATGTACTGTTGGTCATTTTATTGTAAAAATGTACTGTTGGTCATTTTATTGTAAAAATGTAATGTTGATTCTGCTTTGTAGGTAGGGGTCACTATTTGACCATAGCTGGAACCCTAAAACCCTGGATTAGGGTGGAAGCATATGGGAACGACAACAATGAAGAGGTGGTCCCAGGCTCCTCAAAATCTCAAGTCTCCCGATCAGAGGACTTGCTGTTGGATGTAGTTTATTGTCATACCCACGATGGGACATGACTTTCTCCAGCACTGGTTAGATAGATAGATAGATAGATATATAGGGAATAGTCTGAGATAGATAGATAGATAGATAGATAGATAGGGAATAGTCCGAGATAGATAGAGTGAGACATAGATAGATAGATAGATAGATAGATAGATAGATAGATAGATAGAAACACAGTGATATAGACTGAATCAGGCTAAGATAGATAGATAGATAGATAGATAGATAGATAGATAGATAGATAGATAGATACGAACAGAATGGGATAGATAGATAGATAGATAGATAGATAGATATGAACAGAATAGGATAGATAGATAGAAACACAGTGATATAGACTGAATCAGGCTAAGATAGATACGAACAGACTGACATAGATAGATAGATAGATAGATAGATAGATAGAAACAGAGTGATATAGACTGAATCAAGCTAAGATAGATAGATATGAATAGAGTAGGGTAGATAGATAGATAGATAGATAGATAGATAGATAGATAGATGGGGTTTAGAAACCAACAGACGAATGTAAAAGAACTGAAACGGCGAATGAAATCGAAACAAGAAAGAAAAAGTCATTAATTCTGGTTACTATTTGACACATTGTTAGAACTGGTTTCTTAGCTTTCCCACTGTGTATCTATGCATCGGTGAAAGTGACTAACTCGCCTGTAATTAATTATCATTCTGACCCTCTATCCATTACACCTTCCGCACATCAACAAATATACAACACATTGCAATCTGAATGTAGCAAATATTCCGGGATCTATAAATAGCTGGAACAATTTACTATGTTTACTTAAGTTTTTTTTTTTTTTTTGATTATCATACGTACAAATCAAACAATCCTAGATTAAATTACGTCATGTAATAACGACACTTGGTGTCTTAGTGACTTACACTTGTGCCGGACTTTATATATAAAAAAAAACACTCACGGACGCGCACAGGCGCATGCGCACACATATACACAGGGGTGCAGAATTAATCTCAACTTCATCCACCGCGACGTGAATGAGTCCGAACTTTGATTTTCCAAAACGGTTGATAGTATCAAAAGTTTCTTTGTTAGTTTCGAATTAAGCATGTATTGTAGATTTACACCTAAATGGAACTATTTGGGAATTTTTTATTTTTTTTATGAGAAACTGAGCGTGGGGCTTGAACTGCAAATTGCCCCTTTGAGCTTCCGAGTTGAAATTAGTTCTGTCACACATACACACACACATGCACACTTTTAATCTCTTTATCTGTTTTTCTTTAATGGCATTTTCTTTCTTTTTTTTTTCGATTTCATTCGCTATTAGCGTTCTTTTACATTCGTCTGTTGGTTTCTATCTATCTATCTATCTATCTATCTATCTATCTATCTATCTATCTATCTATCTATCTGTTCGTATCTATATATCTATTTTAGCCTGATTCAATCTCTATCTATCTATCTATCTATCTATCTATCTATCTATCTATCTATCTAAGTCTGTTCGTATCTATATATCTATATTAGCCTGATTCAATATCTATCTATCTATCTATCTATCTATCTATCTATCTAAGTCTGTTCGTATCTATATATCTATATTAGCCTGATTCAATATCTATCTATCTATCTATCTATCATCTATCTATCTATCTATCTCAGTTTTGTTTCTATCTATCTATCTCTATCTATCTCTATCTATCTATCTCATCTATCTCTTCTCTCTCTCTCTCTCTCTCTCTCTCTCTTTGTCTCACTCTATTTCCGGAGAGATATTACAGTAATACTTCTCTTCACATCAATCCAATCTGTTATCCCGAAGGCGAACTCTACCTACAAACCTTCTGCCGTCTGTCTCCTTTTATTTTTCCTGTTTATATATATATATATATATATATATATATATAAACTTTATCAGTTTCAATTATAACAAAAAGAGACTTAACTCTGTTTATCGCTGTTTCACTTACAGGAATTGATATTTCTGCTCTCTCTCTCTCTCCCGGCGGCCAGAGCACGGGAAGGGAAAAGCGGATTTTGAGGTAGGGCCGGGCCGGGCTGAGGCTGGCGGACTGCAGAAACCATACAGCCACACGCAGATATTGACCAGTGCACCGACCGAGTTGGCGAGAAGGAGGATGTTTGCCTGCGGGCCAAGACTCTTGGAAATGTCAAGAAATGAACAAGACCACAAACACTGAAGCCAGTGGCTGTACCTTATGAATCTGATATGCGGAAAGGGTCTTTCAGCCCCAGGGTAAAATGATAGCCATATCTGTGCGCACACACAATTATGCGCATTCCCCCAATTTTTACAAAATTAATTTAGCTGCTATCATATATATACCAAGATGAACCGGACGTCAAAATTTAATGTAAATTTAAAACTGCGCATTCTTGTATCGAATATTGTTGCTGTAAAATTATAACCAGCTTTCTTTCTGTTAATATATCGGTCGAATTTCGATCCCGGCTTGAAGCAATCGGATGTCTCGCCACATTGATGAGCTGTGATGCAGCCAAACAAGCTTGTATGTGGATAACTTTCTCTCATTCTCCGATTGAGCACTATGGGGAAAGGGAATTTTTAAAAACAGTGGCTGTATGTGGATAACTTGCTCACATTCTCCGATTGAGCACAATGGGGAAAAGGAATTTTAAAAAACAGTGACTGCTCCTGCTTATAACGCATCGCTCTTCAGTTATGAATTGAGCGCTCTGGTTGCTAATTTGGTGTTTTTATACATCACGTATATAATACGTTAAAAGATTCCCTTTCTCTGCCGTGCGCCGATAGCTTAGGGGTAGAGTCTCTGGCTGATGCTGAATCGGCCGAGTTTCGATCCCGTCTTGAAGCAATCGGATGTTTACGACACTGAAGAGCTGTGATGCACTAGTGTACCCGTGACGTCAAAATTGACCACGAGAAGGAATTTGTAAGTTTATTAAGTAATATCTATTATATTGTAATTGCTTTTCATTTAATCCAAGTACAATTTTGTAATTTAAAATAGTTCGTTGTTAACGTTAATAATTGAACAGTATACAATTTATAAACTCCTCAGGGAAGATATCCAGATTTTTTACTCATAGCTTTTGTACGCGCGCTTTTCTGATACCCCTTGGGGTGTTCTTGAGAGACAAATTTGTCGAGGAATTAGAACGTCATCGCTAGTGATAGTCGATCCCACAATTCCGCACGCCGGGAAAAAAAGTAACTTTTTGTGAAGTTTACTTCAAGCTGAAATAAAATATAAACCTCGGCCAAGTTTTGTCTGACATATATTTATCTCCTCCCCCTCTCTCTTATCCCTTTGTATTCCCCCCCTTTCTCTCTTTCTTTAATTTATTTTTCTTTCTTTGCAGTTGTATACCTGTTTCTTTTCGTGGCTACTTTCCATAACTCCTTTCGCTTTGATAGTAGAGGGAGGGAAAGAAGGGGTTTCCTTTGTAGTTTGTCAGCGCGGTAGCTCTTTGCATGTGGACGTGAATGGGGTCAAAATTTTGCACACTGTCCTTCAACTGTCACACACATAAAACATATATATATATCTGTCCTTTTTAACCAACTTTACTAGAGCACGATCTTCTCTCTTGGTCGTTTTTCTTGGCCGACCTGTAGACTTTCTTGCTTCACACGAACCACAATCATCGTAGACCTTAAGAATGCCGTGAACAACACTTTTTGACTTGTTAACACTCTTTGCAATGGACCCAATACTTAAATTATCCTTCTTTCGAAGTTTAATAATCTGCTGACGAATTGGTAACCGAGTAAGTGGTATTATATTAACAAAGTACACTGTAGATATTCTTACTAATGTTTAGTAAACGAACCGTCACGTAAACAAATTAAAAAAATCAGAGTTCGCCGGTGAAATATACTAAAACACGGAGTAAAAGCAACCGTTCGGGTCATTTTGGCCGCCATGGGTTTTGCAGAAAATCACTAAATCATAACTGGAGATGTCGATTGACATTACATTTGAATAGTTGGAGATTATAGCTATCAGGGAAACAGGAATAGGGAAGGGAATTCCACAGGCGAGAAGTACGAGATATGGAGCTATTGGAGTAGAATCGACGGCTACATTTAGGAGTTTCAACAGTGAAAGGGTGAGAGCGGGATGCCAGCCTCTTAGGACGCTTGAATTCACGAAGTCTATATATATATATATATATATACCTACGTTCAAAGTGCAACTTAAGTTTCGTTTTTCTACCAACTCATCAGACACGAATTATTACTTTCGATATTTTTTAAATTTAAAAAAATTATACCGGGTCTCATGCTAAATTAAACACAGATTCACAGCTCAAATTTAAAATAGGCTAAATATAATACTGAAAATAGGGTGTAGTTAGGGGGGCTACTGTAACATACATTTGTCGTTCATATGTATAAAGACTTCATCTATAAGGTTAGCTTTAAGCGTCATGGCGAAACGAAATTTTATTTCGGTTCCATCACTATATACGTAATAAATTTTGTTCAGGGTTGCTTGGTTGCTTTTAATATAATAGTTGGCCTAGAGAATGGAAAGTTTTTGTTTATCATTTTCATGGTGTTGTATATTGATGTTATCAACAAGTATTTTCCTGTATTGTGAAGGTGAACAGGAATGTGTTTTTAAATGTTGTTCGATAGAAATTGTATCCGACAAATAGAGTGTAAGACGTCTTGATAATGTTACCGTCAAGCCAACATATGTAATTACTTTTTGTCAGAGATACAAAGATCTTTTAAACTGATATACAATGTTGGTATTTTTCAAAACACTAGTTGACGTAGAAGAGTTATTGCATATGATTGTATATTGCATATTGGTTGTATTAAATTTAGTATGATATATAATTAGTTTTATTTTGTTTTACTGAGATCAGTGAGGAATATATTAGTACTTGTAAGATTTTTAGGATCTTTTTTTTATATCTTTTACATAGAATCTATTTTATTACGGTATAATAGGTTGATATTACAGTTTTCCTATTCTCATTTATATATATATATATATATATATATATATATATATATATATAATATAATAAATAGGAAAACTGTAGTAGTTACTGATGCGTTTTGTCCAATGTGGACTTTCTCAAAGCAAAAAAACAAAAAACGAAATGACTTTATTTAAATAAAGTAACTAATAATAACAAAAACAAAATGTCCTTAGCAGCTGGAAGAATTTAGGGGACGCTATTTTTATACTGTTAACTGAAAAATACGTCAAGTACTGTCACGTGTGTAGATATTGTTATTATTGCTGTGTTGACGGATTCAAACATTTTCTTTTGATTTTACGATATTGTTATATACGTTTGTTTGGGAGAGCAGTAATTCTGTTAAGAAACGTGAAATAGGGAAAAAGCCTGGGCGTAGATTAATATTTGGGTAATATTCAATGGCGGCACTCTCTAGAATTTTCCTTCTGAATGAGTTTTCTTTTTTTATGAGTGTAGCATTTTTAAAATCAAAATTGTGGTTGAATTTATTTCTATGTATGACTAGTGCATTAGCTAAGTTTAAATAAATTCATTTCATTTTTTGCTTTGAGAAAGTTCACATTGGACGAAACGCGTCAGCAACTACTACAGTTTTCCTATTGTCATTTATATTTATAAATATTGTCTTTTCTACAGGTTAACTCTGGGAAATTTTCATATATATATATATATATATATATATATATATGAATTATTCACACAAAAACTAATGCAAAGGTTAATGATTTAAATGGCGAGACATCCATCATCGCAAACAATTCAAATAATATACAAAAATCTCCGAATCCGTTATGAATGAAATGACCCTTGTTTATATAAATTTCTGTCGTATAAGTTCTTATTTTTACTACAAGCTTTCGTCTGTTCCTACAGACATCTTCAGGTATAGAATAGATGTTGTTCTTGTTTTTTCTTAGTAATAAGAGGACAACGAAAATATATGTATTGTTGTATCCGAAAATGCTATTGAAAATGAGTTATTGTTTTTGGAACGCGCAGAAGCAACGCTGAGTTTGATTTTGAATTTTTAAAGGTTGTGCGTTCATATAAAATATGGTGATGAACAAATTTTTTACTATATATATATAGCGTGACTCTTCGGCAAAACCGAATTGAGTTCTGTTGATCAGTGTGTTTATCTAAAAAATAAAGACGCTAAAATCCACCGACGGCTTAGTGTTAGAATATCCGACTGACGCCAATTCTGTCGGGTTTCGATCCAAGCTAGAAGCAAGCGGACGTTTAGCCACACAGAAGAGCAGCGAAACTCTGTGGCTGACATTATATATATTTTGAATAAAAAACAGACCACGTTAAGATTCCATGTTTATAGGGGTGATGGTGAAATAGCCTATTACATGGAATCTTAACGTGGTCTGTTTTTTATTCAAACATATCTGCTCTGAATTTTACATTGAGCTCTCTGGATATCATCCTCCTCGGGTCTACCCATACAGATTACCTAAGTTTGCATAAACTATATATATATATATATATATGTGTGTGTGTGTGTGTGTGTGTAAAACATGTGTAAAAACGATATATTCGTTTTTATATACCCAGAAAAAATTTTAGGGCAAAAAATTTTTGTCGGAAATGTTTTCGGACTAAAGTGATGTTTAGGTTGGATGCGATTACACATGTGCACGAAGAAGAGGGGTGTGTGTGTGGCCCTGAGAATTTTAAATTTAAATTAATTTGGAGCTCCTCTATCACAAAAAAAGAATTTCAATTATCATTTTCCGTAACGGTGGACAGTAAAGAAAAATCTGAATAGTTACCTCCTGCATGACAGCGACTTGTTTTTTTATATATAGCCTTTATCCAAAAATTTATCTCAGTGCAGCAAAGCCTTCAAACGTAACCTGAGTTGGGATTTCTTTCGTGACCGGTTGTATTTCCTCTCATCGCATTCTCAGCCGGCGATAATATTCCGACCAGCAAGGTCATTAGACGTTCCTCGGTGGTAATTAACACTGAGAAAGCAGAACGATACCAGAATAGATTTATAGGTGAGGGGTGGTAACGTCGGGGATTACGGGGGGGTTGCTGTTTCGTGTTGGACGGGCGCCTCGAGAGGCCGGATATTAGTGTCTCAAACCAGCGTACAGGAAATCTGATGGTGAAGTAGGTAGTCTTGTACTTAAATTCGATTTTCGGACATTACTTATTTTTCAAGTAGTTTCGTCAAACACAAAAAGAGACAGTCGCACATGACTGGTATCTTCAGCATTCTTTCTGAAAAAAAAACCAAAACAATAAAAAACAGTTCCTTGCTAAGTTATATATATATATATATATATATATATATATATATATATGGGTGGTGTTTACGGGGGTAGTTGTCCAAAGAATTAAACAGTAGAGTTAATGTACACTATTTACATTATTCGGACGATTGTCCTCATCTTTGTTGCCATATTTATCACAACGTTTCGGCTGTTGTACGCTCCGGCCTTCTTCAGGTGGTTGGAATTTGGAGAACTGAACCCTTTATTTCGCTCGCAGGGGTAGTCAGTTCTAGTTTAACGTGCCATGTCTTTATAATTTAAAGGAAAAACTATAGGATCACATGAGAATTTGTATAAAAAAACTAAATCAAAGCACCTTGTCTGTCGTATTCAATAAAACGTATCTGTCTATATTTCTGAGATGAGGTATTATGTACACTATTTATATTATTCGGACTATTGTCCTCATCTTTGTCGCCATATTTATTACAACGTTTCAGCCGTTGTACACTCCGGCCTTCTTCAGGTGGTTGGAATGTCAAACTAAACCGTTTATTTCGCTCGCTGGGGTAGACTGTTCTAGTTACACGTGACATGTTTTTAATGGATGTCAGTTATCAGTTATCTCCTGTTAATTCCCCTCTCCAACTTTTCCACTGCCGTAACCAGCTATTGAACTCACAACTCTTTTGATCCTGTCACTGGATCTAACCAGCGCCTTTATCCACTGTACCATGTATAATAATATATATAAATATGTATATAATACCACATCTCAGAAATATAGACAGACTAATAATTTGGCCCGGCGTTGCCCGTGTGCTTGATTCAAAAATCGTATTTCATACAGCAATCGCTGTCACTTGACTTAAAATATTTTTGCCCTTCCTTGCCTTTTTTAAAGGAGTGCCCTTTGCCATGCTGATGTTGCTACATGCCAATAAATTGCCTATATCACACTGTAAATTTTTTTCTAAGCTCTATACTAAACATTAAATCTGTTACGAAAAAGAACTAAAAAAAAATGAACACAAAATGATCAGCTTTTTTTAAAACTCGTAACTGGAAAAAATGAATGAAAAAAAGAATGTTAACAACAAATATTTTTCACATCCAACCCAGTTCTGCGGAATCAGAATCAACGTTGAGTTTAAGCAAAGACGAATGAGCCAACTGGAGTAAAGTGCCATGCAGATTTAAATTTTTCCCACTTGGGACGAATGCAGCTAAAACGATTTTTTTTTTGCTTTTATGCTCTGTTAACATTCGTGTCAGTCAGCTGTTGGCTCTCAATGAACTGGCCAATAAAAAATTCCTGTCTGTTTGTGGCAGCCAGCTATAGGCTGAACAATGGCCAGTATAAAATGGCCGCAAACTACATGAAAACTGCCGTAGAATCCTGAAAAAATGGATTATTTCCACCATCGATGGGAGTTGGGAAATGCAAAAAAACTTGGCCTTTTCCGCTAACTTGGAGCATGTGCATGTAAATTTTGGTGCAAATCCGTCGAAAATTGCGGCTGTGCATTCGTTACACACACACACACACACACACACACATACTGCCTGCCTTTTATAGATAGAGATACAGATTTAATATAATTAATTATTTTAAATCAATTCGCCAACAGATCAATAAATTATTAACTTAAAAACAACTCTTTTGAATGACGTTTATTCTTATTTTTCAAATTTTGAGATGGATTGACATGATATAAAATACTTCATCGTCAAAATTTAATATTGGACATTTGATTTAAATTTCCAAGACGTCAGTAAATTAGCGGCATTAATTGCATGAATACTTCTATATAATATAACATATATATACAGTTTTATTAAAATATATAATTTCATATGTATATATATATATATAATATATATTTTAGAATATGTATTCCACAGACAGACTGTTTCGCAGCTCATCAGTGTGGCTAGACATCCCATTTCCTCCAGCTAGGATCGAAACCCGACTGAATTGGCATCAGTCTGGGATTTTACCACTAAGCCGTTGGCGCACGACAGAGATGAAAGTGAATTTAAGCGTATTTATTTTCAGATAAACACATAGTGACTGAGAGAACTTGCGATTCATATATATATATATATATATATATATATATATATATATATATCTTTAAAAAATATTAAAAAAAAACACTGAAGATAACACTACCGCCAAGTTCTTATCAGGTGGTTTTTGCTCATATGAATCTCATTACAGCTGAGTCTTTTCGACCATTTAAAGGTCTCATCAGGCTGAGTTAGACACCTGATGAGACGTTGGGTTGGAATGTTATCGACGTCCCCTATCTGTATCTAACTACATTTTTTATCTATCTATCTATCTATCTATTATATCTATCTATCTATCTATATTTATCATCTACAATTCATATCTATTCATCTATCTATCTATCTATCTATCTATCTATCTATCTATCTATCTATCTATCTATCTGTTGTGGTAAATCCATTTTTTATTTATCATGGGAGTACCGACCATTAAATATGGTTGGTACCGGGAAGAACGGGGAATTTCAAAGAGAGATCCAATCCAGATACTCTGCCCGACTCAAGACTAAGTCAACCCATTCTACAGGAACGGTCTTCCCAAGAATATACCAAACTATCTGTAAATATTGTGTACACTTTCTTTTTTCAATACATTTTGTTTCAGTACATTTTGTGTTGTATTATTATTATTCCATGCTTTATTCAAGTTTCAACACTATCCCAGTTTCTTCATTAATCTATCTATCTATCTATCTATCTATCTATCTATCTATCTATCTATCTATCCCAATTTCTATCTATCTATCTATCAAATTTTCATTTCGTCTTTTGCTTTGAGAAAGTCCACATTGGGCGAAACGCGTCGGCAACTTGTTACAATTTTCCTTTTTTATATATATATATATATATATATATATATATATATATATATATATATATATATATATATTAGAAATATTAACATAAACCTTAACATAAAATCTTCAAATAACTCGAAATATATCAACCTATTATACCGTAATAAAATAGATTCTAACTATGAAAAAGATATTAAAAATTCCTAAAAATCTTATAAGTACTAATATATTTCTCACTGATCTTAGTAAAACAAATTAAAACTAATTATATATCATACTAAATATTTAATACAACCAATATTTTCCATATACAATCATATGCAATAACTCTTCTACGTCAACTAGTGTTTTGAAAAATACCAACATTGTATATCAGTTTAAAAGATCTTTGTATTCTGAATAAAATGAAATTACATATGTTGGCTTGACGGTAACATTATCAAGACGTCTTACAATATTTGTTCGGATACAATTTCTATCGAACAACATTTTAAAACACATTCCTTTCACCTTCATAATACAGGAAAATACTTGTTGATAACATCAATATACAACACCATTTTAATGATAAACAAAAACTTTCCATTCTCTTTTAACTATTATAAAAAAGCAACCAAAAAACCCTGAACAAAATTTATTATAGATATATAATGGAAATATAAATAAAATTTCGTTTCATTCATGACACTTAAAGCTAACGTTATAGATGAAGTCTTTATACATATGAACGACAAATGTATGTTACAGTAGACCCCCAACTCACACCCTTTTTCAGTATTATAACTGAATATATAAAATATAATTAATGTTATCAATTCATCATGACAAAGACGATGTACATAATTTCGATTTTGATTCCGTGAAGATTTTAAAATATTTTAAATAATAAAAAAATTAGGCGGATTTATGAAGCAGGCATAATATCCATCTCACGCACGGTGAACACTAGACCTGGCTTTTTAGTATTTTATTTTTCTAGCGAGATTAATGCTCGACAAGCGTACATATAAATTTTAGATCAAAATAGAATTCTTTTCATTTTTCATTCAAAATACTCAAATTTTAGGAATACGTTTTCACAGCGTCGCCCACGTGACGACAACGTGATCATATTTAAACGGAGCGCTGATCTTATAAAAGATTTCAGTCATCTGTTTGTTTAAGTCTTGTTCTTATGTACATCGTCTTTGTCATGTTGTATTGATAATGTTAATTATATTTTATGAATATGTCCTGAAGATGGTTTATTAGACCGAAACGTCCGACGTTGACATATTAACATTAAAATAGCATAATTGTATATAAGGATTTTTGTTTGTTTTTTCCGTATATTTTTCTTCATACTGTCGGATCTATATCAATATATTTGCTTACATATATATGCAGATACACGATGTATATTATTAATTGCAATAACGTCAGTTTAAAAATAATTAAAAAAAAATTGGCGGATGGCCATAAAAAAAAAAATATGAATAAAAAATAAAATGGCAGAAGCCACAAGAAGGTCCAAAAAACAACCCACCCAATTCGGTTGTTTCGGCTCTGGTGGGGGACGTCTTTTTTTCTTTTCTTTTTTTTTTTTATTGTCCCTGAGACGGTAGACAGGCGAGATCAATTTCTGCATTTGTGTAGCGGGAAAAACTCACATTTGTAACTAAGGTAATACACAGTCTACAGACAACAACTAAAAGAGTTTATCAAAACAAAGGCATCCGATGTTTAACACATTTAAACGGGAAATCAAAACAAAGCGTAATTAATATCCGGCTCATAAATTTAAAAAAAAAAAAAAAAAAATTGAACGAAACGATACGAAGCAAACACGACCACGTCTCCTCCTTACTTTAAAGTAGATACCCACTTAGGGAAATCCACACAACTTCGACATACAAATAAAATAAAAAATAAAAAAACAAAAGTTGTGATAAAAAAAAATGTAAAGGCTTTTTTTTTTTTTGTTAGCAAAATACGTTCATTGATAAAAGGTATATTGGCTTAGCAATTTAGATGAAATCAACCGATAGCAGCCGGATATCCTGTTGAAGGGAAAATTAGATTCGACATGAAACATGCCTTTATTCGTCTACATTAGAGAGAACAGCTGAGTCAGACTAATAAAGAATTGTGGACGATATTAATCAGTTAATCTTTTTTTTTATAATCGATCTGATCATATTAGGTATTAGCGCTTTCGCTAGGGGTTTTTGGTTAAAAACTGAGCACAATCTATTTATCTACAGGGTGGTCCGAAAATCTTGTCACCCCAGTGTGACCCGGATATAAGAGAAACCCGGATATAAGAGAGATTTTCACTGGTCCCAAATTACAGCCTGTGTTAATGTATATAAAATAGACCAAACCCGGATATAAGAGGAACCCGGATATAAGAGATTTTCTCTGGTCCTAAATTAGAGCCTGTGTTAATGTATATAAAATAGACCAAACCCGGATATAAGAGAAACCCGGATATAAGAGAGATTTTCACTGGTCCCAAATTACAGCCTGTGTTAATGTATATAAAATAGACCAAACCCGGATATAAGAGGAACCCGGATATAAGAGAGATTTTCTCTGGTCCTAAATTAGAGCCTGTGTTAATGTATATAAAATAGACCAAACCCGGATATAAGAGAAACCCGGATATAAGAGAGATTTTCACTGGTCCCAAATTACAGCCTGTGTTAAATATATAAAAAAGACCAAACCTTAAATATAAGAGAAAAACCCGGATATAAGAGAGATTTTCTGGTCCCAAATTAAGCCTGTGTTGATGTATATAAAATAGACCAAACCCGGATATAAGAGAAACCCGGATATAAGAGAGATTTTCACTGGTCCGAAAATTAAAAAATGTGTTAATATATATAAAAATAGACCAAACCCGTGATATAAGAGGAACCCGGATATAAGAGTGATTTTTCTCTGGTCCCAAATTAGAGCGTGTTTTAATGTATACAAAATAGACCAAACCTGGATATAAGAGAAACCCGGATATAAGAGAGATTTTCTATCTATCTATCTATCTATCTATCTAAATATGTTCTTCATCTATCTATCTATCTATCTATCTATCTATCTATCTATCTATCTATCTATTATTCTCATTCTGTTCATATTTATTCCCAATTTGTTTCTACGTGACAATATTCCTTACTCTCCAGAATACAATGTATCCATTTTATAAAACTATTTATTTTCTCATTCTTGCTATACATATAGGCACAAGATCGCCGTGTGATAATCGCCTTAAGTCATTCATAGGAGAAACCTCGGGCAATTTAAATATTTGGTAGGCGGTGACAAAACTTTCGGACCACCTTCTATCTATCTATCTATCTATCTATCTATCTATCTATCTATCTATGTCAGACGACCTGGGTAAGACGTTAAACTACGTCCAGCAGCAAGGCCTCTGATCAGGAGGTTTTGAGGAGCGTGGAACGACCTCTTAATTGCTGGTGTCCCCAGGTCCACCCTGACACGGGGTGGTAGCACCTGTTAGGGTCCCAGCTATGGGAAAATAGTTAACTATTACCAGCATTACTTGTTTCGAAAAACGTATTACCAGTAATACAATTTTAAAGGAAAAATAGTAACAGAAACAGATTTTTGACAAAACAAAATATTACCAGCAATAAAAAATGTTGGTATTAAATAACCCATTGAGGTTGATATGCCATAAAACAAAATAAACCAAACGAATCTAAACCAAAGAATACATATTCTATTCATACGAATCTATCCTAAAAATGTTGTCGGCATTAAATAACCCATTGAGGTTGATATGACGTAAAACAAAATAAACCAAACCAATCTAAACCAAAGAATACATATTCTATTCATACGAATCTATCCTAAAAATGTTGTCGGCATTAAATAACCCATTGAGGTTGATATGCCGTAAAACAAAATAAACCAAACCAATCTAAACTAAAGAATTATATTCCATTCATACGAATCTACCCTAAAAATGTTGTCGGCATTAAATAACCCATTGAGGTTGATATGCCGTAAAACAAAATAAACCAAACCAATCTAAACCAAAGAATACATATTCTATTCATACGAATCTATCCTAAAAATGTTGTCGGCATTAAATAACCCATTGAGGTTGATATGACGTAACACAAAATAAACCAAACCAATCTAAACCAAAGAATACATATTCTATTCACACGAATCTATCCTAAAAATGTTGTCGGCATTAAATAACCCATTGAGGCTGATATGCCATAAAACAAAATAAACCAAACCAATCTAAACTAAAGAATACATATTCTATTCATACGAATCTATCCTAAAAATGTTGTCGGCATTAAATAACCCATTGAGGTTGATATGCCATAAAACAAAATAAACCAAACCAATCTAAACTAAAGAATACATACTCTATTCATACGAATCTATCCTAAAAATGTTGCCGGCATTAAATAACCCATTGAGCTTGATATGCCGCAAAATAAAATAAACCAAACCAATCTAAACCAAAGAATACATATTCTATTCATACGAATCTATCCTAAAAATGTTGCCGGCATTAAATAACCAATTGAGGTTGATATGACGTAAAACACAATAAACCAAACCAATCTAAACCAAAGAATACATGTTCTATTCATACGAATCTATCCTAAAAATGTTGCCGGCATTAAATAACCCATTGAGGTTGATATGCCATAAAATAAAATAAAATAAACCAAACCAAAGTATCTATCTATCTATCTATCTATCTATCTATCTATCTATCTATCTATTCATTTATGACGAATGTATATGAATACAAAAGGGATCTTTTCCAAAACAACACACTGAGTACATTAGTAGCTCATCGTAATGCGCCCGGCCAGAGTTTCGTTTTCAAAAATGCCACTTTAGTTAAAAGAGAAAGGAATTTTCAAAACTTGAAAGTGTTTATAAATTGTCTTAATCGTTAGATAATCTACAGTAAATTTGCGTCCAGGTTCTGGCAACATTTCACCTTCCTTGACAGATCTATTATCACAATGTGATGGAAACGTAAACAAAAAGAAGCGACATGGAATCGGCTAGACTCTAAACAAAAGCATATTTAAAAAAATAAATTAAATTTTACTGTTTAAAATTTTCAGCGTCCTTTCACATATGTGCGCATGCGTAGTTGCATTAACTTGATCATCAGATTAGTCCAATGGAGTCATCAACGACGAAACATGTTTTCTGTATTTATCTATCAGGCATTTTGGCCTCTATTTGCCTCACACATTTTGTCTCCCTTAAGGTATCAAACATTTTGTCTCCATTTACCTATGAAACATTTTGTCTCCCTTTAGGTATCAAAGATTTTATCTATATTTAGCTATCAGACATTTTATGTCTATTTAGCTATGAAACATTTTGGCCTCCATTTAGCTATGAAACATTTCGGCCTCCAATTAGCTATCAAACATTTTGGCTTCAATTAGCTATCAAACATTTTGGCCTCATTAAGCTATGAAACATTTTGGCCTCCATTAAACCATCAAATATTTTGGCATCCATTTAGCCATTAAACATATTGGCCTCCATTTAGCTATCAAACATTTTGGCCTCCAATTAGCTATCAAAGATTTGGCCTTCAATTAACTAAAAACATTTTGGCCTCCATTTAGCTATCAGACATTTTGGCCTGCATTTAGCTATTAAACATTTTCGCCTCCATTTAGCTATCAAATACTTTGGCCTCCATTTAGCTATCAAATATTTTGGCCTCCATTTAACTAGAAAACATTTTGGCTTCCAATTAGCTATCAAACAAGTTGGCCTTTTTGTCTACGTTTAGCTAGGAAACATTTTGTCTCTATTCATAGGTTCAGCATTTTGAACTCCATTTAGCTATCAAACATGTTGGCCTCCATTTAACTATTAAATATTTTGGCCGTTATTAATTTTTAAAATTTTTGGTCTCTAATTAGCTGCGAAACATTTTGGTCTCCAATTAGCTATCAAACGTTTTGTCTCTCCCATTTAGCTATCAGCTTCTGCCAACTAGACTAGTGCTCATAAATCATAAAAGAGAAAGAAAAGAGTACAGAACTGTTACGTAATATCAGTCCTCCTATATGGCAGTGAATGCTGGACAATCTCCTCACAGATGAAGAAGAGACTTGAAGCAACAGAAACAAAGAAAGATTGCTGAAATGTTACGTAATATCAGTCCTCCTATATGGCAGTCAATGCTGGACAATCTCCTCACAGAAGAAGAGACTTGAAGCAATAGAAACAAAGAAATATTGCTGAACTGTTACGTAATATCAGTCCTTCTGTGTGGCAGTGAATGATGGATAATCTCCTCATAAATGAAGAAGAGACTTGCAGCCATAGAAATGTGGTTCTACAGGTGGATGTTGGGGATACCGTGGACTGAACATGAGAGCAACGGCGAGATTTTAGAGAAAATGGAAACAAAAAAAAAGTCCTTATGCTTAATATAAAGAAACTGCTGAAGTTTCTATGGAGCATAATGAGAAAAGAGGGTTTGGAAAATTTCCTACTCACAGGACATATTGAAGGCAAGAAGGGCAGAGAAAACTTAGCCTGCGCGAATAAACGGGTGGCAGAGCTGGGCTTAGGAGGGATATCAAAAAGTCAGAATTTATTAAAAGCAACGTAGGATAGGAAGTTGTGAAGAGGCATGACCGCCAACGTCCTGAATGGACACGGCCCAAAGAAGAAGCAAAAGAAGTAAATGGGCACTTCACTATATAGCGAAACTACATTGATTGAGCATTACTGAACTGAGTTCGATACTCACTGGGTGTCTGTCTGAATCGTCCTGGGTCGGGCCTCGAAATTTTTGGCCTAGCCCTCCTACAAGAAAAGTATGGCGATTTTCTAAGAGCAGAAAAGCCGAATGTATGGGGGTACCCAGTGAGAATCAAACTCACTACTCAGTCGTAAATTGTTCTCGCGAGACGGGCTTGCTGACCATTATACTGCCCTTCTGGTGATTTTCTAACCGTAGCTTAGATGTGTCAAACGGCCGAATATATGGGGGTACCCAGTGAGGATCAAACTCACTACTCAGTCGTAAATTGTTCTCGCGAGACGGGATTGCTGACCAATATACTCTCCTGGTGGTGATTTTCTAACCGTAGCTTAGATGTGTCAAACGGCCGAATGTATGGGGGTACCCAGTGAGGATCGAACTCACCATACGGCTGTAAATTGATCTTGTCAAACAAGCTCGATAACCTTTCCTCCACGTCGTATTGCCCCTACACGAAACGTATGTGGCCTCACCGGCGCTGATTTTTAGTTAACCACGATTTTCATGAAGATAAAGTAAAAAAAAAAAAATCTTAACAGAAACTGTAAACTATATACACGCACAAGGCAAATGTACTCTATTAACTGTAGCAGCCTAATGTAATGTTGAAAATTCTCTCTGAATAATTTATTAGATAATGACGTTACTACATCTCAGATCTTCCAACAACATGGGCACGTCCTTATCGATGTGTATGCGTGAATATGCGCTTACTGATTTTATTACTGAGACAAAAGCCGACGACAAGTTCTTCATAGATATTCACGTCTTGTTTGAATTCAATAACTTTGCAATTTTTGACTGCGGGTCAGTGCACAAAGACATTCATTGTCTTGAATATCTGACCAGATTCGGTTATGATACGAGTATTAATTTCTTTCAACGCCATAGAAACTAACAGTGGACAACCTGCCCACCACCCTACATCGCCTTATTCATTCCTTTGACCCTCGACAATTTTCCTTTTCCTGACCACGTTTCTGATCTGATCATTCGTTATCGTCTGTTTCCGACATTTCTTATCCTTTTTCCCGCCTTTTTTTTTGCATTCATTTTTTTTTTCGATGCACTTTTTTTTTATTTCTTTTTGTTTTTAAATTCTCAGTTCTCCATCGATATTATTTATTTTGCTTTTTAACTTTATGTTCCGATCTTTCACCTACATTTTTTTTTATTTCGATACTTTGTCTGGTAATTATTTTCACTTTTTTTCCATTCTTTCGCTACTAATGTCCTTTTTCTTTTATTTTTTGCTGCCTTCAAGACGTTTTCATTCTTTATAGGGTTTCTGTCAAGATTGATTGTTTTTTCCGCTTCTTTTATGGTCATTTTGTAGCAATTCTTTTACTCAGTTTAGTTTTCTTATTGTCAACAACATAAACGTGGTCAGATTCAGCCACAGGCAACCAGAATTCGCCGGGGACGAATAAAACCAAAAAATGCTAAATTTTAGGGGGGAAATTAAATCTTTAAGAATTCCAGACTCATACATTCAAACCAAAGATGTTATTTTTTTTAGAGGATCTCGAATCTGAGCAGACAATACGAACATTATACTTTTCTGCAAAAAAGCATGAAGGTAGATAAAAGAAAAAATGAAGAGAAACAGACGGTTATTATGAACGAAAGGAAGAGTTGATAAAGTAGAAGGAGGAGGAGAAAGAGGAGGAGGAGACGAAGACGAGGAAGGAAGAGGAGACGAGAAAAGCTGAGAAAGAGTAGTAGCAGGAGGAAAATAACAAGATGGAAGAATAACAAAGAAAGGAAAGGAAAACGCAAAGACGGTATACGACAGTAAAATGTAAGAGGACGAAAGACAAAGCCGAAGACGGAGAAAAGTGCAGGAGAAAGCGATAAAAGAGAAAACGCGGAAAGTGGAAGTGAAGGAGATGGAAGATGAAAAAGAAAGAGGGGAAGAAGAAAGAGGAGGAGGAGAGAGTGAAAGAGAAAGGCGATGACGAAGGAAACGAGAAAATTGGAGGTAAAAGAAATAAAGAAAGAGAAGGGGGGGAAATGATGTGGATGAGGAGTAAAGATGGTGAAGGAAACCGTGGAAAATATGAGTGAAGAGAAGAAGGAAAAGATTAATTTATACTTCAGTCCTTTCAGATCTCGACGATCAAATTTCTTGTTTGTGTATACGACTGTTACACTTTCTTACTGAAGCTCAGAGTGTAGTATCTGTCCAATTCCCAGTTCTTCTGAGTGTAGTATTATTCTGCTTGTTCGTACATACAACAGTTACGCTTTCCTAACAAAGATCAGAGTGTAGTATCTGTCCAAACCGCAGCTGTTCTGATCAGTGGTATTATTCTGCTTGTTCGTGCAAACAACTGTTACCCTTTGTTAATGAAGATCAGAGTGTAGTAACTGGCCAACTCTTAGCTCTTCTGATCTGTAGCATTATTTTGCTTGTTTGTTCACACAACTGTTACGCTTTCCTAACGAGGATCAAAGTGTAGTATCTGTCCAGCTCTTCTTATCTGTAGTGTTATTGTGCTTGTTCGTGCATACACCTGTTACGCATTTCACAACGAAGGTCTACGCAGAAATATAGTACAGGAAACGTAAAAATATGGGTCTAAGGAAAAGAAATAGACGTAGGAAAATCTTTTGGTACACCCCCCCATTTAACCAAATGGTCAGTACTAAGTTAGGCCAAACGTTTCGTCACTTAACTGAAAAAGATTTCCGTAGAAATAGTACTTTCAGTAAAATATGTAACAGAAACACACAAAAAGTATGTTATAGTTCCGTCGATAATCTTGAGAAGATTATAAAGAAACATAATAACAATTTTTTTAAATGGATGATAATGCAAATCCCAAGAAAAATACCGTTGATAATATTAATCAACATAATTCCAGGAATTCTAACGAATGCCCTTGCAAAACCAATGTATGTCCAACACTCTTGTTTATCTAAGTACTATTTCTACAACAGAAAATCCGACTATTGAAAAAATTTATATTGGGAGTACTAAGAAATCTTTTAAGACTAGATGGTACCAACATATCATATCCTTCACCAATAGTACTTATAAAAATAGTACATCTCTTTCTAAATATATTTGGAATTTGAAAGAAGTTAATAAAAACCCTAGGGTAAAATAGAAAGTATTAAAAAAAGCTTGAACGTTTACATCTTTAAATGAAACTTGTTTCCTATCCTTACATGAGAAAATAAAAATTATAAAATTTACTGCTAAAGACTCTTTATTAAACCAAAGAAGTGAGTTAACAGTAAATTGTAGGTATAGTTTACCTTCTACCATACAATAAGGTTAAACTTCGAACTTGATAATCCTTCTTACAATAATACTTGGTAGATGAACTGTGGTGCGCCTTAACAACAAACCCCTTCAAAATGGCTAAATAAGTGACTGAAAGCGTTTGGGACAATAGACCCTACGGAGAATTTTGTCACTCCTTTACCTCCAACAAAATGAAAAATGTGAGAATATTAGAAAAACGAAATAAAATTTCATATATATATATATATATATATATATATATATATATATATATATAAAAAAGTCGCCCTATCGGGTGGTATTTAAGGTAGCACCTGGGCCTTTATCACTATAGGTAGGGAGGAGTAGATGCGATAGGCAACAATACACTACAGAAGAACTCAAAATTGATCGCTGTATTTAAGTATTGCATTAATATTTCAGCTTACCTTTTGAAAGTTCAACGATAATTCTTCTGTCGCCACTTAATTTAAAGACAATTTGATGTACGTAGGTCCTTACGTCCTTTACAATCAATTATTTTTATTTCAGGGGTGATTTTCGCTTGATTTCGCAATTAATTTCGATTATTCCCAAATTTATTTCCAAGTTATAAAAATTGTTAGCGTACAAAAAATTCGTCGCAAAAATTCACGGAAAAAAAAAAAAGATTTTATGAAAAACAATCGGAATGTAATTTGCACGAAAACTGCGAAAAAAAAAAAAAAAGATCAGGGTTGCGGGTTCGAATCCAATTATATAATATATATATATTATAAAATATATATATATATATATAAAATGGATCTAGATAGATGGTATGATATGTTGGGCTATGGCTTCAACATGTATATTTTAGAATAAAAATTCAAGAGTTGAATCCAGGTAAACTATAACACTCTGATATAACTGACACTAATAATTTTCATGGTTTATTATTTATATATTTAAATATATATATATATATATCAGATAGATAAATAAAAAGAAAATAGAAAAAATAACTATTAGAAATAAAAAATACATTTATGAGATTATGAGGAGGAATATATAAATGTATAGAGAATTTTAGGAGAGGTTTTTCAAGGAGTTAAAGAAAAGGTTGTTTTTTTGTTTGGACAGATGAATTGGATATAATAAAAAAAAGCTTATTAATGGAATAATATTGGTCATAATTTATTCCATTGGAATCGTAAACGTTCTTTTTTTTTTCATCAGACCTACAAATGCAAAAAATAAAACAGAAAAAAAAACTCCAGAAAAAAAAACAAATTTCCGAGAAATTTTAGGAAATATTGGTTCTTTGACATTTTGAACCTGCATCCATATCGAACAAATTTTTGAATTTTTAATCTCGGTGGAAGGGGTTTATGAATATTAAAAAAATGTTGTTTTTTTTTCAATCTTCCATTTGTTAGTCATTGAAATAACAAATCGTAAATAAAATTCCAATCATATAAATTATGACCATGGAATATTAAAATTTAAGAATTTTTTTATATATATATTTTTTTTTTAACGTTCTTTTTTTTATAGATAAATATTTAAGTAAATGCTCTGTTTATAATAAACAGTATTAAATAACATTTACCGGCCTGAATGTCCGAGGACGAATATTTTCTGTGTATATATATAGGAAGACACTGAGGACAACAGGCCATGTGTTGGATGAACATTCATATATATATATATATATATATATATATATATATATATATATATATATTATATATATATAATTTGAACATTGTTTCAATCCTTCATGAGCTTCCGCTCCTTAGCGATGATTAATTAATGGTGAACATGTCATTTTCGTTTATGATCGATTTCATCACGTTTCTTCTCTTACGCTTGGAGAGTAATTATACATTTTTATTGCTCAAAGTAAAGCCCTATAGTGTTATAGGAAGAAAAAAATATATCTTTTCTAAGATACAACGGTTCAGAGCTTAATCTAACAATTGGACAATTTTATTGTTACACGATTTGGACAATTTTGTTGTTACACCCGTTATATATAATATAATATAATATTTATATTATAATTTTTGAATATATATATATATATATATATATACATATATATTCAAAAGTGAGAGAGATATATATATATAGAGAGAAAAAGAAAGAGAAAGAAAGAGATATTTCTGCTTCTCTTTAAACCAAACATTATCGTCTGCCTCGTTCAATTTTTGCCGTTCCTGCGCTATCATTTTCCCGCTTTTTTCTCCATTTTACTCTCGCTCTTGCCTGACGGCGTTTATTTATTTATTTATTTTTAAAAAATGTTCCTTTCTTTTCGCCATCACTATCTGTGCTTTTCAATTATTGTCTTTTTTCTTTCTTTTCCTGTCTAGTTCTATCTGAGTCGTGTGACACCGCGTACTACGCCGCTCTCCCTTGCAACCACCGGACGTCAAACAGGCTCGTAAAAAAAAAAAAAAATCAATGGAAATTCGTGACTATGCCATTTGCAGAATTTATCTATTGTACAGATGCCTCCCCGCCCCGACAATTTCACTGGCTTCAATTCCAATGGGAGGTTAAGGATGTAGCTCATCAGGTAACGCGTTTCTGTAGCATAACATCGCAAAGTTAAATTTTGTCAATTTTTTAAAAGGCGTATAATCGACAAATATAATATATATATATATATATATATATATATATATATATAGTTAGTTAGTATTCACAAACCTACCTTTCTGTTTCAATTTAAACGGATCGAAGGAAAGTATTTTACTAGTTAGGTAAAAATAAACTAGTTAATGCAGTATTTATATATATATATATATATATATATATATATATATATATATATATATATATTCATCCAATGATGGACAGGGTGTTTCCCGGAAACAGTTTAAGAAATGTGGCTTGACATATCAATTGTTTTTCAAAATAGGATCGAAACTCGACCGCTGTTACATCAGACGGAGACTCTCACCCTTAGAGAGCTCATAATATATTTAATTTTTAACAAACTTATATACGAGATATAAGCACTTTTTTTTACCAGAGCAGAAAGTTTTAAATTTAATTTTTTATAAAAGTTCCGAAAATTACATTTTTTCTCCAGAATGAAAATAAAATATAAATATAAAAATATATGAATATATATATTTATATATATATATATATTTATATATATATAAAATTTATTTATAAACATATATTTTCATACAAACCTATATTAGTTTTTATTGACCAATAACATTTGATTTTCTTTTGTGACGATCCGTTTTTGAAATACCCCAAATTTAATTTTTTTTTTGTCAAAATTTATTCTGTCTCTTTCTGTTGGTCTGCTTTATTTATGTATTGAGCTCTTTTATATAAATTTGTTATTTATCTATTTTTTTCTTTGGGCTTCAGACCTGCATCTGTGTGATTTTTTTTCAATGCAATTTTCATGTTTGTAAAATCTTTTTTTTTAAAAATTTTTTCCTCGAGATTGATTTGATTAGCAAATCAAAAAATTCGAGGGTTTTTTTCAAAATTTTAGTCTAGTTATCTATATATCTATATATATATATATATATATATATATATATATATATATATATATATATATATATATATATAGTTAAATCGATCTGTTGGTATATAATCCGGGTGGATCCTAGTAATATTAGTTAAAAAAAATTCACAGAGATAAATATATTTATTATAACAGGGCATATGTATTTTTTAAAACTTAAAAAAAAAAATAAAAACAAAATAAACCTCAACATAGAAGATATGTCAATTTTAAATGATTTCAATGATTCACAAATGCTCAAATAACAAACAAAAAATGGGGGCTGATGATAGCCGTGTAGAAACGGCTTGAAATAGAATTATTCTATGTTGAGATAAAAATTTTTTTTTTTCTTTTATATATATATATATATATAAAAATCAGACCAAACTAAAAGTGGTTTCCGTTTTTTATTTAAATTATTAATTGAATTTACATTGAAAAAATCTCTGGATTTTATCCTCCTTATGTTTACCCATACGGATTACCTAGTTTTTTTAAACTATATATATTTATATATACGTAAGCAAATATATGGATATAGATCCGAAAATATGAAAAAAAAATATTAAAAAAAAAAACAATATATTAACATTAAAAAAAAAACTGCATATAAGGAGGCTTTTTTACTTTTTTTTTTTATTCATATATTATTCTTCATATTTATATATATATATATTTATATATATATATTGGATTCGAGAATAAAACAAAAGAGCACTACAACATTTTATAAAATTTTGAATCCGGCTGCCAGGAAGAATATTTTTCCAATAACATCTGGCTCTGCAATTGAAATTGAGCATGTAATAAATAACAAATATATGCGGTTGATTTTTGAATTTACCGTTTTTGATTTCATCTAGGTCCCATTTATATATATCATATCAAAAATTCTAGAGTCAAATTGATATCAGATCCCGTGAATTTTTTTCGCTCTGTAAATTTTTTTAAAGAATTTAATACTATTGACTGAATGTTATTGGAATATCTAAAATTCTTAAATTCATTTTTTCCTCCATTGAAAATCAAAAATATTTTGATATTTATTTAAATTTTTTTTCAATTTTGAATTTAACACAATTGTTTATTCATTGATATCAATTAAATTTACATGTTTATATTTTTTATATCCCAGAAATAAACTTGATAAGGATGGCATTTTACCGTTTTTTTTTTTTTTTTCTGATTTTATTTTTTCTCTCTCTCTCTAAATATATATATATATATATATATATATATATATATATATATATATATATATAATATATATTTTTTTTTTTTTTTTTAGCATTATTTATAGCAAGGCGTGAAGCCACTAGGATGCAGGGGTTTGCAGAAGATTTGGAGCGAGAGCAGATAGGAGTGATAGAAGAAAGGATGAGGAGAAGGATAGTGGATAGATCAAGGTAACTGGAGATGTCGATTGACATTACATTTGAATAGTTGGAGATTATAGCTCTCAGGGAAACAGTAATTGGGAAGGGTGTTCCACAGGCGAGAGGTGCGAGGTATGAAGCTATTGGAGTAGAAGAGACGGCTACATTTAAAAGTTTCTACAGTGTAAGGGTGAGAGAGCGGGATGCCAGCCTCGTAGGGCGCTTGAATTCATGGAGTCTGGGAACCAGTGAAAGCAGCTCATCGGAGCAATTACCATGAAAGTATTTGTAGAAAAGACAGAGAGAGGCGACGGCGCGTCTCTGAGAGAGTGACTGTAGACGAGATCCCAGATCAGGGCCAATTATATTGCATATCCGGCTCTGGATCTTGTCAAGAACTCCGAGGTGCTCCAGACCATATATGGCAGCAATACTCCATGCAAGGGCGAATGGTTGATTTGTATATTTGAAGTATCGATTCAGGGGAAAAAATTTCCTGGCGCGGCACAGAGAGCCAACTTTCCTCGCGGTGGAAGAAGCAATTGACTCAATGTATTTGTTCCATCTCAGGTCAGCAGTCAACGTGAGACCGAGCAGGCGCAGAGAGTTGCTCTCAAGAAGTTGACTATCAGACATTCTAATGGGGGGCAAGGAAGGATCTCTATGGTGATTAATAGAGAGTAGTTTAGTTTTTGAGGCGTTAAAGTTGACCAGCCAATTCTTGCCCCAATTAACAACCGATTGGAGGTCCATTTCAAGACGCACGGCAAGGTTAGTTTTTTCGCCGACACTAGATTTGTTTTTTGAGGCAGGAGTAAATTGTAGTGTCGTCTGCGTAGATGCCAACTTTGGAATCTATGGCGTCAGGAAGGTCATTGATGAAAATAAGGAATAGAGTGGGGCCAAGGATGGAGCCTTTTGGGAACACCTGCGTTCGTGGGATAGGAACTGGAGGAGAATCCGTTGAGAACGACCTTCAATTCTCGGTTTGACAGGAATGATTGTATTAGATCAAACAATCGAAAATAATACCATAAAAATGGAGCTTACGAAGAAGGCCGGCGTGCCAAACCCTATCGAATGCTTTGGAGATGTCGAGGGCCATTACGATCTCACCGTTTTTTTTGAAGAATTGTTATATTTTTCAGTGATGGCCGTAATTTTTTGATCAGCTGTAGATCGGGCGTAGCGGAAACCATATTGCTTGTCTGAGAGCAGATTATGGGATGTGAGGTGATTAACCACTTCGGCATTGATTAGGGCTTCAAGAATTTGCCGAAGAGGGGTAGGAGACTAATAGGACGGTAATTAAATTTTGACAGAGAGGGTCAGTAGAGTTCTTAAACACAGGAACAATGGATGAGGACTTCCAGCAGTCAGGAAAACATGATTCCTTTGAGGCAGTAATTATACAGTTTAGAGAGGGCGGGTTTTATTTCAGGCGCGCATTTCTTCAATAAATGGCTGGTATTCCATCTCCACCAAAAGCATTTATTAAATAAAAATTCTTATTTTCAGATAATAACATGAGTACCAATGACGGGGTTATTTTTTTAAAAGCTATTAAATTAAAAATCAGTTCTTTTTCAATTCAGTCTAATTTATGGGTATATAAACTGAGATATATGATCGATGAATTAAATGAAAATTTCCGAGCAAATATATATTCAGCCTTGTCGGTAGATTCTCAAGACCTCGAACACATTTGAATAAAAAGGAATTATGGATATTTTTTTTCAGGACATCTTAAATTTTTCGCCAATAATCTTTGAGCCAAATTTGAAAATTAAAAATATTTAAAATTCATTATATTTAAATATTGAAATATTATTTATGATTTTTTATTTTTTTATTTACGTTGAAAGAGGAAAAAATATGTCTATTTAAAAGTCATAAATATGTCGCTATTTTTAAATTATCGGTATTAAAGAAAAATATATATATTTATATATATATGGCAGATGAAAAAGCAAATAAGAACCAAAATATATTTTTGCGACAAAATTATGAATTATTTTTTAAAATTAAATTTATAAAAAATTTTATTCCAGCTTAAAACCCAATTTGATTTTATTAAAACACATTCTTAAACATCATAATATAAAATAACAACATCCCATATTATATAAAATGTCGGAAAATGAAAAAACGAGTCCCAATAATTAAATATAACAATAATATAGAAATGATTTTAATTTATTTATATGAATGGGAGTTTTTTTGCAAAAAAGTTAATGGTTAAATGTTTCCAACTTTATCATTATCTTTTCCAGCGTGATTAAGTTTTATTTTTATTATTGTTTAGCATTTTACATTACACATGAAATAAATGGATGGAGGTTTTTGGAATAGGTCGAATAATAAAATTTAAAAAACCTGCCAGGTCGATAATATTTAAAAAGAAAAAGTTACTAATCTAAAAATAATATTGATAAATTTAGAAATACTTTAAATTTTTTTGCCAAGCCCGGTCAATATAAATTTATTCTAATCACTTGTTTATATGGGCATTAAAGTCACCAAACAATGCGAAAAATATTATGAAACGGGTGGTCAATTTTTGTAATCTTGTCTAAATTTATCAAATATATGATATAACAAAATAATCAGTCTTGAGAGGATGGATTAAATATAGGAAAAAAATTGATATTTTTGTTTTTTGAGATTTAATAATTCTAAAAAGGTATTTTACGACAGGTTTTGGCGATTCCAGATTTGCTATCAATTTGATAAGGATCATATGGTCATAATTATTTATTTACAAATATAGGTAAAAAAAAAAAAAAAAAAAATTCAATTTTTGATTTTTGAATTTTTAAAAATAATTCAATCAAATTCCTTTTTTTTTGGTTTTAAAAAAAAAAAAATGGCAAAATATGAAAAAATATCGAAAAAAATCAATTTACATAATTTTTAATTCCAAAAAAAAAAAATAATAAACAACTAAAAAATTCATTCAAAAGCTTATATTAACCGTTTTGAAAAACCTATTTTAACCTTTGATTCTGAAAAAAAACAAATTATCCAGGTTTCAAATAAGTCAAATTTATTTTTTAAATATATATATATATATATATATATATATATATATATATATATATATATAAATGATTTTTCAATTTTATTATTTTAGGTTTTATATTGTCATTTGAAAAAAAAAATTATTAAAATTATGTCACATTATAAATTTAAAATAAAAAATAAAAAATTTGTTTTTTCGATAAATTTAAATAAAATATGTTTAAATGTCGGAATTTATACGCATCCATCAAATATTTTTCAAATAAAATGGCCTTTAGATTAGATTGAAAATTGTTTTTTTAAAAAAATATTTTAAAAAATTTTTTTTTTATTTTTTTTTTTCAAATTTTAATTACTTTATTCATTATTTTTTTCTTTCGTCAAACTGAATTAATTTTAAAAATAAAATATATATAAAAAAATATATATATATAAATTTTTATAGTAATTTTTTTAAGGATAAAAACTTATAATAATATATATAATAAAATTTTATTTATTAGAATTTGTTCTCATCTTTGTCGCCATATTTATTTTTAACGTTTCGGCCGTTGTATGCTTAATTTTCAAATGGTTTTTTCAAAAAAAAAAATTTTTTTTTTTGATATTTCATTAATATTCATTCTAAAATCTTTAATTATAAAAAATATAATGTTTAATGGATGTCATTTATTTTATAAATATTTCCCATTAATTTCTTTTTTCCCAACGGATATAGGTGTGTTTACGTTTGTTGAATTAAAAATCGAAAAATAATTTTTATTCATATCTTTGAATAAAAAAGGTCATTTGATAATATAAAAACATTCGGACTCAAGTTAAAAAAAATTAATAAATTAAAAACAAAAAAAAATATCATCAATATATATATATATATATATATATATATATTTTTATATATTTTAAAACAATTTTTTATGCCCATATTTAATTAAAATAAAATACTTGTCGAAAATACAATTATATATTCGAATGAAAACAATAGACAAAAACTAAAAATCCTTTATAGCATTATACATCAAACAGTTGAAACCCAACCTAAACAAAAATCAATTATGGCAATTTCTACAAATATTCTTAAATGTCTATAATTGGTAACAGAAGCCATTGGTTTATACCAACGGCTTCCCATATATTTCTTCATACTTTTCCAATTCACTCTCGTGTGGTCATGTGTGACGTCATTAGATGCGGTGCGATTTTCGCTTCTAGCGTCTTATATGCACGTGTTTATCGTTGCTTAGAAATCATCTATGTAAACAATGACAGACTATCATCACTGTCTTGTCCGTATATTGCTTAATATATTGTTTAAGTAATTGACATCTTTGATAATGGCTTATGTAAGCCGAAAGCTTAGATTGATTAAAAAAATATGGATCAATATTGTGAATTTCTTTCTTCGTTTAATGATAATGTTATTAAACTTATCAGACGTTATGAAAAAAATTTACATAAAATAAATAGACAACACTTGTCTATATTATTTAATGAAACGTGTATGAATATATATATATATATATATATATATATATATATATATATATATATATATATATATATATATATATATATATATATATATATATATATATAATTCCTTTAACACATTTATATTTCAAAATTTTAAAAGACATTTTTTTGATTTGTGTTTTTTATTTTTTTTTTTCATTGAAAATATATTTTAAAAATTGTTAAAAAATTTTTATATTTTATTCAGTTAATGTGTGAAAATGGAATAATTTATTATGTAACAAAAAGGCAATATATATTTAAATATATATATATTTTTTCAATATATTTATGTATATATATATATATAAATATAATATAAATAAATTATTTTTTTATTTTTATATCTGGATTAAAAAAATTACTTATATTTTCGAAACAGAAAATGTTTTTTTAAAAATAATTTATTTTAATTTTACATTGTTTTTCTAACATTCTGTGTAAAAAATATCCAAATAATTTATATATATATATATATATAAATTTATATATAAATATATTTTGTTTTAAAAATTCAAATATTAAATATTTTTTTTGTTTTTAAATATATTTTTATATATTGTTTTCTATAAATTAAACTTTTCTTTTATTTTTCCTACAAAATTTCAAAACTTTTAAATTATTCCCCATAAAAAAATTGTTTATATAAATATTCTTTTTATTTTTAAAACCCATAACGTTTCAAACAAAACTATTTTTTTGAAACAATAATTTATTAAGTCGCCATGAAAAAAAAAATTTAAAAATTCTCATATCAAAAAAATTATAATTTATTAAATTAAAAAAAAAAAGTTTTTTGTGTTTGTCTTTTGTAAATTTTAAATATATTTTAATTGGATTTGTTTTCCCATTTTTTTTAAATATATTTAAATTAAAAATATATTTTTTTATATTTTATATATTTCTGTAAATGTCTTTTTAAATTTTTTTTTTTTTTTTTTTTTTCATTAAAAATAATTTTCAAAATTCCATTTACAATACAATTGTTTATAATTCAATGTTTTTCAATCGGTTAAATCTAAACATAAATTGAACAATTTAATATTTTTATTTTTTATTTTGACCAATTTTTAAAAAAATGGTAAAAAAAAAAAAAATTAATTATAAGGAAATGCGTATATATATATTTTAAAAAAAAAAATTTCAATTTTATTTTCAGTCTTTATACATTGGTCGATAAATTGATTCATTCTATTTAATATAACATCCTCATGATTCAATTAGGCTTGTACTTTATTCAAAAATAAAATTTTTTCATTATTTTTTAAAACTTGATTTTATTCTGATGAATATCATTATAAAAATTTTTGGTTCCGAATAAATAATAATAATAATAATAATAATAATTTTGACATTTTTAAATGATACTTTTAATTCTAAACCTTGGGTGGATTCCTCTTTTCTTAAGATCCTTTTTGATAGAATAAAACGAAAAAAAGTGAATTTCATTTATTTTAAATTTAATTTTTAATTAATAATGAATAAAATTTTTTTATATATATAATTTACTATAATAGATGGAGATGTTTTAAATGTAATTTAAAAAAGAAAATCCCTAAAAAATTTGGGCTATTTCTTCAGTATTTTTTCATTTACTCTCAAGACGTTAAAATCGTTTCTTTTTTTTATTTTTCTTGAAAGATATTAACATGTTTTTAAAAACACAAACTTTGAAATTATTTTAAACAATGGATATGATAATATTTTTTCCTTTTATATTCGTTTTTTTTTTGCAGGTTTATTAATAAATTGTCATGTAAACGAATAATAATTTAATCATGTTGTAGGAAAAAAAAAAAAATTGTTGGCTTAAACATTTTTTCACAAAAAAAAAATTATTATAAAATGGTTAACTATTTTCCAATTCCAATCACAATAAAACGAATCAAGAGATAAAAAATATATTTTTTAAATTTGAAAAAATTTTTTAATTAATATGCCAGCCTGTCTCTAAATTATAGTATCTATTTCTGAATTTCGATCAGCAAGATGATTCATATATATTTATAATTATTTTATTTGGCTATTTATTTGTTTGCAAGAGATTGCGCGTACTACCCCCGACTATTTTTATCGAAATGGTGGTGGTAAATAAATGTAATTATTAAAGTTATATATAATGTTTTTGACCTTGTTGAAAATCTTATTATTTTAATTTTTTGAACCTATAATTTATATATATTTATAAAAATATAAAAAAGCAATATATTTCATATATAAATTAAAGAATGACAATTTTTAGTTTTTGATAATTTTGAGGTCAGTTTTCTATTTACAAAAATTTGTTTTTTTTCTTTGATTTTTAGTCTAAAATGATAAAAAAAAAAAAAAAAATTTTTTATACATATAAAATTAGTTTTTTTTGTATTTTTTATATGAATACGTATAAATTATAAATTTTTAACAATAAAAATCTCAAGTTAATTAAAATATTATATAAAAATATTGATTATTTATATTTCGGTTAATTTTTTAATTATGACAGGTCTTGTTTCATTGTTTTTTAGAATTTTTATTGTTTTATCGCTTTTTATTATTTAATTTTTTCACCTATTTAAAAAAAAAAAAATTTTCATTTATTCATTATTAAATTTGTTTTTTAAACTTTAAACTTAAAAATTTTAAAAAAAAAATAATTAAAAATTGGGGTCCTTATCATATTTTTATAAATTTGATTACACCATTTCCGATATGCAATTGAAAACATATTTTAATCAAGACCATATTTTAAACTGAATTATTATCTGCCAAATTTGGATTAAAAAATCTATATATATATATGTTAGTATAATCATATAATATCATATTTATATATATAAATCTGGCATTATCAAATATTCATATAATTTATTTTAAATTGATTATTTATGAACATTTATTCTATTTTTTAAAATGCAAACTGAAAATTCAAAACAATAAACACAAACTGTTGCTCACACATTTTATATATATATATATATATATATATATATATATATATATATATATATATATATATATATATATATTTTTATCTACATTATTTTCAGGGGAGTTTAATTTAACATTTTTTCTGATAATAATTTATCGATATTCAATATAAAAAAACTGAAAATAAAAATTCCTCAATTTTTGTTTTTTTTTTGTTAAAAACGCATTATTTTAAAAAGTAGTTTTTTTTTTTTTTTTTTGAATATCCATTTTTTTTTTCAAAATTTTTCTCTGAATTTAAATTGTTATTTTCGTTTTTTTTACCGGTTTTTATAAAAATTTTTTTTTAAAAATTGTTTTGTAAAAAATGTTTGTTTTAAATTCTGAATGTAAAAAATAAAAAAATTATTTAAAATAAAAAATATATTTCCAAAAAAATTTGAAGTTTTATTTTTATCATCTTGGAAAATGTATCTTTGCAAAATTTTTCCATTTCAGATTATGATCGTTCACATTTTTATTTTTGAAAAACTGAACATATTCACAATTTGAAATTCCACACACAATCTTTTTTTAACCTTTCATTTTTAATTTAAATTAAATTATTTATGAATTTATCATTTTTTCTTTCCAACTGAAATATCTTTTAAATTTAATCGTGTCCATAAATAAAAAAACATTGATTTCGTGCAAAAATAAATTGTTTGTTTCCAATTTTTGTTTTTTGTCAGAACCACCGCTTTGAAATTTTGAAAATAAAATCGGTTGATTTTGAAAATTTAATTTTTCATCTTTTTTTTATATAAAAAATATATATTTTTTAATTCTGATGGTTTTATATATATAAATATATATATATTCTGTATTATTTATATATATTCTAAAAAACAACTAAATTTTGTTCTCAGCTAATCATCCATAAGTTGTTTATATTATAGACAAATGTAAATATTTGTGTCTATTAATTTTTTCTTGATCGAACTTTTTTTTTTATTAATTTTTATTTTTTCACAAAATAAGGATCAAATTTAGCATATAAATTGTCCAAATTCCATTTTGGAATGAATATGATCCAACCTTTCGATTTTCAAAGACATCATCAGGGTGTCGAATTTAGAAAATGGTATTTTTCGTAGAAAATAAATTTTTGTATCAAATATTTCAATTATGTGTGAGAAAAAGAAATCAGTCTTGAAATTTTTTTTATGTAAAGTCAATGTGTATTTTTTAATTTTTTATGTACATTTTTTGTTCAAAAAATTCTATCCTTAAATGGATTTTCAAATATAGAACACTTTCGTTACCTGAAATATTGATTTTATTTATTTCATTTTAATATTTTTTTCACATCAAGTTTTGCTAATATGCATTTTTTTATTTTATTATTTCAATGTAAAAAAAAAATGATTACATGTTACACTCTTTAAACAACTATTAGTGCGTTGTCAGATGGCACTTTTGGTCTGACATAAATGTTTTTAAAAAAATATGAACAAATAAATAGTTGGATTTCTATTTAAGACGACTTTTAATATTCAAAATTTTATTTAAGAAAAAATTAATCCAGTAAAATATAAATAATTTACATTTTATTATCTTGATTATATATCGACTAAATGGAAAATTGAGATGCAAAATATTTTTGAAAATAAATTTTGAAAAAATTTATAATTTATGAATTTTATGTACACCCTTGTGCAAATTAATTGAAAAAACCGCTTTAGTTTCCTTCCTTTCAGCATACGGTCAGTTTTAGCCCACTGGAGTGACAAGGTGCAACTTATTTCTATTTTTTCCTCGGGTTAGGTCACTTGCACTGGTGTGTAGTAATCTAAATCTATTTTCGAGGTGTATGATGAAATTTGTTTGGCCTTGAAAAATATTACGTCATCCGTGATAGCATCAGATTGTCATCATGCCCAAACCCTATTGTCTCAACCTTCGATTAGTTGTCCTACGGTTATTCTCTGCAATAGACGTTACTCCAAGGAGGCGTACGGAAACTGTAACGCTGCCCGAACACACTGGCAAGGCTTACAAGTGAACAAATCAAAGTACTATAGACTGGCCCGGAAACTCTGATTTAAATCCAATCGAGAATCTGTGATCAATCTGCAAGGAACGACTTCGTGGAATGGACAAAACGATGTACTAACATGTGCAATGGGTCATATTTGACGAGAAAAATATGAGAAAAATTTAAATAATAACGAGATAATTCATTTTGTTTCAATTAATTTGCGCAAGAGTCTATCTCTATCTGTTAAAATGAGATAGAGTTATTTTCATTTTGGCGTCATTTAGACGACGATTTATCCATCGCAACCTGTATGTCTGTTAAAATGGGGTACCGGTGTTATTTTCATTTTAGCGTCATTTAGACGACAACTTGTCCATCGCAAGCTGTATGTCTGTTAAAATGAGGTACCGGTGTTATTTTCATTTTGGCGTCATTTAGACGACCACTTATCCATCGCAACCTGTATGTCTGTTAAAATGAGGTACCGGTGTTATTTTCATTTTGGCGGCATTTAGATGACCACTTATCCATCGCAACCTGAATGTCTGTTAAAATGAGGTACCGGTGTTATTTTCATTTTGGCGGCATTTAGATGACCACTTATCCATCGCAAAAAACATATATGTCTTTTAAAATGAGGTAAAATGTTTTTTCATTTTTCTTTTCATTTAGACGACCACTTATCATCGCAACATGTATGTCTGCTAAAATTCAGGTACCGGTGTTATTTTTATTTTGGCGTCATTTAGACGACCACTTATCCATCGCAACCAGTACGTCTGTTAAAATGAGGTACAGGTGTTATTTTCATTTTGGCGTCATTTAGACGACCACTTATCCATCGTAACCTGTATGTCTGTTAAAATGAGGTTAAAAGAAATTTTAATTTTGGCGGCATTTAGACGACCACTTATCCATCGCAACCTGTATGTCTGTTAAAATGAGGTACCAAATTGTTATTTTCATTTTGGCGTCATTTAGACGACCACTTATCCATCGCAACCTGTACGTCTGTTAAAATATTTGTACAGGTAAGTTATTTTCATTTTGGCGTCATTTAAACGACCACATATCCATCGCAATGTATTGAATGTCTGTTAAAATGAGGTACCGGTGTTATTTTCATTTTGGCGGCATTTTAGATGAATCCACTTATCCATCGCAACCTGTATGTTCTGTTAAAATGAGGTACCGGTTTATTTTCATTTTGGCGTCATTTAGACGACAACTTGTCCATCGCAACCTGTATGTCTGTTAAAATGAGGTACCGGTGTTATTTTCATTTTGGCGGCATTTAGACGACCACTTATCCATCGCAACCTGTATGTCTGTTAAAATGAGGTACCGGTGTTATTTTCATTTTGGCGTCATTTAGACGACCACTTATCCATCGCAACATGTATGTCTGTTAAAATGAGGTACCGGTGTTATTTTCATTTTTTTTATATTTAGATGACCACTTATCCATCGCAAATAATGAATGTCTGTTAAAATGAGGTACCGGTGTTATTTTCATTTTGGCGGCATTTAGATGACCACTTATCCATCGCAACCTGTATGTCTGTTAAAATGAGGTACCGGTGTTATTTTCATTTTGGCGGCATTTAGACGACCACTTATCCATCGCAACCTGTATGTCTGTTAAAATGAGGTACCGGTGTTAAAATTTTCGGCATTTTAGACGACCATATTTTTTGATCGCACTTATCCATCGCAACCTGTACGTCTGTTAAAATGATGTACAGGTGTTATTTTCTTTTTGGCGTCATTTAGACGACCACTTATCCATCGTAACCTGTATGTCTGTTAAAATGAGGTAAAATTGTTATTTTCATTTTTAATAACATTTAGACGACCACTTATCCATCGCAACCTGTATGTCTATTAAAAATGACGTACCGGTGTTATTTTCATTTTTTTTCGTCATTTAGACGACCAATGAATCCATTCATAACCTGTTTTATATCTGTTAAAATGAGGTATAGGTGTTATTTTCATTTTATTTTTTTCATTTTTTATTTAAAACCACATATCCATCAATTTTTGGAACCTGAATGTCTGTTAAAATGAGGTACCGGTGTTATTTTTATTTTGGCGGCATTTAGATGACCACTTATCCATCGCAACCTGTATGTCTGTTAAAATGAGGTACCGGTGTTATTTTTTCATTTTGGCGGCATTTAGACGAAATAAATATCCATCGCAACCTGTATGTCTGTTAAAATGAAATAATCGGTGTTATTTTCATTTTGGCGTCATTTAGACGACAACTTGTCCATCGTTACCTGTATGTCTGTTAAAATGAGGTACCGGTGTTATTTTCATTTGGCGTCATTTAGACGACCACTTATCCATCGCAACCTGCATGTCTAATAAAATGAGGTACCGGTGTTATTTTCATTTTGGCGTCATTTAGACGACCACTTATCCATCAATTTACATGTATGTCTGTTAAAATGAGGTACCGGTGTTATTTTCATTTTTGGCGGCATTTAGATGACCACTTATCCATCGCAACATGTATGTCTGTTAAAATGAGGTACTTTGTTTTTTCATTTTGGCGGTATTTAGATGACCATTTTTATTATCCATCGCAACCTGAATGTCTGTTAAAATGAAAATCCGGTGTTATTTTTCATTTTTGGCAATGCATTTAGATGACCATATATATCCATCGCATCCTGTATGTCTGTTAAAATGAGGTACCGGTGTTATTTTTCATTTCTTTTTATATCATTTTCTCGACCACTTATCCATCGCAACCTGTATGTCTGTTAAAATGAGGTACCGGTGTTATTTTCATTTTGGCGTCATTTAGACGACCACTTATCCATCGCAACCTGTACATCTGTTAAAATGAGGTATAGGTGTTATTTTCATTTTGGCGTCATTTAGACGACCACATATCCATCGCAACCTGAATGTCTGTTAAAATGAGGTACCGGTGTTATTTTCATTTTGGCGGCATTTAGATGACCACTTATCCATCGCAACCTGTATGTCTGTTAAAATGACGTACCGGTGTTATTTTCATTTTGGCGGCATTTATTCGACCAATTATCCATCGCAATCCTGTATGTCTGTTAAAATGAGGTATCAACTTATTTTCATTTTTTTCAAGTCATTTAGACGACAACTTGTCCATCGCAACCTATTATGTCTGTTAAAATGAGGTACTACCGGTGTTATTTTCATTTTTTTGGAATCATTTAGACGACCACTTTCCATCAAACCTGCATGTCTGTTAAAATGAAATACAATGTGTTTATTTTTATTTTTGGCGTCATTTTGACGACCATTTATCCATCGCAACATGTATGTCTGTTAAAATGAGGTACCGGTGTTATTTTTAATTTTTTATGCATTTAGATGACCAAAATTATTATCGCAACAAATTGTAAAACAAATTAAAATGAAATACCGGTGTTATTTTCATTTTGGCGGTATTTAGATGACCAATAGTCCATCGCAACCTGAATGTCTGTTAAAATGAAATACCGGTGTTATTTTCATTTTTATTTTAAATTCTTTAAATGACCACTTATCCATCGCAACCTGTATGTCTGTTAAAATGAGGTACCGGTGTTATTTTCATTTTTGGCGGCATTTAGATTTTAAATATCCATTTCTTAACCTGTATGTCTGTTAAAATGAGGTACCGGTTTATTTTCATTTTGGCGGCATTTAGAATACCATAATCCATCGCAACTGTACGTCTGTTAAAAATGAGGTACCGGTGTTATTTTCATTTTGGCGTCATTTAGACGACCATTTATCCATCGTAACCTGTATGTCTGTTAAAATGAGGTAAAAGTGTTATTTTCATTTTTTGATCTTTTTAGAAAAATTTATATCCAAAAACCTGTATGTCTGTTAAAATGACGTACCGGTGTTATTTTTCATTTTGGCGTCATTTTAATTGAACAATTTATATATCGCGACGTGGATATATAGTTTTATATATCTATGTACGACGTTTTTTTTTATTACAGTTTTGTGTTTTTTTATTTATTTTTTTTCTATTCGTGGTTAATTTGAATTTGGTAATACATGTTCATAACCCTATTGTCTATATCACCTTTATGGTTATCGTTAAAATTGTTGTTTAAATGAAATTTGATTTGCTTGTCGACTTTGTAATTAGGGTAGCCTTTATTGATAAGCATTTGTTCTATAACATTTAATTCTCTAAAAAAAAAATATATATTTTATGAAAAATTTTTTTCAAAATTTCAATTAAAATAATAACGACAAATATTTTATTTTTTTCATTTGTTCTCAGTTGTTGTTTAGAAGGCAAGTAAATATACAAAAAACATTTTCTTTTAGAAAAACAATTTAATTTTTAGAGCCCGAATTTGAAAAAACACACATATATATATATATATATTATATGTTTTGTTGGATTTGGGAAGGTTACTGAATATTGGAATCAAACGAAGGTTGGTAAAGAACGATAATACTTAAATACAAGAACAACACATATAAGATTCGCCAGTGGCGCGTAGTAGTAGTAATTAACTGATAGAAGTGAGTCAAGTGAATTCCATAATGAATCTCCATCTGCAGGATATCTACCAACCTCCCCACGCGGTCAGATGTGGCAAAAGGCCGAATTTAATGTGGGGTATCCGAGCCCGTAGGCTCGGCCAAAAATTACCCGTAGACCAGTATAAAACCGTGTCGGGTAGCTGTTTCGCGAGACGAGACTCTGCTCTTTGACACAGCCTCGTTTGGGGATCCTCTCTGCCCAAAGTGAGATAGTTTGACCAGCACAGCTGGAGATGAATCTCCAACTGCAGGCCAACATACAGTATTTACTACTGTATTTATGTGAATGGGAATATAACCGTTATTTTCTGTAGGTATGCTACATGTATATATGTCAAGTTCAAAGGAGAAGATATATGGTCCCTCTAAATGTCCTGTATACTACCAGGATAGACTAGGTTCTATAGCCTTGGATGGCAAGTGTTCTAGGAGAAGGACAACTCTGAATTCAAAACCTGCGGAGGGTCATTTAGGGACCTTGTGGCACGTAGTGCACCAGGTCTTTGTATTCGGTCCTTCAAAAGTGTGGATGGTCCTGCACAGAAACCTTCACCACTATAATCAAATTCATGTGCTGTTGTCGGGCTGTCGGTTTCCTGGGAACTGATCTGCTTGACCCTCATACGTCTATATATATATATATATATATATATATATATATATATATTTTTTTTAACAATAAGAAAAATAAAAAATTAAAATCTTTAGAGACACACTGGGTTGTAGATTAATATTCTTTCGTTTTTTTTATTATTATTCCATTTAGATTCCTCGACTAGTTTCGACCGAAATGGCCATGAATATATATATATATATATATATATATATATATATATATATATTTGAACTTAATTTCAATCCTTAATGAGCTTCTGATGCTTAGCTATGTTTAATTAATGATGGACATGTCATTTTCGTTTATGATCGATTTCATCACGATGTTTCTGTTAAGCTTGGAGGGCAAATATGCATTCTTACTGCTCAAAGTAGAATCCGATAGTGTTACAATAACACAGGGAATTCCAGTAAGATATCTTTAATCATTTCTAAGTTACAACGGTTCAGTGCTTAATCTAACAATTGGACAATTTTGCTGTTACACAATTTGGACAATTTTGCTATTACACCCGGTATATATATATATATACACACACACACACACACACACACACACACACATACATATATATATATATATATATATATATATATATATATATATATATATATATATATTTTTGTGTGTAGTCTATGGGCCGGTGTGCATGAGTTTTACTGTCAGTGCTTCGGCCAAAAGAGTAGTCTACGAGAGTGGCCGGGCTTTTTTTTCAGTCAATAATCGTTGCAAGCTGAAATTGCAAATGATTGACGTCAAAAGGCGATGGTTTTAACAACAGAGCTATTGCTAAAAAAAGGTGTCTGCCTTGAGAAAAGCACGTTTCCTTCATTCGTTCTATCTGTCTGTCTGTCTGTCTCTCTCTCTCTTTTCGATTGGAGGAATGTCAAATCATAACACATTTGTCTTGCCTAGTTTGCATAAACATAGGTTAAGCTAATTTCGGCCAAATTGCAAATTCATGATTTTGAAATATCTATCTATCTATCTATCTATCTATCTATCTATCTATCTATCTATCAGTGTCTTTGCATCAAACACTGTCTCTGATTCGCCATCTTTTTGTTCTCCTTCCTTCTGTCTATCTTTGTATGTTCATATCTATCTATCTATCTATCTATCTATCTATCTATCTATCTATCTATCTATCTATCTATCTATCATTTTCTATTCACCTCTCTTTGTCTATAATTGTCCATCTCTCTTTCTCCCCTTTCTCTAATCTATCTATCTATCTATCATTTTCTATTCACCTCTCTCTGTCTATAATTGTCCATCTCTCTTTCTCCCCTTTCTATCTATCTATCTATCTATCTATCTATCTATCTATCTATCTATCTATCTATCTCATTCTGTTCATATCTATCTCAGTCTGTCCATTATCTGTTTATTCTTGTCCAACACTCTCTCCCCACTCTCTATTCTATCTATCTATCTATCTATCTATCTATCTATCTATCTATCTATCTATCAATCATTGTCTTTGCATCACGCACTGTCTCTGATTCACCATCTCTTTCTCTCCTTCCTTCTCTCTATCTTTTATGGTGGTCATATCTATATCTATCTATCTATCTATCTATCTATCTCACCATATATATATATATATATATATATATATATATATATATATATATATATATATATATATAATCTGTTTAATATATATAAATATCTCTTTATCTACTTAATTAAATTAGTCCGTCGCCAAACTAGCTATACATTTTTGACTGCAAAATCCCGCCTCAAATGATTGGCTTCCGGCAGAGCTGACAACTAATTCTTTTTTTTTTCCGTTGTCTCCCCCCCTCCATAACTTTCAAGTTACGATGTCTGCGCATGCTTGTAGACCTTCTCTATCCTGCCATTCCATTTACATCAAACGCCGTAAACAAGATTTTTGCGTAAGGTAAAGCTTTCGCAATTTAAAACAGATAAAGGCGACTTTGTGAAATGGACGAAGTTTGACATAAATAAATTAGAAAAAAAAAAGAAGAAAAAAATGAAAAAGAGAAAGTAAGAAAAAGAAAGAAAAATAAAAACCAAACGCGGCCATCTTTCTAGTTTAAGAAAACAACGGCCATGTTTGTTTCGCCCCTTCAACATCAACAGTTCAAGTGCTGAAAGTGAAACCAAAGCTTCTTTCAGCGTTTGTCTCTGCGACGGCGCAAATACATAATAAGTTTACAAAGAAAATCTTTTGATGCTAATAAGAGCGGAGAAATGAATAAACAAACGACAATAAAAAAAAATGTCCGCCATGATGGTTTGGTTTTATTTTATTTATTTTTTTTATCAAACTTGATATACATCTATTCGAACAAGATTTTGTTTTCTTTTTTTTACAGGCCGAACAAAAAGAAAAAGAAATATAAATCCTAAAAAAAGAAAAAAAAAAAAAGAAATAAAGAAAAAAAAAAGAAACTTCAGGTAAAATTCCATTATTCTTCTGCGTGTTGTTTACTTGTTGGCGATCATGGTACTCCACAATTTCCTGTCTTTTTTTAGCTCTTAATAAATTTTCGCTTTTTTTTTTAATCTCTCCTAAACACTGTCTGTCAACCATTTACACAAGCTCGTCTTTTGACTCCAATGTGACGTGTCCTTTCAGGACGTTGGTGATCTTGGCTCTCCACACTTTCCTGTCATTTGTAGATCTTAATAATAAATTGTCTTTTTTATCTCTCCTAAATACTGTCTATCAACCATTTACACAAGGTCACCATTAAGACTAATCAAACATCATACTTATTATAAAACCCAAGTTGTGTGTGTGTGTGTGTGTCGTGTCTGTTCGTTTATATATTGGATCGGATTTCCTACATTTTTCAACAGATTTCAACAAAACTTCACAGAATTACGTAAAATTACCTTGCGAAATTTCTGACCTGCGCCAAAAAAATTGGAAAAACGCAATTATTTTTGCACGAAATCAATTTGAAAATACGATTAAGAGGCATCATGAGAATGAAAGGCGGACAACTCATATCGAGTTATACTTATTATAAAACCCAGGTTGTTTGTGTGTGTGTGTGTGTGTTCGTTTATATATGGGATCGGATTTCCTACATTTTTTCAACCGATTTCAACAAAACTTCAAATTTTTTGGCATGTAGTGTTTCTTGTTGTCTTGCGCACTTTTTTCTTTATTTTTACATTCAGAATGCTTTCAAAATTCCATTTACAAGACAATTGTTTATAATAAAATTCTATTCAATCGGTAAAGACTCATAACGATTGAAAACAATGTTTTTGTTTGAGTTTGGGTTTGACCAATTCGTAAAAAAACAAAACAAAACAAAAAAAACTAATTAAGACATGCGTGTCCGTCAACCTTAAACAATGATCTTTGTCAATTTTATTTTTCAGTCTTTATGATGGTCGATACTTGATCTATCTCTTACTGTTACATCCCCGGGCAACACCGGGCTCTACTGCTAGTCATACATAAAATATGTTGTTACTTTACAATCGCCCTGTATATTAAATATATAATCATCAAAAACAGATATAATACAAGCCTAAAAGCCACCGCTTCTGCTTAGATTAAAAAGTAACTCCCCATTTTATGTATGATGGACTCTCCGATCTTGTAAAAATTATAAGTAGACAGGAGAGTCCATCATACATGAAAAAGGTAGTTACTTTTAAATAGAGGGTTACTTTTTCAATCACTCCCTATTTTATGTATGAAGGACTAACCCGTCTTTTAAAAGATGGACTATCCTGTCTTTTCAATCACTCCCTATTTTATGTATGATGGACTCATCCGTCTTGTAAAAATTATAGTTAGACGGGAGAGTCCATCATACATAAACTAGGGAGTTACTTTTCAATCACCCTGTATATATTCATCTATCTCAGTCTGTTTTCACAAATGTCTGTGTCAGTCTATGCCTTTGAAATCACAATATTTTTTTTTACTTCGTGTCCCTGAATATAGCTGCAAGTACACATGTGTCTATCATTCGCCCCACTAAGCCAATATTTTTTGAAAAGAAGCGATTGCCGTAATATTTTCTCGGTTGACCTGATCTTCTTGAAGCTATTTAAAAATATTCACAGCAAAACGGAAAAATCGTTTTTTTTCGAAATTTTATATTTTTGAAGTATAAAGGTCAACAGTTTTAGAAAAAAAATGAAGAAACAGAAGAACAAAATAATCCTTCTTCCTCTTCTACTTTAAAGTTTTATTTCTTTTTCAAATTCTTCTCATTTCAATTGTCGGGTGGCTCTCCAGCTCAGCTACGTAGCCTACGTTGGCATCAGTATATTTTTGTTTGTTATCGATCAAATTATATGTGGTAGACATGTTATTGGTCTACAGTTTTTTTTTACAATCTGTTTCACCTGTTTTGGGTAAGAGATATATAATACCTTCAGTGATCCATTCTGGAATTTCATTAGTGTTATTAATTAGTGATAATTTTGCGCAAGAATTTTATGGATTGGTGACATGATAGAGCCAAAAAAATAGGCAGCATGTCATTTTCTGTGGATTTCTTACCAGGTGTTTCTTGTCCAGTAATGATATTATCGAAAATATCAAAAATTTCTGCAGATACCCATATGGGTAATGTAAAGAAAAAAAGAAAGCATTTATATTTATCAATATCAGAGAAAGTCAAACTGTTGGGCAAACTAGACAGGGGTGTTAAACCTAGAACACTAACCATGGGTATATAGTACCCAGCGCAAATTTTCCTATTTTTAATTACAATTTTCAGTACCTGATTTTCTTACCTAAATGTTTTTCAGTTCCTATTAATGTTAACTCGAGGTACAAAGTTTGAAGTGCCTGCATGTAAAATATTTCAAATAAATATTTATATTTAATATTTGTTTTTGCTATTTTCAAAATCGGGTATGATATACCCATGGTTAGTAGTGGTGTAACTTTAATTGAGGGTTAGTGTTCTAGGGTTAAGTGCGAAACATCTAACTGAGAAGTTTGGTGTTCGAATACGACCCCAGGAAAAAGAAGGAGAAATTGTTAAAGTTATATGCTGAAAATGGTGAATAGAAATTAATGTAAAATAGAAAAACTCTGAACAAAACAAAAACTGATGATCTCCGTCGTGCTAAACTTGCTAACCGAACGCTTCTCTGTGGCCCAATCGGATAAGGCATACTATATCATATATATATATATATATATATATATATATATATATATATATTATTTTTTTTGGAACAATAAAAAAATATTAAAAATTAAAATCTTCAGACACACTGGGTTGTAGATTAATATTCTTTCGTTTTTTTTTATTATTTCATTTAGATTCCTCGACTAGTTTCGGCCAAAATGGCCATCATCAGGAGAAAAAAATATTTCTGCTTGCTGATAGCAGTAAACTACAGAAATGAATGTCTTGATGGAGAAAATGAACTTTTGTCTGTAGTTTTCATTTGTTTTTTTTTTTTTTTTATCTTTTTAACATGAATCTTTTTAACATTCCTTGTGTTGGTCAAACAGTCTCTTTTAAGTTGTTATTTAAGATAAGAGCTGGATGGATCTATGCTTCTCTGAATATATATATATATATATATATATATATATATATATATATATATATATATATATATATATAATATTTTTAAGAATAAAAAAAATATTAAAAATTAAAATCTTCAGACACACTGGGTTGTAGATTAATATTCTTTCTTTTTTTTTTTAATTATTATTTCATTTAGGTTCCTCGACTAGTTTCGGTCAACATGGCCATCATCAGGAGAAGAAACATTTCTGCTTGCTGGTAGCAGTAAACTACAGAAATGAATGTCTTGATGGAGAAAATTAACTTATATATATATATATATGCTAGGTGTTTCGTTTTCCGTAAAGATCTTGAGGATGGCCAAAATTTTTGCAAATACACATATGGGTAGTGAAAAAAAAGCATTTATGTTTGCCAATAACAGAGAACGTCAAACTGTTCGACAGACTAGACAAGGTTGTAAGTGTGAAGCATCTTTTTGTTGTTCGAATAACCGCCATATATGACCTCAATAAACAGAAGGAGAAATTGTTAAAGTTTCCTGCTAAATGAGATGAACAAAAATTAATGAAAAATAGAACAAACACTGAACCAAACAAAAACTGATGATCTCGATCGTGTATTGAGGGAGGGGATTTGTCAGCGTCAAAGTTTACATACCCCGCTTATATCAAAACTATCTTCAGCGTAGATGTACAAGTTTAAAAATATATATATATTCCATATATATATATATATATATATATATATATATATATATATAAAAGAAAAAACAGACCATTTAAGGTACCATTATAATAATTTATTTCACCAGAGCCCTTTTTAAATGACGCTTGGAAACATCAGATAGCACTTCCAAAATCTATACGGATTACCAAAAAATTCATAATATTTTTTATATATATATATATATATATATATATATATATATATATATATATATATATATTTTAAACATTAAAAATTCTCTAATTCTTTCTCTAGATTTTTCTTTCATTCATTCATATCTGCTCAACGAATGAGAAAAAAAATGGAGAATTGGGTTCAAAAACAAAAAATCGACCTTGCTAACCGAACGCTTCTCTGTGGCCCAATCGGATAAGACACGTCAGGCTATATGAATATATATATATATATATATATATATATATATATATATATATATATATTTATATATTGTGTATTTTTTTTTTTCATTAATGCCTGTTTCATTAAATAATACAGACAAGTTCTTTCTATTTATTTTAAGTAAGTTCCTTATTGAAAGAGGAAAGGAAATCACGATACTGATACATGTTTAAATCCAATCTAAGCTTTCGGCTTATATATAGCCATTATCAAAGATGACAATTACTTTTCAATATATCAACCAATACACGGACGAAGCAATAATGATAGTCTGTTTTTGTTGCATCAAAGATTTTCAAAGCAACGACTAACTCGTGTATACGAGCCGCGGAAGTGAAAATCGCGTCGCAGCTCGTGACGTCACACATGAGCACGCGAGAGTGAATTCGAGAAGTATTAAGTATGGGAAGCCGTTGGTATAAACCAATGGCTTCTGCTATCAATTATAGGCGTTTAAGAATATTTGTTGAGATTTCATAGTTTATTTTGTTCAGGTTAGGTTTTAACTGTTTTATGTATATAGCTTCAATAAATTTTAGTTTTTGTTTATTGTTTTCATGTTGAAGTATAGTTGTGTTTTCAACAAGGATCTTCCGGAATTGTGTACGCGGCCAGGCATGTTGTTTTAAATCGGTAAAACACGTCAGGCTATATAAATATAAATATATATATATATATATATATATATATATATATATATATTATATAATATATATATATATATATATAGGTAAAAATTTTTTGTAGGTAATTATTTTAATTACAGAAATAAAAGTGTGAAACAAATATTACCAGACATAATAAAAAGGTTGCTTGCCCATTTTTTTTTTTTTTTGTTAATAATCAAATCAATCTAGAAGGAAAAAAAAATATTTAAGAAAAAAAAGATCTAGAAACATGAAAGTCTGTCGAAAAAATATTATTTTTACATATAATCAATGCCTAAAGAAAAAACCCCTATTTGTTACAACTAACAAAAAAGCTCAATTTTGAATTAGAGCAGACCTATATAAACCTAGTGAGCCAAACAAACCTACCCAGGTTTTTGTTTATATCGTCAGGGGAAAGCTATATATATATATATATATATATATATATATATATATACTAGGTGGTTCGTGTTCCGTAAAGATATTGAGGATGTCCAAAAGTCCTGCCGATGAATAATGAAAAGAAAAAGAAGTATTTATGTTTATCAATATCAGAGAAAGCCATTGTTGGACAAACTAGACAGGGTTGTTAATTTTTTCAAAAAGACTGAGGGTTTTTTGTTTTTGAATAACAACCAGGAAACAGATAAAGAAAAAGTTAATATAATGAAAAGATTGAACAGAAAAATATGAAAAATATAATTAAATGAAAATAAAAAAAAACAAATCAAATATGAAAAAAATGTTTAAAACCCAATTAAAAAAAATGAGGATTAAGTTTTTGATTGTGGATATGATGGTGATTTGATGATCTTATATCAAAACTTAAATTTTAATAATGTATAATCTCAATTGTGAAACTAAAATTTTCATATTGTGTTTATGCTTAGGTTTTTTTTAAAATGTCCCATTTTATAGATTTATTATTTTAAAAATAGCTTCCAAATCAGGAAATAAAATGAAAACCAAATGTTTTTTTTTATTCAAATTTTAAGTTTTTAAAATTTATTTATATTTTATAAATAAATATTTTTTTTCAAAAATTTTTTATTAATTTAATGCCAAAAAAATCCATCTGCCATTTATTTTTTGCAACAAAAAAAAAATTTTTTTGAAGAAATCATGGAAAAACATTATGTAGATAAAAAAAATATTTCTATCTTTATATTAATATATAAAATATATATATTATATATATAAATTTATTTATAATTAATAAATGAAAAAAAAAGAAAAAAAATTTGTTAATTCTAATTATTTATACAAATTAAAGATTTGTCGTTTGTATTTCTTTGAAACATTCTAATAAATTAAATAAAAATAAAATTTTAAATATATTTATATAATATAAATAATAAATATTTATCTATATATTTATATTTTATAGAATAAAAAAAAAGCTTTTCATCTTTTTTCTCATTTTTAAATATTTTAAAATGAATTATTTTTTTTTTTTAATTTTTCATGTTCAATAAAATCATTTGGATTATTTATTGGAAAAAAACAATAAATAATATTGAATTGTTAATAAAATTTACGTAATTTCTATTTTCATTTGCACAAAATAATGCAAAATGCATTACAAAAAAACAAATTGATATATATATATATATATATTTGGTAATTATATAACAAAAATTTTCTGTTTTACTAATTACTTTCATTAAATAACTTCTACAAGTTTCTTTTATTTAATTTTTTTTATTCCTAAAATAAGATAAATATTTTTTTGATTATTTTTTGATTTTTTATGTTTAAATTTTATAAACCTGAATATGAAGAATAAAAATAAGTTCAATATTGATGTTTTTATACACTTTTGTTTATAACAATGATTTTGAAAAATTTTTTCAAAATTTTTAAAGATGTTTTTTTAATGTATACAAATAATCAGAAAAAATATTTTTTCAACTTTTGGACGTATTTATATTGCAAAATTTGAATTTCAAAAAAACTGAAATTGTCTATTTGGTAATTTGGCCAATTTCCGCTATTTTTTTATAATTATTTTAAGAATTTTTGTGGATTTTAATTATTCCATTTAATTTGTCCTTGAAATATTAAGTTAAAATTTTTTATATTTTCCAATTTTTTATTTTTAATTAATTATTGTTTTAAATGTTTAAAATATCAATTTTTTTACATTTTTTTTTTATTTTCTCCAAATTTAAAAATTTAAACGCAAATCATTATCTTTCAATTAAAAAAAATATAAATAAAATTTTTTTTTTATTTATATTATTTTTATTTAAAAATAATATCTTTTTAATAATTTTATTTTTAAATATTTTAATTTTAAAATAAATAAACTAAATTAAATTGTGAATTTTTTTTATTTATTTCTTAATTGAAAAAATTTCAAAAAAGGTTTTAATTAAAAGAAGATTCTAGAAAAAAAAAAGTATGTCGTTTAATCATACTACATTTTCAATGCTATTTTTTAAACCCCGACAAATTTATGAAAAAAAAGAATTGTCCTTTTTACAAAATTTAATAAACCTACAAGTCAATCATTTTCATCATTCAACAAATAAATCTTAAATATATATTTATATATATTTATATATATAATATATCTATAAAAATCAATTCATTAAATAAAAATTATGAATTGTTTTTGTAATTTAAAAAAGATGAAAAATTTCCATGAAAAAAAGGATTTATGTTTAAAATTTTCAAATATCTTAATTGTTGGAAAACTGTCAATTTAATACAATGAAGCATTTTTGATAAGAATTTCAATACCATTATAGTAATTCAAAAAAAAAACTGAAAAGAGATAATTTATTTTAAAAACATTAAATATAACAAAAAAAAAAAAAAAAAAAAAAAAAATAAATGAATTATTTTAAAATGTAATTTCAATTTTTTAAAATGAATTAGATAGTGTTCTGAGTTGGATGAAAATTTCAAAAAATTTTTTTTTTAATAAAGTTTTATTTAAAATCTTTTTATGGCCAAATAAAAAAATTTGCATTTTAATCATTTTTTTTTCTTCTGTAAATTTCATCGATTTAATAATATGAAATAAACATTAATTTTGAATTTTTATGATAATGGACTATTCTGTGTTATCAAAGTTAGTTCTATGAATCTAAACAGAAAATATCTATAATCCTCATATAAATTTTTTCCGGTCGACGAATTAAATGGACAAAGTTCATTTTATCTGCATAAAATTTTAAAAAATATTTTATAAAATAAATTTTTTTTTTAAACAAATTAAGAATGTTTTCTGTTTATGATTTGCGTTTGGCTTTTTTTTCAAATTCTAGAAAAAAATAAATTGAGTTATGCTGATTTTAAAAAATTTTTATAATAATATGAATAAAGAATATTCTTTCATTTATTTTTCATGAATATTTTAATTTATTTATTTAACTTTCTTTCAAAAGATTTGATTTTCAGCCTAAATTTAAAGTTTATTATTTGGTATAATGTGAAAAAATTTTTATTTAATGCTTTCTCTTTTTCCTTCATTTTTTTTAAATTCATAAAAGCCTTGTATAAATATTTAAAATAAATTTTTTAATCATTGAATATTTAAATCATTAAAAAAAAATATATATAAAGATTTAAATTTTGTAAAGAAATTCTGTAATTTTGACTCCTTTATGCAGAAACTTCGTTCTTAGAACGCCTTTTATTTGTCATTTTTGAATTTTTGAACAAGACGGCCTCGACAGTATCGATTTAATGGAATAAATGAAAATATTACTCAACAAAAAAATCCTGCTTTATTTTTTTTAAAATTGTCAGACGAAAAGTAATCAAACAATTAAACACGAAAAAGTTATTTTTATTTATACACGAATATTCTAAAAAATAAAATTTAACTTTTTTCATCCGCTTGAAATTCCGTTTTTTTGATTTGATGGCCTCACTTATTACTAAATAAATATTCTTATGTTTTTCAACATCTTTGATGCAGATAATCATCTAGTCTTCTGTAGATTCGATATATAACAATATTTTTTTAAATTGTTTTGAATTTGTGAGATTTTGTTCTAGTTGAACATAATCCTATATATCAAAATCTGGACGCATATAGACGATCCTTTTGGTGGTTGCGATATATTTTTTTTTTCGTGTTTTATATATCCATTTCTTAAAATCAAATGGCTGATTAATAATATTTTTAATGATTCAATTCTGTATTTAACAACAAACGCAGACGCCTGTAAATTTTTTTTTTTATTTATTTTTTTTTGTGAATGCAGCATTCCATCTTCTTCGTAATTCTAAACTTGTTCCAATCCCCAAATATTTTGGATAAAATTAATGAAATATTCTTGTATTTTTTTTTCCCTTTTAGTTCTTAATTAATATTGAATTTATCTTTTATCGAAAAATATTGGTGTTTATACTGAAACAACCATTTCAGAATTGATAAAATTCTTTTATTTGTTTGTTTTCTTTGAAATGATTTTAAATCATGCAAAGAGTATTGATCAAAAGATGTTATCCTGCCAAAAAAAAATAGGTGCATTAAATCAAGTAAATCTTCCATTTTAAATTAAATACATTTTTTTTATATATATTACTTATTATCCAATAAAATAATTTTTTGAGGTTTAAATGTTCTTTGATGCAGATAATTTATTATTGTCTTCTATAATTCCAGGTATTTTTGAAGACCAATTCTTGTGTTTTTGAGATAGTTCTAGTTGAACTAATTTTCTACCTAATTATTAATCTGGACGCCTGTAAATATGATGCATACTTTTTTTTTTTAATAAATTAAAGATTTAAATTAATGCTGCATTCCATTCATCTATATCAGCTATGGCTGATAATTTTTGTGAATTCAAATAAATATTTACCAACAAACGCAATGTTATATGTATATATAAATTTTTTTTAAATTTAAATGCTGCATTCCAATGTGTTCCTTGCGCAATTTAACTTTTTATAAATTTATTCTTTTTCAATCCCCTAAAAATTTGGGACAAAAAAAAATTCACAGGACTACATAAAATTACCTTGTGGTTTCTAACAAAACAAAATGGGAAAAACATACCGATTTTTTCATAAAATCAATTTGAAAATTGATTAAGACACATCTTTAAAATTAAATTAGGAACTCACCCACGAAAATGTAAACAAAAAAGAGCATAGCATGATGAAAAAAGACGCCGAACTTGACGAAAACAAAATTTTATCGTCTAATGTTCATATTATTATTAAAGAGGAAAGATCAAAGTATTTTTTGGGGTATTTTTTTTACATTTTTAATCGTTCCTAGCACGTCCGAAATTTTCGTTAAAAATCTTGTTTTTTTTTTCAAAAAAAAAAGGACAGAAAAATCATCATTTTCAATCATTTTTTTCCATTTTATAAAAAAAAGATGAAAATCTCACTTTGATATTCTTTTAAAAATCAATTATCATTTTTTCAAAACTTATTTTAATAAAAACAGAAATTATAATGTTTATTTAAAATATTTTGAACCAAGCTTAACTTAGCTTCTGCGCCGAAAAAATGTAATTTGAAAATAAAACAAAGCAGGTCATAACCTTTCGCGTCACTTTGACAGGTGACGAAAAGACATTTTCATGACGTTTAGATAAGAGGATAATTCTTTCTACGGATGGATGGAAGGAAATTATTTATTTAAGTGAACAAATTATTTACCTCGTTACTTTTAAGGAAAAACTTTCAGCTCTAATTTTTTTTTTTTTTTTTTTTTTTTGTACTTAGCTTTCATTTTTACGTTTACGATGCTTTATGGAAAATATAAAGAAATTAAAAATTAAGACTAAGAGTGAGATTAAATTTCATAAGAAAAGGTATCTAATTAATTTATAGGTACCTTTCTTATGAAATTTTATCAGAAGTGTACATAAAATACTATAATTTTATGTACATTTATTACATTTTACTGTGTTATTTGTATTTCCATTCATTTTATTATTAATTTTGATATTTCATTTATGGAAAAATGTCATAACTGAGATTAATATAAAAATAAGATCATATAAATTAAAGTTTAGCAGTAGTTAAATTTCATAAGATGATACTGATACTTGTAGGTACCCTTCTCAGTTGAAATTGAAAAATCAAATTAACTTCTCCATACGTGTTTCGCAAAAAGTAAAAGGCCTTAACAGCGGAGAACAATGCTGAACTCAAATAATGCAACTTAATTGTATTCTGGTTGGTCTTCCGTACTTTATAATTACCGCCCGATTATAAACACAAAATTACATTTCTTAATTACTGCGGATCTTCTGATTGGTCCAAATGATACAATTTTCAAAGCGCTAGAAAAATGACAATCTCATAAGGACATTTTGAAAAACCGATGTTGCTTTTAACTAATTTTATAATATTTTTTTAAACTTAATGTAAAATTTTTAAAATATTTTAAAATTAAAGAAATAAAAATAATTGTATTAAAAATTCAATTTTCATTGAAAAAATTTTTTTTGCTTTCAGAAAATATTGTCCATATTCATAAAAACAAATAAAAACAAATAAAAGCATTTGAAATTAAATAATATCTTTGTTTTATTGAGTTTTGTATGTTACAATTCAGAGCTGATTTTCAGGTACTGCGGATTCAAAAAAAAAAAAAAAAAAAAAAACATGATTTGCATTCTTCAAAGCCTTGTGCTTTTAACTATTGTAATCACTAAAACCGATGGTCTCGAATTTCTAGAGTTTTTCATAAAATTAGTTATGGGGTGTTAAATAAATATAAAAAAAAATATATTTCTGCCATGACTTTAATAAAAAAAAAAAACATATTTATAATAATTTCGATCATCTGTGAATAGTTTCTGAAAGTTTCATTAACATCTGACAATTATTTTTATTTTTGCAAGATTTTCCAAATTAATGTGTGTAAATACAAAAAAAAAAAAAAAAAAAAAAAATCTATTGTTATTTATTTACTAGTTCCGGTTGGTACAAAGAAAACAAGGTTTTTTTAATCAAAATTTAGAATGTTCTAAAAAGAAGGAAAAATTTTTAAAAAATAATTAAAAAAAAACTTTGGTCTTTCCTCTTCATAAAAACATAAGCATTTAGACGATAAAATTTTGTTTTCATAAAGTTTGGCGTCTTTTTCATCAGACTATGCTCTTGTTTTTAGCGATTTCGTGGAGGTACCTACTTTAAGTCAATGTCGTCTCTGGCAAAGAGTTTGATATCGTCCATATTGAATAGGTGATTAAACATTATCTGTTTTATTTTTTTATCCATAGTTATTGTGTTGTCTTTAGTTTTCATGTGAAATTCCAATCCAATTTTTTTTAAGACAGAACAGAAAATTGACGACATGGATTTTTTTTTATTTTCATTCAGATATTCAAAAATTGGATTTACAAGACAATTGTTTATAATTTATTATAATTTGGTTTTCACCAATTCCATGCTAAATTCAAACGATTGTAAACTATCATTTTGTTTGAGACTTTTGAACATTTCAAAAAAAAAAAAAAAATTAAGACATGGTTCAAGACCTTAAACAATAATTTCAAAGTTTTATTTTCATCTTTATGATGGTCGATTTTACCTATTTTTTTCTTAATTTTTGGCGATCATTTTTTTACCAGTCGTTGATCTTTGTATTATATAAAAATCGTCGGCATCCCTTCTGTTCCATTTTTTTTAATGTTGTAGAGAACTAGAAAATAAAATATTTATCAGGAGAGAGATGATCAAATTTATATATGGTAACAGACATATTAAAAGATTCGAATTCTAGTCGAATCCATTTTCTTTTCAACCTCTATTTAATATCCTTGGGAAAGGTTATGATTCCTCTTCTTCTCCCCGCCCAGCTATGGGTAAATAGCAGGACACACCAGGTTCTATAGTGTGTATCACGCATGGCACATAACTGACTGAAATTCACTTACGTGTTAATATACCCTTGGGACCTATGAATCCTTTCTTGTCTCCCCCAGCCATGGGTAAATAGCAGGAAGACTGGGTTCTATAGCCTTGGACGGCAACTGGTCAAACGCAGAGAGAAATGGCAACCTACTGCGTGAAAAGAATCTGCCTCGTCAGTCGTATATCGAAAGATACATGATCGCCTTCCATGTTGTATTAGAGATGGGTGCATGGCAAGTAATTGACTGAAATTCACTTACATGCTAATACACTTGGGAAAGATATAAATCTTCTTCTCTCCCCCAGCTATGGGTAAATAGCAGAACAGACTGAAGAGGATAGACTTGGATGGCAACTGGTCTACCGTAGAAAAAATGACAACCTTTTGCCTTTTTTCAAAGAATCCAAAATCATTAGTCGTATATCGAAAGATGCAAATTGCCTTTTGTCTTCACGCATGGTACGTAACTGACTGTGAATTCACTTTCAATGCTAATATACCCTTGGGAAAACATGAAACCTCTTCTTCTAAAGCTCCACCCCCGACTCCGCTATGGGTAAATAACAGTTCAAACCATTTCTATAGCCTTGGATGGCAACTGGTCTACCTTTTTAAAGAAATGACAAGCTTTTGACTTTTTGTTAAAAATCTCTTCGTCAGTCATTTATCGAAAGATACATTGATTTTGAAAAATTTATTCACGTATGTCAGTTAACTGACTGATCATTGGGAATTGTATGAATTTTCTTCTTATTTGTCCATTCAATTGGTAAATAGCAGGACAGACCGGGTTCTATAGCCTTGGATGGCAACTGGTCTACCACAGAAAGAAATGGTAACCTACTGAGGAAAAAAATCTAACTCGTCAGTCATGTATCGAAAGATACATGATTGCCTAAACGTGTATCACGCATGGCACATAACTGACTCACTGAAACAGACATGTTATTGGTCTACAGTTTTTTTTTAATCTGTTTTGATAAGAAACATGTAATATCTTCGGTGATCCATTCTGGAATTGCACTGATGTTAGTAATTAGTATTGATAAAGTTTGTGCAAGAATTTTTTTGGGTTAATGAATCTATGTTAATTGATTAAAATTGGGCAAAGAATAATCATTTCAAATGGAATTCCATTTTGGGGGTTTTATTTCGAGTTTATCTTACATTATTCTTGGTTATAATTTTCCATTCTTGAACAGATTTATCTTACATTGTTTCTTGTTATCTTTTGATCCACTCTGCATTAGGATTATATTCATTTGGGTTGCTCTAAATATTCTCCCATAATGTTTACACTTCTGCAATACATAGTGGCTTTTTTACTTTTATAACAGCTTTTTCAATTTCCCTAGAAAGCATCTTGAGTTTAGTTAGGAATCTCTTATTTTGTCGACAGAATCAACAACGCTTTTCATATCGTCTTCATCTCTGTGCCTTTAATTGCAGTTTCTGTTTAAGTATTTCCTGAACAAATAACATGAAAGTAATTATAAAAAAAATTGCACAGAGAGGCAACCTTACAATGATTTAAATATTTATTTTAAATTGAAATAAATAAAAAGAATTCTGTAAATATTTCTGAGATGAGGATAATTATTCAGTGGATTTTTAAATATATAATATTTATCCACTCTTACATGTGACCTCAATGACACATGGCACAGTGGATTCTTTTAACAGTTAGATCCAGTGAGAATACGCAAAGAGTGTGAGTTCAATACCCGGTTAAGGCAGTGGAGAACTTGGAGAGGGGAATTAACAGGAGATAACTGATTACTGACAGTCTACCCCAGTGAGCGAAATAAAGGGTTCAGTTCGACATTCCAACCAACTGAAGATGGCCGGGGCGTACAACGGCCGAAACGTTGTATTAAATATGGCGACAAAGATGAGGAGAATAGTCCGAATAATGTAAATAAAGTACATAATACTTCATCTCAGAAATATAGACAGATACTAAAGGGCCGAAACGTTGTAATAAATATGGCAACAAAGATGAGGACAATAGTCGGAGTAATGTAAATAGTGTACATAATACCATAGATATTTATAGATACAAGTATTTAAGTAAATACTCTGTTTATAATAAACAGTATTAAATAACATTTACCGGCCTGGATGTCCGAGAAATTTTCATAGAAAATATTCAAACGATTTGACAGGATTCGAACCTGTATCCTATACAGAACCGTCATATAGCCTGACGTGCTATGTTTATAATAAACAGTATTAAATAACATTTAAGTTTATTTCAGAATTCCATTTCAAATTTTTGTAGAAAATGATTCGTCCTTCGACAGGATTCGAACCTGTATCCTATACGGAACAAGTCATATAGCCTGACGTGCTTTTTGATTGATTTCGCCACAGAGGATCGATCGGTTAGCATTTCATTATAGATCGGTTATATTTCTGAGATGTTTATTATAAACTGAGCATTTACTTAAATATTTGTATCTATAAAAAGAATGTTAAACATAAAAAATATCTTGAGGTAAGTTAGGAATATATTATTTTGTCGGCAGAACTTACAACGCTTTTCATATCGTCTTCATCTCTGTGTCTTTAATTACAGTTTCTGTTTAAGTATTTCCTTGATTGGTGGAATTTCATTTACTGCTTTCATTTTAAATTTCTGCTTAGCATTCTTGCTTTATCGTGATGAAACGTTTGAATTTCTGGAAATCTCATCTCGTAAGTCATATCTGATTTCCTCAATTTCTCGCTTTAGTTTTGCCTTCCAATGGCAACCTTTTTGTCTGCTGTTTAATCTTTTATCTGTATTGATGTTAAGCTTTGCAGACGGTGTCAAAGCTGTTGCTTATATGACATTATTTACTTCTGCGATGTTTTCTTGTGGTCTGTCCGTTAACAATGTTTGCAATGCAGCGTTATATGTTTGCACAGAGTATTTATTGGACTTCGTCATATTGGGTTTTGGAAGTCGGTCTCATTTTGACATTTTCCTGCGGGTTACTTTGCTGATTATTTGAATGATGTGGTTTTTCGCTTCAGTGATTTTTAACTCTTTTTCCCTTTCAAAAACAGAGAATGCTCTTATGTCGTTTGACTCATCTTCATCAGTGACAGAATCCGAATGAACGCAATTGTTTATGTCGCAGCTGACCTGAGTCAATTGCTTCGTCCAATGCAAGGAAAGTTGGCTCCCTGTGCCGCGCCAGGAAATTTTTCTCCCCCGGAATCGATCCTCCAGATCTACAAATCAACAATTCGCCCTTGCATGGAGTATTGCTGCCATATATGGTCTGGAGTCCCTTCTGTTTGCCTCGGGGTTCTTGATAGGCTCCAGAGGCGGATATGCAATATAATTGGCCCTGATCTGGCATCTCGTCTACAGTCGCTCTCTCACAGACGCGCCGTCGCCTCTCTCTGTCTATTTTACAAATACTTTCGTGACAATTGCTCCGAGGAGCTGCATTCGCTGCTTCCCAGACGTCATGAGTTCCAGCGCCCTACGAGGCTGGCATCCCGCTCTCGCCCCTTCACTGACAAACTCCTAAATGTAGCCGTCTCTTCTACTCTAATAGCTTCATGTCTCGCACCTCTCGCCCGTGGAACTCCCTTCCCTATTCCAGTTTCCCTGAGAGCTATAATCTTCAGCTATTCAAATGTAATGTCAATCGACATCTCCAGTCGCCTTGATCTATCCACTACCCTTCTCCTCATCCTTTCTTCTCCTATCTGATCTTGCTCCAAATCTTCTGTAACCCCTTGCGTCCTAGTGGCTTCCCGCCTTGCTTAGGGTGAAACGCTTAAAAAAAGCAAAAAAAAAAAAAGCAAAAAAAAAAAAGCAAAATTCTTCCGTTTCATCTCCCGAGAGATTTCTTATCTCATTTATTTCCGTTTGTATCTCATCCTCAGGAATATTATCTATTTCCACTCTTGCTCATTATTATTATTATTATTATTTCCTTTGATTTCTGGTATGTCCTCATTTCTTTCCGGGTTCCGCCCAGAGACCTAAGGTCCGAAATGGCACCATGACATTTTCCATTGAGCAATTAAAACAAAAAAAAAAAAAAAAAAAAAAAAAAAAAAAAAAAAAAATATTTTACATAGAGAAAGACCTTCGTAAAGTCTGGGCTGTACTTGTGTTCTAACCTAGAAAGGGTTACTGAATGAGGAATAACCAAAAAGAGGTTGGAAATGAAATGGTAATCTTTATAACATCAACAAAATACAATACTCGCCAGCGTCGTGAAGTCGGTAAACCACTGCTAGTAGTGCACTACTTAGACAACATATTACTCCCACTTACAATAGTTTTCAACATATTTATGAAGATTGGGACATACTCATTAGTGTTCATAGGTACGGTATATAATAGATAGATAGATAGATAGATAGAAATAATGAAAATGAAAGAGAAAGAAACATCAAAAGAAGATAGATAGACAGATAATGAAAAGACTGTGATAGATAGATAGATAGATAGATAGTGTTGTAACCTAGAAAGGGTTACTGAATGAGAAATAACCAAAAACGGAGGTTGGAAATGAAATGGTAATCTTTATAACATCAACAAAATACATTACTCGCCAGCGGCATGAAGTAGGTAAACCACTGCTTAGTAGTGGACTAGTTAGACAGCATATTACCCCCTCCCCACCACACACACTTACAATAGTGTCCAACGTATTTATGAGGATTGGGACATACCCATTAGTGTTTATAAGTACGCTATATAACAACTCATGAGACTATTATTATTATTATTATTTTCGGCCTTTATAATAATAATAATAAAATTATTCCTGATTTCTTTTTTCCTCCTATTCTTAGACTTATTTTCTCGTTATTATTAAACAAAATTATTGACAAGATTTTTTTTAATACCTGTATGCATTTTTGTTTTATACATAACTTGAATAAGGTAGACACGCTGTCGAAATGTTGTTAAACATCGTTATACACTTCGTTTTTTTCTTTTCTGGAAATTACGCTCTTATTATTATTGTTGTTGATATTGTTATAATAATAATAATAATAATAATAATAATAATAACGAAATCGTATTTACGAATGAAGACGTTCTTTTATGTCGTAAGATTCTTTGACTGTCAAAGAATCAATGCTTCAATACCAGTAGGCGAAGAAAATGTCTGCTTTCGCATATTTTTAACAAACATATATGCACAATCAAAAATACAGATAGTAGTTTATATAATGCGATGTTAGGACGACATGCTGTGAGCTATCGTTGCATATTCAATAATAAACAACATTCTTCTTCTTCTTCTTCTTCAAATATTTCTTTTTCAAATCCTTCTTTAAATTTTTATTTTTCAAATTCTTTTTCTTCTTCTTCCTCTTCTTCTTCTTCTTCAGATTTTTTCTTCTTCTTCCTCTTCTTCTTCTTCAGATTTTTTCTTCTTCTTCCTCTTCTTCTTCTTCAGATTTTTTCTTCTTCTTCAAATTTTTTTCTCCTCCTTCTTCTTCATCTTCATCTTTTTCTTCTTCATCATATTTTTTCTTTTACAAATTTGTCTGCTTCCTCTTCTTCAATTTTTTCTTTTTCATTCAAATTCTTCTTCTTCTTCCTCTTCTTCTTCTTCTTCTTCAATTTTTTCTTTCATTTTCAAATTCTGCTCCCTCTTCAAATTTTTCTTTCTTTTTCAAATTCTTCTACAAATTCTTCTTATTATTATATTTCTTTTTCAAATTCTTCTTCTTCCTCTTTTTCTCCTTCATATTTTTCTTTCATCTTCTTCTTCTTCTTCTTCTATTACTTCTCCTCCTCCTATTCCTCTTGTTGTTGTTCTTTTTCTTCTTCTTTCTCCGCCTCCTCTTCTTTTTCTTCTTCTTCTTCTTCTTCTTCCACCTCTTCTTCGTTCTCCTTCTCTTCTTCTTCCTCCTCCTCTTGTTCCACCTTTTCTCTTCTTCTTCTTCTTCCACTACTTTTTCTTTTTCTTCCTCTTCTTCTTCTTCTTCTTCTTCTTCTTCTTCTCTTCTTTCTCCTCCTCCTCTTCTTCTTCCTCCTCCTCCACCCCTCCTCCTCTTCCTCCACCCCTTCTCTCCCTCCACCCCTTCTCCTCCTGTTCCTGATCCTCCTGCTCCTTCTTCTTCTTCTTCTTCTTCTTCTTCTTCTTCTTCTTCTTCTTCTATCCCTTACCAATTCATGACCCGTGACCTTATTTGTGGTAAGTTAATAAATGTATGCTTTCTTTTGGCACAAATTCTGATGTTAGGTGCTAATTAACTTGTACAACGCTGATATATTTCTTAACACTGATAATATACACTACTGAACAGACGAGCCGTTCCACACATTGCAGCTCTTTTTTAATCTCCTACAAACAGAGACTGTCAGCGACTGTGTCAATGTTCTCGTCTCTACGTTTATTGATCGTACCCAGGCCTCCAATTAGTAGTTTTAAGGCGCCACAATTTTCAATTTCGATTTCAAGATACTTCTTATTCCTTTTACCATATTCTTTAACAAATATATCACATGCATAACGTGATATGATGAACTGGCGTAATCTGTCATTGTATATTCAATGAAAAAAACGTTCGTGGCCTAACTGTTAAAGCGTCTTCACAGTAAGACAAGCTCCCAGGAAGGAACAATGGTAATCACCAAGCTCTTTTTTGTAACGTTCGTAGAACTGTGATCTGGTGACTGTTAAAAAAAAAAGAAAAAAAGAAAAAGGAGCGGACATACTATAAATTCAAGACGAAATAATGTATATAAGAATGTTTTTCGGTGTTACTTTTAATTTCTAAATTTCAGTTCTTATTTATTTGAACAGCCCGTCGAATAAGTTTCACATTTTTTTTAGACTCGATCATTTATTAGAAGTATATAATGATCCTCCTAATATATATATATATATATATATATATATATATATATATATATATATATATATATGTGTAATGTGTGTGTGAAAATATATAGAAAATAGGAAGGAACTGGTTAGGTAAATAGTGCTCGATCCAAATGTAGAGCATAAATATAATTATTTATTTAAAAATATGATTCCAAATCGCACATAAGAAGTCCCATGTTTTGCTCTTGTTTCGAAAAATTCAATATAATTATTTAAATTAAATTGAACTTTATCTAAATCAAATTTTCCATCTTCAATTTGAATTTTTTTGGATTCTAAAAAAAATTTCGCAGATGAAAATAATCTTATTTTTTAAATTAAATATATATATATATATATATATATATATATATATATATATATATATATATATATATATATATATTCAAATGAAGAGAAAAAAAAAGATATTTAAAATTTGGTTATAATGTGGATATTTAAAAAAAATATATATTATGTTTTATTTTTTAATTTTTTAACACGTGTTTCGGGTCTTTTTTTTAACCCTCTTTTTTACCATTAGAAATTTACTTATTAAAATGAATTAATTTTCCCTAAGATTTTTTTTGTTAAACATTCTCATTTTTTTTGTGTGGTAGTTATTTTAAATGTCTTAAAGACAAAAAAGATATTTATATCAATTCTACCTGAAATTCGTGTTTGCAAAATTTTTTAATAAAAGCAAATATATATTAAAAAATAAAAATATACATTACAACATAAAAAACTTTTGAACATCTTTCTCTCTCTCCATATAAAATTTTTTTTTTTTAATATACACTTTTCTCTCGTTGAAACAACTATATCTATATATATATATATATATATATATATATATATATATATATATATATATATATATATAAAAAATATTAAGTGTAGACGTTAATGACGAAAAAAATTTCATTTTCATTGAACATAAAAATCTGGAAGATGTCTCAGAGAAAAATGTTCTAATATGGAAGATATGTATTTTTTCAAAGTCAACAAAACAGACACGAACAAACATATATATATATATATATATATATATATATATATATATATATATATATATATATATATATATATAACGCCCATTTAATGTATTTAATGTTAAACAAAATAAATTGTCCTCTAGGACAATTACGACTGAATAGTGAGTTCGTTTCACTGGTTGCCCCCATATTTCAGTCTTGAGCGACATATAAATAAAATTAATAAAAATATATATATATATATATATATATATATATATATATATATATATATATATTTATATATATATATATCTGTGTGTGTTTTGTTCTCTTGTGTGTGTGTAATCTTGATTGAATAAATTATAGACATTATATCTGATAACAAGCGAATAACTTTGCATAAATATTTCAACTCATGAACAACATATAGAAATTTGTGTCATTTGCATGTTTGAAGATGAAATCTTGGAAGAAGATCGAAAGTATGATTGGGAAAATGAAAATAAAAGAAATTTAAATTTTATAGCATATTTCTCTTCCTATCAATAACATCAATGCACGAACGTTATTCGTGAGTATGAAAATTCTTTTGTTAAAAATTATTGACATGTCTTTAATTTATTCAATCAGATATAAAAACAAAATTTGCTGCCTAAATACACACACACACACTATATATATATATATATATATATATATATATATATATATATATATATATATATATATATATCAAAAATATGTTCAGAAATACGACAGAAAAATAAAAATTTGATTTTTAATTTATGCAATTTCATGTCATTGTATATTTTTTTCTTTTCGGTAGATAAATTTTATAAAACTCATGGAAACGTACCGGACCCTATTCGTAATATACTTGTTAACAACACAAATATAATAGCATCATCTACATGTAAAAAAAAAAGGCTAAAAATAATGGAAACCTTATTAATAAAAACAAAAAAAACAACAACACTCAATAATATCAACTATGAACATGGACACAATATCTTGACCGTGTTTTGAAAAATGAAAACATATAAATACATACATGCAACAAACTATTTCTTATTTAATAATTAAAATATTTCATCCTTGAAAATGGCTAAATGTATAGCCGAAAGCGCTCGGAATAAAATAACATTCGGACAGTTTTTTTATAATTTATCATCTGAAAAGAAACAAAAATTATTAGATCGCATGAGAAATTGTATAAAAAATTAAATCAGAGCACCATTTCTGTCATATTTAATGAAACGTGCATAAAAGAAGGATTGCTGCCTAAATGCACACACACACACACACACACATACACACTTTAAATGTGTATGTATATAAATATAAATATATATATATATGCAATTTTTTAATATATTATTTATATATTGTATGTGCGCGGTACTTATTAGAAAGAGCTTAATATCAGTGATAGTGCTAACATATTAAATGCAAAATTTAAAGTTTTTGTTTTGGACCTTCATTTCACGCTATTTTCAGACAAACTGATTAATTAATCAGTTTGTCTGACGATCGAAAATAGCGTGAAACCCAGGGTCACAAACTCACATTAAGCCAATATATATATATATATATATATATATATATATATATATATATATATATATATATATATATATTATAAATTAACTGATTGAAATATATTGAATCCAATATTCGCTTGAAGATGAAACGGAACTAACGCTTTTAATTTAATCATATAATTGAATTTAAAGTTTTTAGCTTCCATTTTTGAAACATGGTTATTACTGTGTAGCGAAAAAAACATATTTTCAATCTGTTAATTTATAGTATTTATGCTCTGTAAATTTACATTGAGCACTGTAATATCAATAAGAACACCGGATTATATATCTTACTGTTCTTTCTTTCTTTCGTTATATATATATATATATATATATATATATATATATATATTCTTCTGAAAGATCCGACCTCACAGCCTTATCAAGTTGAAACAACGCTGATGTGTGACCGCTTGGGAATACCAGGTGCTGTAAGCTTGGATGCGCGGATGGTGTAACAGATGACGGCTCGAAAAGAGAAATCGTAGAACTGGGTTCGAATTACAAATACCCTGGGAAAATGTATGAATCCACACCTTCTTCTCCCTAGTTTTAGATTACTTAGTAAGAAGTGTATCAGAAAATTTTCATCATTTCGAAAAAAAAAAAAATTCTTATAATCCAAAAATAGGTTTCGGCTTTAAATAACCTTACAAAAAGGTTGATAAACCGTAAATAAAAAAAAACAAAAAAACAAAAAACAATCAAATCTATTAATGAAGAAACTAGTACATATGAGTCATTATCATAATCTACACCTGATTCATTAAATATCACATCCGTCTTGAAAGTCAGGCGCCTACGAAGAATGTTTATGTTTATGTGTATAATATGTGACAAGTGTTCGCGAAAGACGGGCGTCAATCTCCGAATCTTCGGGGTTAATACCCAGTGACAAGCCAAGGCAAGATAACAATTAATCACTTCAACAACAGATTGTTGTTAGTTTATCCTCTCATCAGCTGTCAGGTCAGATAAACTGTCGCGTAAAAGCGCCAAAATGAAAAAAAAACAACAACAAAAAAAAAAAAAAAACACAGATATCTAATTTTAACAGATATTTTTTTTTATCAAAGTTACAGAAAAAAAATATCTTGAAATACTAAAGAGTAAATTTATTCAATAAAGTTGCCATTGGCTTCAACCACGGCCTCCAGACAACTTCGAAATCTCCTGCAACTCTTCTGGACGGTCTCCTAATTTAAGTTGGTGAATACTGCCATAATCCTTGCCTTCAGTTCATCTTCATTGTTACAAGGAGTTTTGTTAGTCTCTCATTCGACTGCACCCCACACATAATAATCAAGGGGGGTTGCCGCCTGGAGAGTTGACCAAGGGCAGCACTACCTCCTCAGGCACTTGATGTAGGCCTCCGCGTTGTGTCTGATCTCTGTGGGAAGACGAATGGAGGCATAACGTCGCCACCCCTAGAGATCCCTCCAAACACCTTCGTAATCATAATTAGACTCATCTAACTCTTTCTAAATCTTCTGCACTGTACTCAGATTGACACCCAAACACTGAAACAACCACACATAATAATCAAGAAGGAGGAGGTTGCAGTGGGTTTTCCGAGCTGCCCTACCATCGTAATCATCATGAGAAATGAATAGAGGCATAACGTCGCCACTTCAAATACCTTCGTCATCACCATGAGACTCATCAAACTAGTTCCGAATCCTCAGCACTGTCCTCAGATTGACACCCAAACACTCTGAACGTATACATGCATACATACATATAGAGTGTACGATGGATAAATTGTCGTCTAAAAGCGCCAAAATGAAAATATTACAGACATCTCATTTTAACAGATATATTTACCAAAGGTACAGAAAAAAATATCTTGAAATACTAAAGAGTAAGTTTATTCAATAAAATCGCCATTGGCTTCAACCACGGCCTCCAGACAACTTCGGAATCATTTCCATCTCTACTGGACGGTTTAAATTGGTGAATGCTGCCATAATCCTTGCCTTTAGTTCATCTTTGGTGTTATAACTAGTTTAGTTGGTCTCTCGCTCAACTGCGCCCTGCACATAATCATCAAGAGGGTTGCGGCCTGGGGAGTTAGGTGGCCAGATATAAGGGGTGATGTGATACCAGAAATTGTCTGACGGCCATGGCTGGGTTCTCCTGCTTGTATGTCATGGTGCACAGCCTTGTTGTCCGACATAGATTTTCCCAACAGTAACCCTTCTGACCCAGGGCAGCACTGCCACTTCAAGACACTTGACGTAGGCCTCCGTGTTGAGTCTGAAACCCTTGTCAACCAATTCGGGAGTTCTTTTCTTATCAAAACGATCAGTGTTGCCTTACCTTCGTGATCATCATTAGACTCCTCTAACTCTTTCTGAATCTTCTGCACTGTCCTCAGATCAACACCCAAACACTCTGAAATGTTCTGGCGTGAATGCCAAGAACTCCCTTTCCAAATTTCTGGCGTCGTGAATTGCGTCATGGTGCTCTTTTTCTCACAGACGGTGCCCAACAGACCCTACTATACTTTGCAGGTGAAAAATCATAAACAAGCAACGCGCATGCGCGAAATCAAAAATATAAAATGGCGGCCATTTAGTCATTGCGCTCTGTATATGTAATTTTAAATCAAATTCAACTGCCAGTACGCACCAGTTACATCTTTATCATCTTGGACTTGCCTGGGAGTATAAGGGTTCTTATTTTCACACTGCAGTCACCAACTGCCTGATGATTGCTTGGAACAGTATGAAACTGGAAATCGTGGACGGTCACTGCTTACTTGAAATTTTATTTAAAATATAATAAAGTTCTACCATTTAATAGAGCACTCTTTTTTCCTGTGTGCAATCTTAAAATACCCTTTTAGTGGCCGCTTATCCTTATTTCTGTTAATTCATATACATACATACATACATACATATATACATATATATATATATATATATATATATATATATAGTTTATGCAAAACTAGGTAATCCGTATGGGTAGACGCAAGGAGGATGATATCCAGAGAGCTCAATGTAAATTCAGAGCAAATATATTTGAATAAAAACAGACCTTTAAAAGGGTTGTGGTGAAATAACTTATTACATGGAACCTTAAAGTGGTCTGTTTTAATTCAATATATATATATAACTATTTTTAAAAAATATGATTCTTTCGCTACATAAGAGTTCTCATGTTTCAAAAACAAAAGCCAAAAACTTCAATATAATTATTAAAATTAAATTGAATTAAAGTATCAAGCTCTGTTTCATCCTCAAGCGAAAATTTAGGAATAGCCAATCTTGAAATTTACGCATTTTTATAAGCATGTTCATTCAAAAAATTAATTACTATGGAAACGGCTGGAGCGACCATTTTGATAAGAGGCGTAAGAGTTAATTTGTATCCACATCACCTTCGGAGAGAGGTCAAGCCGAGACAGGGCTGGGGTGTCCATTTCAAAGCGAATGATGGCATTCATGTACGCACATCGTCTGGTCAGTCACAGCGATAGATAGCTGTTGGCACCATCGTACGTCGTTAAGTGTCTAAAGAATTTTATTTTATTTTATTTATTTATATTTTTTTTCCAAAAGGCTGTTTCGTACATAAACGCGTCACACTGAACTACAATTTGTTTTTTTGACGACTTCATAAAGTGTTTTTCTATCTTATGATTGGTTTAAGCTTTTAAAGCTTTTATTAGACTATGAAATTTATATATATATATATATATATATATAATTAAGTAATTCATCGAGTCTAGAAGAAACCTCAACAGAACGGCCGTTTCGCCCTATATTTGGGACTCATCATCAGTGTGCATCCACTACCGAGTATTGAAACCCAGACAGTTACGTTATCAGGCAAACGTCATACCAACGGGCCTCGTTGACGGAGAGGTAACGAAATTAGACTCGATATAGCGCCGCTTGATCACTTATTCCGTGCTCGATGAATTACTTAATCATAATTATCTCAATTCCTCCTAATAATTTCTATCACTTGTATATCATTGCTTGAACCGGCTTCTAAAGCCCTGGATGGAGAGGCTTGGTGATAGTAGTCGTGGCTCGTGAGGGGCACAGTCCTATGGGTAAAAGAGAAACTCGGATGAGTTCCACCATACCGTCTCACTGCTCTATCGCTACTACCATGGAAAGAACTCCATTCCTTGGTTAAGCAAGGTCTCACCTTAACAGCTAGGACCGCCATGCCACTTACATTGTAGGAAATCACCCATATTCCCTCTGTATTTCATCGGTGTGAAGTAAGTTCCACTCAGACTGCTTCTGCCCGCGAACAACAGCTCTATGGAACAGACTTCCAAGAGGATGTTTTCCCGATCAATAGAATCTTAAATTGTTTAAGGCTACAGTTAACCGTTATCTTTTCTTCCTATACGTATAAACTACCTCTTCACACAGGGATTCTGAACCGCCGTGCCGCGGCACACTGGTGTGACGTGCGATCGTCTTAAGTGTGCCTAGAAAGTATAATAGTCGAAACCTCTTCATAAATGTTCCTTATAATATTGGACTTATGTTATGTGAAAAAGAAGAATTGGCCACCATTTCTAATGATTGCGGGGGGGGGGGGTCAAAATAAAACATTCGACGGTACCCACTGATACATTTTGGATTTTAATACAAAAGGAATATTCCACATTCGTTGAAAAGGCTTTATCCTTTGGATTGGAATTTTTTACGAATTATTTATGTGAGTTAGGCTTTCTCAACTCTTAAAATAAGAAGCGAGAAAGACTACGCCCAACTGAAGAAGAAATGAGGGCTTGCTTATGGCATATTTTCTTTCTTTCTTTCTTTCTTTCTTTCTAATCCTTTTCTTCTTTTCTTTCGTTCTAATCATTTTCTTTCATTCATTCATTCATTCATCCACTCTTTCTTTCTTTCTTTCTTTCTTTCTTTCTTTCTATTCCTTTCTTTCTTTCTTTCTTTCTAATTCTTTTGTTTGTTTGTTTCTTTCTTTCTTCCTTTCTAATCCTTTTCTTCTTTTCTTTCGTTCTAATCATTTTCTTTCATTCATTCATTCATCCATTCTTTCTTTCTTTCTTTCAAATCTTTTTGTTTGTTTGTTTGTTTGTTTGTTTCTTTCTTTCTTTCTAATCCTTTTCTTTCTTTCTTTTTTGTTTCTAATCCTTTTGTCTGTCTGTTTGTTTGTTTTTTTCTTTTTTCTTTCTTCCTTTCTAATCCTTTTCTTCTTTCTTTCGTTCTAATCATTTTCTTTCATTCTTTCTTTTCTCTTTCTTTCTTTCTTTTTAATCCTTTTCTTTCTTTTTTTCTTTATTTTTTCTTTCGAATCCTTTTGTTTGTTTGTTTCTTTCTTTCTCTCTTTCTAATGCTTTTTCTTCTTTCTTTCATTCTAATCATTTTCCTTCATTCCTTCATACATTCTTTCTTTCTTTTTTTGTTCTTTCTTTCTCTCTAATCCTTTTCTTTCTTTCTTTTCTCTTTCTAATCCTTTTTTCTGTTTGTTTGTTTTTTCTTCTTTCTTTCTTTCTTTCTTTCTTTCTTTCTTTCTAATCCTTTTCTTCTTTCTTTCATTCTAATAATTTTCCTTCTTTCTTTCTTTCTTTCTTTCTTTCTTTCTTTCTTTCTTTTTAATCCTTTTGCTTGTTATTTGTTTGTTTGTTTCTTTCTTTTCTCTAATTCTTTTGCTTGTTATTTGTTTGTTTGTTTGTTTGTTTGTTTGTTTGTTTGTTTCTTTCTTTCTTTCTTTCTTTCTTTCTTTCTTTCTAATCCTTTTCTTTCTTTCTTTCGTTCGGTTTTATTTCATAACATTTAAATGTATACCATTTACAAATTTTCCGAAATGTGTCCTGATATTTTCATTTGCTCTTAGGTGTGCCGTTGCTTAAAAAGGTTAAGAACCACTATCTTAACGTAAAATCTCGAGTGACCCCCGAGTGCTGTACAGGGCGAAACATACTGGCTTCTGATTCCATACATTGTTGTCCTCCAAAGATTTGAGATATACATATATATTACGACAATAAAAGTGAATATTGGGGATCATTGAGAAAACTTATTGTCACTTGATCGCTAGTGAAAAGTTATCATTTATTACTGGGGTGAAAACTTATTAATGGTGTGTGTGTGTGTGTGGGGGGTTCTATTTTTCAAGATGTTTAGGAAATGAAACAAGATGAAAGAAAACATCAAGGAAGCAGGAATCTCAGTGATTCAGATTCTTGTTTTTTTTTTTTATTCTCGGAGAGAATGAGTATTTTTTTTTTTAATGTAATGGAAAGACGGAAGCCATGTTTATTAAAATAAAAACGCACGACTGTACCAGAGAGGAAAAAAAATGTTACGCGTTAATATTTAGGCGGGAAATATTCTTTTTCTTTTTTTCATATTATCTGGTTCGTTTTTCAATTTCCATTCATGCATCGATCTTTTTATTTATTTATTTATTTTTTTTTGCTTTCTATCGTTCCGAATTTCTTTCTTTCTTTCTTTTTCTTTCTTTCTTTCTCTCTAATCATTTTTCATTTCTTTCTAATCATTTTCTTTCTTTCTTTATTACTTTCTCACCTTGTTTCAAATCATTCTTTCTTTCTTTCTTTCTTTCTTTCTTTCTTTCTTTCTTTCTTTCTTTCTTTCTTTCTCACCTTGTTTCAAATCATTCTTTCTTTCTTTCTTTCTTTCTTTCTTTCTTTCTTTCTGTCGATATTTCTAATCATTTTTTTTTCTTTCTTTCTTTCTTTCTTTCTTTCTTTTTTCTTTGTATATTGACCTTGTTACTCATTTTTCTCTCTAATTCTTTACAAAAGCGAAAAACAATCAACGTAAAATAAAAAAATAAATAAATAAATACGCGTGACACAGGATTAGATTATTTTTTTTTGTCCTCTTTGACAAAATTATTTAAAATATATTCACTGAAAACTATTACGCATTTCATCCAAGAGGTCATTGGTAACAATCTGTGTGGATCACGTGACAGCACGCCATTTCTTCCAGCATTATTTTTAGTATTGTGTGCCATTACAGTTCATCGTGCATTTCGGATCCAGCTGCCATGATGGACATGACCGTCTTCAGTTCTTAGATATTTTTTTAGATATATTGCTATTTACATTATTCGGAGTATTGTCCTCATCAGTGTCGCCATATTTGTCACAACGTTTCGGCCGTTGTACGCTCCGGCCTTCTTCAGTTGGTTGGAATGTTGCACCCTTTATTTCGCTCACTGGGGTAGACTGTTCTAGTTCCAAGTGTCATGTATAATGGATGTCAATTATCTCCTGTTAATTCCTCTCTCCAATTTTTCCACTGCTAACTGATAAACATGACGACAAAGATGAGGACAATAGTCCGAATAATGTAAATAGTGTACATAATACCTCATCTCAGAAATATAGACAGATACTAAAGGGCCGAAACGTAATAAATATGGCGACAAAGATGAGGACAATAGTCTGAATAATGTAAATTTATAATAATAATTCATCTCAGAAATAATAGATGATACTTTCTTTCCATATTCGAAACGTTTCCAATAAATATGGCGACAAAGATGAGGACAATTAGTCCGAATAATGTAAACAATTACATAATAATTCATCTCAGAAATATAGACATATATTGCTAGTTGTTTGATTGTTTGTTTGTTTCTTTCCTTCTAATCATTTTCTTTTCAAAGTTCTTTAGAAGTAGAGCTTAAAATTATAATTATTTAAAAAAAAAATAAGATTAAAAATTAAAAATTTTGTTTCATCGCTTGGGAATGAAACTGTACTCTAAATTTTAAGTTTAATATTGAAATAAAACTTTAGGTCTTGAGTCAGTTTCTAAACAGTAATTTGTTTGTAGGAAATGGAATCATATTTATTTATATATATATATATATATATATATATATATATATATATATATATATATAAATTTCAAAATTTCATTGTCAATACGATTCCAATGAAATAAATTATAACTATTTGGTATATTAGTGTTCGAACCTTATATATATATATATATATATATATATATATATATATATATATATATATATATATATATATATATATATTCCATTCTCATATTTTGGCAGGAGATGCCCAGATTTTTACTGTCTAGCCTTGATAGAGCTTATAAAAATCTCCCCAATCCTTGTGGGTAATGAATTATTCTCCACCTCCAACCTCTCTTCTTTTCAAGGCGGGATGTGGCGAGGCTCACACCGCATGTCGCTTTAAAACGGAAAGTGCTCGGACGAACTTTCCCAGTTTTCGGCCAGTTTAAACCTTTATTGCTAGGACCCCGCCATTCCGCTTACAAAGTATCAAATCACCCACGTTTCCCCATTCAATCGGGGAGAAATAATTCCACTTAACAGCGTCGTTCTGCGAATCACTAACCCTGTGGAACCAACTCCCAAAATTCCCCAGATCACTACAATCTTGACCTGTTTAACCGTTATCTCCTCCTCCTATTCCCCCAAATAGGTATAACGTAACCTCTTTCCTTTTAATTGGTTCCCAATATATTTTGTTCAAACATTTGAACCTTTTTTCAAAAAAACGCTATAATAAAAACAAAACATCTTAACCTGTTCAAATATTTAGGGTTAACAAGAAGTTGGGTTTTGTTTCTCTGTCCTCAAATCAAAATTTACCCCGACCTGTTCCATTTTACATTTATATACGATTTTCGCTAAACATGCAGATAAAATGATCGGCTCCCTGTTTGGTTTGTTTTACTGCATATCAACACATCAATGGGTTATTTAATGCCGACAAGATATTTAGGATAGGTTCGTATGAATAGAATATGTATTCTTTGTAAGAAATCAGTTAGTAGATCAGATTTGGTTTGTTTTGTTTTGCGGCATATCAAACGCAGTGGGTTATTTAATGCCGACTAAATTTTTTATTGTTGGTAATATTTTTTTTCAAAAATCTATTTCAGGTAATAATTTTCCTTCCAATATGTAGAGCTGGTAATATTTTTTTTTCAAAAAATGTATAGCTGTTAATATGTTTTTTTTTTTTTTTTTCAAAAAATGTATTTCTTTTAATTAAAGACTATTTTTTAAATGTTGTCACCCCCAGTTTTTTTTTTAAAATAAACTATTTGCCCATATTGGGACCCAAAAATAACAGGTAAAACCACCCTCACCTAGGGGTTTTACCTGGATCTCAATACAAACTGTTCCAAGTGAATCAATCAAATCAGTCAAATTCTACTGAAAAGGATGCGAAAATTAGCATAGGCGAAAAGCTTGGGCCGCCATAAATAAAATGGAAGTGATCTGGAAATCTGATCTCCCAGACAACCTCAAACGGAGATACTTTCGCGCCATTTTTAGAGCCGCTTTTAATGTCTACTGCTTGGATATTAACTAAAATCCTTGAGTCTATGTTTGATGGAACCTACAACGGGATACCGAGAGCTATGTTTAACCTATCTCGGAGACAACATCCAAATAAATCACAGCTGGGATATGGACCGATATTCTACAACCTGACGTGAACGCAGAAGCAGGACACTTTTGGTGAATTTTCAAGAAAATTACTTAAAGAGATTTAATTACTTTCTTTTCAAATTTAATCTCTAGCCCGCCGACACAGAAAAATTGGTTCTGTGACGATTTTCTTCTTTTCTGTTTACAAATGAAGAAATTCTTTATATTGTAAAGCTCTTTTACTGTAAATTATTATCTTTATCTATAAAAGGCAGGATGTGTGTGTGCGTGTGTGTGTGTGTGTGTGTGTGTGTAACGAATGCACGGCCGCCATTTTTGACGGATTTGCAACAAAATTTACAGGCACATGCTCCAAGTTAGCGGGAAAGGCCAAGACCGACTTTGCATTTCCCAACTCCCATCGATAGTGGAAATAATCGATTTTTTTCATGCTTCTACGGCAGTTTTCATGTAGTTTGCGGCCATTTTCTACTGGCCAGAGTGAGAGCCTATAGCTGGCTGCCACGAATAGGCAGGAAGATTCTATTGGCCAGCGTGAGAGCCAACAGCTGACTGACATGAATGTTAACTAGCATGCAAAAAAAAAAAATAGCTGCATTCGTCACAAGTGGGAAAAATTTAAATCTGCATGGCACTTTTTACCAATTGGCTCATTCGCTTGATTAAACTCAACGTTGATTCTGATTCCGCAGAACTGGGTTGGGTGTGAAAAAAAATTTGTTGTTAACATTCTTTTTTCATTCGGTTTTTCCAGTTACAAGTCCTTTTTTAAAGCTGATTGTTTTGTGTTCATTTTGTTTAGTTCTTTTTTCGTAACAGATTTAATGTTTAGTATAGAGCTTAGAAAAAATTCACAGTGTGAGATAGGGAAGACGTAAGGCATGTAGCAACATCAGCACGGTAAAGTGCACTCCTTTAAAGGCAAGGAAGGGGCAAAAATATTTTAAGTCAAGTGATAGCGATTGCTGTATGAGTCGTACGATTTTTGAATCAAGCACGGGCAACGCCGGGTCATGCTGCTAGTTATTATTAGAATTCATCACCAAACTATGGTCCTATAAGAGAATTGTTCATTTAATTGATAGCACTTTTCTTAGTATGTGGTAGGGCGATCTTGTATGGTGCTATTACCTGGAACACTATTATCTATCTATCTATCTATCTATCTATCTATCTATCTATCTATCTATCTATCTATCTCAGTCTGTTCATCTATCTATCTATCTATCTATCTATCTATCTATCTATCTATCTATCTATGATTATTAATCTTATCTTGTAGATTAACAGAGAGTGAAAGAGTGCGACACCGTCTGTGTCTTTTCGCAGTGTAAAGAAAATGATTAATCATTATCAATGATGTCAACTCATATACGTGTTCCTACTAAAAATAACATTCAGTGCAATAATTTCGACAAAATCATGACTTTCTACTATGTCTGATCATTATCTATCTATCTATCTATCTATCTATCTATCTATCTATCTATCTGAATCTATTCATATCTATGTATCTATCTGAATCTGTTCATATCTATCTATCTATCTATCTATCTATCTGAATCTGTTCATATCTATCTATCTATCTATCTATCTATCTATCTATCTATCTATCTGAGTCTGTTGATTATCTTTCTATCTCAATCTGTCCGTATATATCCGTCTGTTCATATCTATCTATCTATCTATCTATCTATCTATCTATCTATCTGAATCTGTTCATATCTATCTATCTATCTATCTATGTGTGAAGTTTTTGCACACACACGGATATACACACATATATGTCTGTGTGTGTGTGTGCGTATATTTAAATATGTTCAATATATATATATATATGTATTTATCATTATTCATCAACACACATTACACACACACATACGTGTATACACACACACACACATATATATATATATATATATATATATATATATATATATCTTTTTGTTATGACACCTTTTGTCCTTTTACTGACATATAGACGCATTCAATAATTTCGACAAAATTATGACTTTTTCGTATTTACAAAGACTGTCATACTTTCATAGACCATTTCTTTTCCCCATTTTTTTTCGTTAGACATCTTGCAAGTTCAATAAACTTAAAGAAAACGATTCGTTTATTTATTTTTCTCTCTCTCTCGCCTTTCTCCCTCACCCTCACTTTTCTTTCTCTCTCTCTCTCTCACTCGCAGATTTCTCTCTCTCTCTTTCTCTTGTTTTTCTTTCTCTCACTCGCTTTTTTCCTGTCTCCTTTCTTTCTTTCTTTCTTTCTTTCTTTATTTATTTCTTTCTTTCTTTCTCAATTGCTTTTTCTCTCTCTCTCTTTCTCTCGCCTCCCTCTCTCTTTATTTCCCATACTCTCTTTTTTCCCTATCCCTGTCTTTCTCTCACTCGCTTCTCTCTCTCTCTCTCTCTTTCTTGTTTTGTTTTTCTTTCTCTCACTCGCTTTTTTCTCTGTCTCCTTTTTCTTTCTTTCTTTCTTTCTTTCTTTCTTTCTTTCTTTCTTTCTTTCTTTCTTTCTTTCTTTCACTCCCTTTTTTCTCTCTTTTTCTCTTTCTCTCTCACGCCTTTCTCTCCTTCTCTAAATCTCCTGCTTTTTCTCTAGCTCTCTCTTTCTCTCGCCTTCTCCTCTCTCTCTATTTCTCTTACTCTCTTTTCTCCCTCTCCCTGTCTTTCTCTCACTCTCTTTTCTCTCTTTCTCCTGCTCGCTTTACTTCCTTCCAGCAAAACGTGTTTTAAATGGCAACTCCAAACAACTTGTCATGACAGTGCACAGTATCACGATTATTTGGTCGACGACATCGTGTTTGTTGACTAAAACTCACAGCGAAGTTCGTCCTGTACACAGTCCGGGAGCCAGTCGAGGTAGCGCAGTGGTTCCCAAACTTCTTTTTTTTTTCTCTGGGCAGAATTTTCGTACGGGAATTTTGCTCGTGTCTCACCAAAGGGAAGTCCCATTGAAAATGCACAAGCAGCCGTGCAGCATAGAAGGTCCAGAGAGAGGTTTAATGGGAGATAACCGCAGATTCAAAGTCAGAACATTATTATTGATAACTCTCTCCTCCAATTTGCGGATCCTAGTTACTATATTCTTAATACTTGATATAATGTAAAAATGTCACAATGATAAAATCGATCTATAATTATTTATAGTAGGTAAACCACTGCTAGTGGTGAACTACTTAGACAGCATATTACCCCCCCACATACACTTACAATAGTGTCCACTTTATTCATGAGATTTGGGATATACCCATTAGTGTTCATATGTACGGTATATAATTGATAGATAGATAGATAGAAATAATGAAAATGAAAGAGAAAGAAAAATCAAAAGGAAGATAGATAGACAGATAATGAAAAGACTGTGATAGATAGATAGATAGATAGATAGATAGATAGTGTTGTAACCTAGAGAAAGTTACTGAATGAGGAATAAACAAAACGGAGGTTGGAAATGAAATGGTAATCTTTATAACATCAACAAAATACAATACTCGCCAGCGGCGTGAAGTAGGTAAACCACTGCTTGTGGTGGACTACATAGACACCATATTACCCCCACTTACAATATTGTCCAACGTATTTATGAGCATTGGGACATACCCATTAGTGTTCATAGGTACGCTATATAACACTTTCTTTCCTTCTTTCTTTATTCCTTTCTTATTCCATATTGTCTTTATTTATTTCTAATGTCATCATTTCTTACTACCTTTCTTTCTTTCTTTCTTTCTGTTGTAACCTAGAAAAGGTCACTGAATGAGGAATAACCAAAATGGAGGTTGGAAAATGAAATGGTAATCTTTATAACATTAACAAAATACAATACTCGCCAGCGGTGTGAAGTAGGTAAACCACGGCTAGTGATGGACTACTTAAACAGCATTAGTACCCCCACTTACAATAATGTCCAGCATATTTATGAGGTTTGGGAAATACACATTAGTGTTCACAAGTACGGTATATAACAATACTTAGCCCTAGAACAGAAACCATCAATTAAAGTTACACCACTACTAACCATGGGTATATCATACCCGATTTTGAAAATACCAAAAAAAAAAAAAAAAATAAATCTTTATTTGAATTATTTTACATGCAGGCATTTCAAACTTTGTACTTTGAGTTAACATTAATAGGAACTGAAAAGCATTATTTAGGTAAGAAAACCACGTATCAAAAATTGTAATTAAAAATAGGAAAATTTGTTCTGGGTACTATATACCCATGGTTAGTGTTCTAGGGTTAATACTTGATATATGCAAAAATATCACAATGATAAAATCGGCCAATAATTATTTATACCCTGCATTAAATTACAAGTAATCCATAAGAATAGTCTAAATTTTGAAATCATATTCATTTTTGGAATATGATATTTTTTGTAACTGTTTCTAAATCTTTGATTGTCTTTCAATAATTCCGCCTTTTCTATCCTATTCCGCAATTAATCCTTTCCGGTGTTGTTGCTATCCTCTTCCGCGTCACCTGATATCCTCTTCCGCCTCACCTGCTATCCTATTTTGCCGTACCTATGAGGTGCGACGCCCTATTTGGGGATACAAAAGTTCTAAGATGAATTGATCTTTCTTAACACCAGTAGGAAATTGATTCATCCTAATATATGCCAAAGTAGGATTTGCACGCGGTGTCACACCAGAGCATCAAAAGAGTTAGCTGCATTCAGAAGATTGATCTGGCAGGTTGCCTTATAGCCAGCAGTTGCAGAATCGGATGCCACAAGCTGGCTTGACATATAAACAAGAGGTCGACTCAGCTGAGCTTAGAATATGCATACGTTTGAGTTATATAAACACTACATCCGGGATAGTAAATCCAGGGACTCTCAAAGTTTCCCGTTTCTTGAAGATCAACGCTTGAAGAAAACAATAACACAATGATAAAAATCGGTCAATAATTATTTTATACTGGGACTCCTGTATGAAATTACTAGTAATCCATAAGAATAGTTTAAATTTTGAAATTTTATTTATTTTTAATAATAATATGAAATTTTTATTTTTATCTACTAAATAACTTTGATTGTCTTTCAATCATTCCGACTAAACTGCTATCCTTTTCCGCCTCAAAAAAAATGCTAAATAAATTTTTCTGCTAAAACCTTTTCGCCGCACCTCCTATCCGCTTGGAGCCTCATTGAAAAACGAAAATCCTATTGGTTCAACACCTTTTACCTTCCGCCTTATAATCCTCTGAAAATTTTAAACCTGTTATCCTCATTCCGCCTTTCACCCGCTAAATTTTCAAAATGTTATCTATCCTCTTCCGCCTCAAATGCTATCCTCTTTTATCTCACCATATATCCTTTTCCGCCTACCTGTTATATCCTCTATTTATAACGCACATATGATGGATGGTGCAACCATTTTTTTTACCACAGTGGTAATTTAGGTTATATTTATTAATAAATATATAGTTTATTTATTTTGTCTGGGGAAGATAAAATTTTTAACTGTAGACTGGGACTGCTTAAGATATTTGCGATCGCAATAAAAGCATTGTCTTTTTCATCGGTTCCAAAGAGCTGTGGTTCATTTCCCTTAATGGAACATTTAATCACCAACGGAATATGTACGGAATTTACAATTTAAACAGTCGCTATATTTTGCGTAGCATGGCTTTCTGGCTTTCTAGAAGGTTAGACCCTATGGGATGTTTAACTTTGTATGGAATTAGTGATAGAGGAAAAAAGCGAGATTTTTCAATTTTCGTTTCTCGCCTGTGTGAGAGAGGTTGCAGGGCGGAAAATAATTTATCACCCACAAGGACGCTTTTAGAAGCCTATCAATACTGGAAAACGAGCACTGTACGACTCCTGCCAAAAATATGAAAGCGGTACTCCATTTTAGGGTCTTGTAAAAGTAGAAGTACTTATCGGAGGGCGGTACAGGGAACAGACCGTTTTTTTCTTGCATCTTTAGCGATGGATCAAGTCCTATTTGAGGTCTGGGGTGAGTTTTAAGGTTTTTAGTCCTTCAAGGGATGAGAGAACCGCAAAGGAAACGTATAGTGTTTATCACTTTTATATATATTTCTATTATGTGTGTGTATGTATATATGTGTGTGTGTGTGTGTGTGTGGCAGAAAAATGTTCAATGAAGATGGTTAAATGAAAGCAGTTTTGTTCTGGAGACGTTGAAATTTACAAGCCATTTCTTGCCCCAGTTAACCACTGACTGGCGGTCCTTTTTCAAGAGCAGTTGCCAGGTTTACTTTGTCGGATCTGTTCGATTTGCTACTGAGTCTGGAGTAAACTTTTTATATCTGGCGGCATCATCTGATTTATTGATTTTGCAATCAAAATACATTTCAGGTCAACGGATGGAGCCCCCCCCGCCCGATTTAGTATGAAATGATTTGGTAACTTGACCGTTCAACATGACCTTTATTAATTGATTGTTTACGAAGGTTTGAATGAAGCCAAATATACGGTCCATGACACTGTAACCCTGAAACTTGCGCGGAAGGCCAGCATGTCAAACCCTGTCCATCGCTTTCGAGATATCTAGAGCCATAGCCCGAGCTTCAGCATTCTTATATAAAGCTTGACAGACACAAGTGTATACCGGGTGTAACAGCAAAATTGTCCAATTGCTAGATTAAGCTCTGAACCGTTGTATCTTAGAAATGATTAAAGATATCTTACTGGAATTCTCCGTGGTTTTTATAACACTATTGAACTTTACTTTGAACAATAACAAACTATAATTACTCCCCAAACAGAAAAATCGTGATGAAATCGATCATGATCGGAAATTGTCATGTTCATCATTAATTAAGCATAGCTAAAGAACAGAAGGATTGAAATAAAGTTCAAAAATATATCTAGATATGATTTCAGGATCATTTTGCAACTGATTCAAGGCGATCTTCGCCCTCTCAAACCTTCTAACTTTCTGTCCTGGAGTAACAAGGCGCCGTACTGATTTCACGTACAATGCTGACGCCAGACGCCTTCGAATATCACTCGTACTAATAGTACTTGCTCGATAATACTCGCTCGAATATTAATCCGTATAGTGATCCGTATAGAGAAATAGTATAGTGAATAGAGTAGAGAATAGCGGTCCGTATAGTAATAGAGGATAGAATATAAATGGAGATCCGTATACTAATAGAGGATAGAACAGAAATGGTGATCCGTATAGTAATAGAGGATAGAATAGAAATGGTGATCAGTATACTAATAGAGAATAGAATAGAAATGGTGATCCTTAAATTTATAGGGGATAGAATAGAAATAACGATTTTTAATGGTCACGATATTTTCTACTTATGTGTTTCCTCTATGGTCACGTGACCCATTTAATTCAATAATGGGATCGCCTCTGTTTGCTCGCTGGCGATCTATGTTCAAACTCAGGTGTCGGCAGATAGATATGAATAGGATAACATAGAGAGATAGAGAGATAGATAATGAACGGATTAATGAACAGTTGGATAGATAGATAGGTCGATAGATAGATATGTATAAAATGACATAGATAGATAGATAGATAGATAGATAGATAGATATCAGATGACACTCTTTGCCTTTTTAATGTGTGACCAAAGATATATGAGATAGATAGATCAGAGGAATCGTTCATCACAACGATGATTTAGTTGTCAAGATCACAGATCTGGCATTGCATTCTGAGAATATGGAAGGTAGCACTTCATTGAAATTCTCTCGAAGAAAGGGCAAGAATTATGTGTGTGTGTGCGTGTGTATGTGTGTGAGAGAGAGAGAGAAAGAGAAAGAGAGAGAGAGAGTGAAAGATAGAGAGAGATGGAGATTTATTCTTTGAACATATTACATACGGTGATATTCATAAAATCTCACTGTAGATCTTCACCGTTTGTTTGCATGAGGTTGATAGTTGGTTTTTTACTGCGCGTGCGCAGTAGACAGAAAACAAGCAAGTAAAATTAAAACAAAGATGTCGTAAACACCTTTTATCGACAACCAATATTCGATGTTTAAAAGAAAGAAAAAGGAAACAAAAAAAGGAAACAAAAAAAAAGAAGAGAAAAAACGAAAAGAAAAAGAAAAACAGAAAAAGGAAACATCGTTTCTATTCATCAAAATGACCGGAACGTTTCCCCAAAAGCATGTAAGTCCATCAAACAAGGAAAATGCTTCTTTTCATTTTTGCTTCGATTTTGTTTCGTTTTTTGTTTCGTTTTTTTGTTTCGTTTTTTTTTTTTGCCCAGCTCAAAGAATATCCATTATCACAACGATAATTTAGTTGTCTAATTTTTTATTTTTAATTTCCTTATCATTATTATTATTATTATTATTATTATTTTGTCAACGTAGGATCAGGTTTTTTTCGCTCTTCTTTTTCTTGCTCTCCACTCGGAGCCCATATAGTTCTGACTGCCTGCGTCTGATGTTTTCAGCGGTATTTTTATTTATTTATTGTTTTTTTTTTTTGTTTTTTTTTTGTTTTTTACCTTTCAAACTAAAAAGGAAGCACATTGATTATTGGGAGATTTTTTTTTTCTTTTCATCTTTCTATTCTATTTTTTTTTTTTTTTTATAATTTTGCTGAGGATATTTGGTAAATGCGACTCTCGTCAACAAATGGAGTCAGGCCTTAGTTGCACAAATAGTTTTTCACTCTTAAGTGCAAGGTGATAAACTCTGCCTGCTAGTCCTATCTATCTATCTATCTATCTATCTATCTATCTATCTATCTATTTTAGTTTGGTCAAAGATCTATCTATCTATCTATCTATCTATCTATCTATCTATCTATCTATCTACTTCAGTCTAGTCACTATCTATCTATCTATCTATCTATCTATCTATCTATCTATCTATCTATCTATCTCAGTCTGGTCATTATCTATCTATCTATGTATTTCATCATATTCATATCTAAATCTATCTATCTATCTATCTATCTATCTATCTATCTATCTATTTCAGTCTAGTTCATTCTATCTATCTATCTATCTATCTATGTCATCACGGTAATATTCATATCTATCTATCTATCTATCTATCTATCTATCTATCTATCTATCTATCTATCTCAGTCTGACACATATCTATCTATCTATCTATCTATCTATCTATCTATCTATCTATCTATGTCATCGTATTCATATCTTCTATTCATCTTTCTATCTTCATCTATCTATCTATCTATCTATCTATCTATCTCAGTTTTGTCACCATATTTCTATCTATCCGATCTATCTCTATCTATTTCAGTCTGGTCACTATTTATCTATATATCTATCTATCTACTTCAGTCTAGTCACCATCTATCTATCTATCTATCTATCTATCTATCTATCTATCTATCTATCTATCTCATCGTATTCATATCTATCTATCTATCTATCTATCTATCTATCTATCTATCTATCTATCTATCTATCTCAGTTTTGTCACTATCTATCTATCTGTCTATCTCTCTATCTATTTCAGTCTGGTCACTATCTATCTATCTATATATCTATCTATCTACTTCAGTCTAGTCACCATCTATCTATCTATCTCGATTTTTTCATCTCTGTATGTCAGTATGTCTTGTTCCCTTGAAAGCAGACATAAAATGAAGGTTTCAGAATAGCTTGATATATCTACCCATAATGGCGAAGACATATCATAAAGATTTTAGGAGCAGTGTTTGTCAACAATGAATGTAGCATTTTCTGGGAGGCATCCCTTTACGGAAATACGAAAGTGTGTCCTGAAGTTATTTGAACCATTAGAAATAATCAAATCCTAACTGAATATATATTCATCGGAAAAGTACTTTTTTTCCCAATTTTGGGATTTATTTTCAAAGGAATGGTTATGAACACGCCCACTCGTCATGACGTGCATACGCGCGCAATCTTGCACGTCGGGATAAATAAGCAAGGAATATTTTGGTGGATAGGAAAGAAAATCTACCTATATTATCCTATTCATATCTATCTATCTATCTATCTATCTATCTATTTCAGTCTGGACGCTATCTATCTCAGTCTGTTAATTATTTATCTGTCATATTATTCCTATCTATCTATCTATCTATCTATCTATCTATCTATCTATCAGATTTTCTTCGTTATCTATGTATCTATTTCAATCTGGTCACTCTATCTACCTATCTATCTATCTATCTATCTATCTCAGTCTGGACACTATCTATCTATCTATCTATCTATCTATCTATCTATCTATCTATCTATCTCAGTCTGTTAATTATCTATCTGTCATATTATTCATATCTATCTATCTATCTATCTATCTATCTATCTATCTATCTATCTATCTGATTTTCTTCGTTATCTATCTATCTATCTATCTATCTATCTATCTATCTATCTATCTATCTATCTATCTATAACGCCTGAGTAAATACCCAAGCAATAATTTGTGGGAAGGAATCTTTTTTTTTGTCAACTGAGAAGTTTTCCGCATTCCCTGGTATGAATATTGTTTATTGATTTGTTATTTTTACGGTTTATCAACCTTTTAAAAGTTATCTAAAGCCAGTAAATATTTTTGGAAGGTAATAATCTTTTGGAGATAATAATCTAAGTTTGGGGATAATAATGCTTTACTGATACAAAACATACTATTTAATCCTGGTTTAATTTTGGCTAATCCTCGTCGCCAAAATGTTGTAACTTGGGGAAGGATATTGAATAGAATAATCGCACGAATGTTGGTAATGAACGATAATACTTAGGACAAGAACAACACATATAAGATTCGCCAGCGGCGCGTAGAAGAAATAGTCAACTGCTAGAAGTGAGTCAAGTGAATTCCACAATGAATATCCAACTGCAGGCCAACATACATTAATATCATAAACATTTAAATAGAATAAAAGAATAGAACCCCTTTTAGTATTTTTGTAACCTAGGGAAGGTTCCTGAATAGAATAATCTCATGAAGGTTGGTAATGCATGATAATACTTAGGACAAGAACAACACATATAAGATTCGCCAGCGGCGCGTAGAAGTAGTCGGCTGCTAGAAGTAAGTCAAGTGAATTCTACAATGACTCTCCAACTGCAGGATATCTACCAACGGCCCCACGTGGTCAGATGTATGCACAAGGCCAAATTTATATGGGGTATCCGAACCTATATAGGCTCATATATAAAATTTGTGATGTAAAACGGTGTCATATATATGTTTCTTCCAGAAGATATATTGCCCTTCGGCATAACGGATTATCTGGGGATCCTCTCTGCATGTGGAGACGATCTGCCCCCGATGTCACCTTTTCCTTCCGCCGTGCAAGCTTCTACCCGGCGGTAAGACTTTGTTTTTCCTCTCCCTTCTCTCCAGCATCCCACATCCCGATGTAAATCGCGTCTCGAGCGTGAGCGATCGTTGGCAACGTCTTCCCACCCCTGTAACATCACGCTCGAGCCCTTGCATTTTTGGAGGGTACACTGAGCCGATCATCTGTCTTTAGAAGTGCGTCTTTCACTTGGCCGAGACCGACAGCCACAACAACCGTGTCGACTCAAATTATAGAAAGAGATTATTATTTTTTTTTTATCGCTAACGCCAGCCGTGAAAACTAATTTCCACCGATGACGTCACAGACGTTAACTTACGAGACCTAATTAAATCTCGAACGCTTAATTAGCCTCAGGTGTGTCGCATCTTCATAATCTCTTTTTTAAATGTTGGAAAGCGTTCCCAGTTTTCGTTTCATCAGCATATTGGTGAAAGTGACTTTCGGAGCGTTTTTGACATCACTAATTAGCAGTTCGAGAACCTTTTTTCACTCAGGATAAAAGATTATTTTATATATTGCTTAGGGGAAATCTGACTAAGTTATATTTTAATAAGTGGTTAGCATTTGTTTAGTGACACTTTCAGTCTTGAATATTTCTTGGATGTGGTATCTGATTGTCTAGGTCAATGTATGTGGATGTATGTGTACATGTATTTATCGGTGTCTATGTGTATGGAAAGTGCATTCACTTTTAATTGTGTATGTATGAATGTGTTTGTTTCCCTTTTTTTTTTTCATTTCTGGAGATGTTTTCTGTATCGTCACTTTTTTGTGTGTATATATATCTAAATATGTCTGGGTGCTTATGTATTATAATCTGATTGTGTTTGTGTTGTTTTACGCGTGAGTTGAGGACCCCATTCACACACTTGGGATTAAAATGTATACATATATTGTCAAAGGACCGGATGACATATCAGCGTCTATTCTAACGTAATTTCAATGAAGAAATAAATTGAATAACATATGTATTTCTTCTTTTCTCCTCAGTAATTTTATAATTGTAAACTTAATAGTGATTAAATTTGGATTTTAAAATTGGCAGTTTTTTTTAATTTTAATATCAAATTTTATCATATAATTTAATAATTATTGGTTAGAATAAATTCTTTTTTAATATTACCCGTATTTTAAAAGATTTGAATAGCTATTATAACATGATTCTTTGTCAAGCTTTTTGAATTTTCCTATACTTGTATTTTGATTGGTCATTCTAGCTTTTGTAACAATGTTTTCCCCTTGCGAAGGATCGTTAATTAATTTGAAACTTTTAAAACCATTTATTTTATATTCAACATCATCACTTGATAAGACACCGTGGGTGTTGAAACAAAATGGCTATTTTTGTAGTGATTTTATAACATATTTATGTTATAATTTTTATTTTTTAAAATAATTATATATATATATATATATATATATATATATATATATATATATATATGTGCTATATTTATGGGATAAAATACTCAATTCAGATATACACCCACTAAATATAAAAGCTTAATATTAAAGTAAAATATATCGAATTAAAGACATAAATCCATTAATTCGTCCATATTAGATTTGATCCCTGACGATTGCATTAAACCTGAAACAGACTGTCGTTTTACAAACAATTCTTTGTGGATTTCATCAGGCATATATATATATATATATATATATTTATTCAAAATTAATTTTAATTTACACCATGTTATTTTACTATACAAATTACATAAGAAATCAGATTCAACTTAAAATAAAATGTATTAAATTACAATTACCGGCCTGAAAGTCCGAATTACATTTTCATAAAAATTTTGGTTTTTGAGAATCATCAAACCTACGGAAATGCACTTTTAATTAATACATTACACACACACACCAATTGTTTTTAAATGCTATTCATATATATATATATATATATATATATATATATATATATATATATATATAATATATATATATAAATTGATTCATTGTATGAATTCCTCTTTAAATATAAAATATATGCTGCCTAATATGAAATCAAATGATCCGGAAAAAAAGGATCACTATTAATTGAACTATATATTTAGTTCATGTATACGTCAACTGTAAACATTATAACAAAAGAATTATGTTTTAGCAGATTACATAATTTTTAAAAAATTCGACCTTTTCTACTTGAAATATTTGAACTCTAACGGTACGACTTCCACGTTCCAATTTTTCCGTATATGATGCAGGTTCGAATTTTTGTCAAAAAAAACTTTCTAAAAAATTTCTAGACATTCATTAAATGGTTTAAATACATTTATTTAAACTTGAGAATTTCATTAAATATATGATCTATAAAATAACAACGTTATGATAACAATATATATTTAAAAATAAATTCCTGCCTTGTCCATATACACCATATCTATATACAACTTTTATTTACTTAAAGCTCGTTTTTATTTCAGTGGATATTTAGTAAGTTAATTTTTATATTAAGTCTGTTAGCTCAAAGAATTAATCTATTTATATTAATTTTATTAATTGGGTTGAAGGTTTATTTTAAACGTATATATATATATATATATATATATATATATATATATATATATTAATTGATTTAAAATATGTTTTTTGCATTAATAGAGACAAACTATATTTTACATTTATATTTGTTCATGTCTGCGTTTAAATAAATAAAGTTTACTAAATCAGAGACATGAATTAGAACCTTTTTTTTTTGAATCCATCTCGGGTTTATCTAAATATGAAAAATATAAACTTTTAAAATCTTAATCGTATATTGAACCAATATAGGAAAAAAAATATTTTGGACTCAAAAATATGTGTGTCTCTAATATCATTTATTCTATTAAAATATATATATCCATTAAAACTATAAATGTAAATGTTTTCTAAAATTTGTAATTAGAATTGTAGTTAAATAAAATCGGAAAGCAGACGAGCGTAAACTTCTTTAAATTGAATTAAATAATAAAACGATTTCAATACTGCCTTGCCTCCAAATATTTCAATATATAATTAAAAGAATCCTAATAAAACATCTAGGTCAAAAATGTATTAATATGTAAATCAAAAGAAGTATTTCTTTTTTAAAATAATGTCCTTTAAGAATACAACGAGAAAAATATATTAGCAAATTTTTATAAAAATAAAATTTTGTTCAGTGAAATGAATTTATTTTTTGTCTTTTCTAAATTTTAACTCTTCTAATATTTAAATATAAAAAAATTGTAACCTAAACTTTTAGATAATTATACTTTTCCAAAATGCTCTACATACTGTAATTGTCTTTCTAATTATATTTAATTGTTCTCTTCAAATTTATAATATTTTAAAAATCAAAAATTTTTTAAAAATTTTCAAATCGTAGACTCGGGGTCGTATTCTAACCATTAACATAACATTTAAAAACAGGCGTTAATACAAAAAAAAAATGCGGAAAATAAAATTTTTAAATAACAATAAAATTTTTAAAAATGGACGATATACATTTAACGGATATTATCGATAAAAATACATATATATATATACCAAACGTAACTAATAACTGATACATCAAAATACAGCGATAATGAACACTCTGATTGTTGATGAAGTGAATTGGATTTATCAATCTCTCTCCCGTGAATTATATTTTATATATCTATATAAATATTTTTAAAAAAAAACGTTGAGGATGAAATGGAACTAATGTCTTTAATTTAATTACAAAAATCTTTATAGTGATTTTAGGATAGCCCATTTTTGTAATCATAGTTAGAACTGTTATTTGATTAAAAAACATATTTTAAATATATATTAATATATAATATTAAATAGATAAATTTACATTGAGCACTATTTTGTAAAAACAAAAATATATATAAGAAACCGGATTATATCAGAAATATATTTATAAAGGCAAAAAAAAAACAAAGAAAAAAAAAAAAAATAAGGATTAGCGAGGTATATAAGCAATCGATAAGTAGGACACTGATGGCTATGGATATAGGATATTTTGATATCAATATATGACGAAGAGTGTCATTATAATGGCAAAAATGTTGATAAATAAACGCTCATTATTTATATGTTCTGGAAAATTGTTGTTAAGATGAAATTCATAAACATAAACAAACCTGGGTAATGGCGGAAAACATCTGATTCCCAAAACGATAAACTACCGATTAGCCAAAGAAAATCCATTGAAAATGGTATTTTGAAATTGACATAAAACAGGTGGTGTTCCTTTGGATATATATATATAATTATATATCTGTTAAATAGCTATATATACACGAGGTCGAAACTGCGACGTAAATATACCTAGACAAGTGAATCTTTATATCATTAATAATAACCAGATCAGAAATTTGTCAAAAAATGAATGGAACCATGGAAATACATTTTTTTCCGAAAAAATACAGAGAATTTGTTGTGTACAAAATATTACCAACATTCCCAAAAAAAAAAATAATTAAATAACCCGCTCCTTCTCCAGGTGAGAACCGTTAAACAAACCAAACCATACCTGTCCTGTTCTATTTTATTAAAAAAAAAAAAAGCTACGAAAAATAAAACCATCCAAAAGATAATTTTTTTTTAAACAAGATATTTTTTTGTAAACAAAATATGCGGAATTCGAAAAAATGACTCAAACATCATTTGTCAAGTGGTGATCACGTTACTATCGGGATGAATCTATTTCAGAATTTTGTTGATGGGTATGAGAGGTTGCTACGTTTGAAGCCATAAAACAATTCACGCCCCTCTGAAGTATAGCCTAAAGATTTGACTTGCCATCCAGGGCTCCCAAAAATGGAAAGTCCTGGAAAATTTTACCCATAAAAAAAAGAGAGAACATAGGTATTTATGAATTATCGAGGATATATATATATATAAATATATATAATATATATTCGGCACACAAAGAATATATATATAATATATAAATATATAGTTTATATATAGATCGATTTTATTCCATATATGTTCCATATATTCCAGCCTTGCATCGGTGTGTGTCTTTCGCGCAAATTCGAACTTTTCTTCAATCCAAGAACAATTATTTTGAAGAATATATATACTTATATATATACCACCATAAATATATTTATATATATGTGTGTGTGTGTGTCGTCCTTTCTTGTGTGTAAACAACATTTGTGTTGAAACTATATCATTTACCTATTTTATATTAATCCATAGAACTTCGGGAGATAAATCAGTCCTATGTATCCAACAACTAGACATAAAGTTGAATTATCCTTTTTTGATACCCTGAACTTTTGAATATCATTTTATTTTCTTTTATATATATATATATACACCCCGTTTGAATATATTTGCATATATAAATTGATTTCGTCCGCAAATATAATTAACAATTTAGAGTTCAATTCAACAGTGGAAGTCAATGCAATTGAAAAGTCACCAGAAATGTTGAAAAAAGAATGGCTAGGCTGATTTGTAACTGTAATGAGACCTCCCATCCGAATATAAAATTTTTTTTAAATCATATATTATATATATATATATATATATATATATATATGGTCGTAATTGCGACAAAACAACACGACTGACGCGACACAGAGAAGTCACGTTGAGCGGCGACACCCGAACGAAAAGCGAAGAGAAGCGAAGGCTTCCAGGGACAAAAATCTTACTGTTCTTTAATATATATATAACTAGCAGTAGAGCCCGGCGTTGCCCGGGGATATAACAGTAAGAGATAGATCAAGTATCCACCATCATAAAGACTGAAAAATAAAATTGACAAAGATTATTGTTTAAGGTTGACGGACACGCATGTCTTAATTAGTTTTTTTTTTTTTTTTTTTACGAATTGGTCAAACCCAAACTCAAACAAAAACATTGTTTTCAATCGTTATGAGTCTCCCGATTGAATAGAATTTTATTATAAACAATTGTCTTGTAAATGGAATTTTTAAAGCATTCTGAATGTAAAAATAAAAAAAAGTGTGCAAGACAATAAGAAAACTACAAAAAAAAAGTGAAGTTTTGTTGAAATCGGTTGAAAAATGTAGGTAGCCTTTCTGTAATCTTTTAGTTTTACAATTTATGATTTTTACTTATTGAATACAGTAAAAAAATTGCATATTTTGCTTGTGGTGATTCATAATTAGAATTCTGATTTGAATATATTTTCCACTCGTTGTTTCTAATACAAAAATATTAACTTATATTTGGGTTTATTAATTATGATCTAACAAATCTTATTCATTTAGTAGCCTTTCTGTAATAATAATCTTTTACAATTTATGATTTTTACTTATTGAATACAGTAAAAAATTGGACACCATGTGTATTTAAAGTAGTTTCCCGTTCCGGTTATTATTTTTAGTTAGGACTTGTGTATGTTTAGATTTCATTATCTTTCCCTAAAGATAAAGAATTTATCCGATGTTTGTATTCGTACAATCAGTAGAGATCGTTAGATTATTGTTTAAGGTTGACGGACACGCATGTCTTAATTAGTTTTTTTTTTTTTTTTTTTAAATGGAATTTTTTACGAATTGGTCAAACCCAAACTCAAACAAAAAAAAAAAAAAAAAAAAAGTGAAGTTGTTTTCAATCGTTATGAGTCTCCCATTTTCACGATTGAATAGAATTTTATTATAAATAATTGTCTTGTAAATGGAATTTTTAAAGCATTCTGAATGTTAAAAATAAAGAAAAAAACACACACATGCAAGAGAATAACAAACACTACCTGCCAAAAAAAAAAAATGAAGTTTTGTTTTATCGGCTGAAAAATATAGGAAATCCGTTCCCATATTTAAAGGAACCCACACACACAAACAACCCGATGTGAGTTGTCCCCTTCCATTTTCACGATGTCTCTTAATCGTGTTTTCAAATTGATTTTGTGCAAAATAATTTTCATATCTGTCGAAAACGTTAGTCCATTTTTTGCGCTTTAAAACCACCAAAGTTAATTTTATTTTCCTCTCAAAATTTTGTTGAAATAAGTTCTTATTTTTCAAAATGTAAGTTCCGATTTTTTTTAAACATTATTTCGTAAATAATTCTCCTTCATTTTTTTGTCTTTTACGTTTATTGAATTTCCTTTGTTTTCCTACGTTTTCTCCCACTCTTCCTCTCGCCATTTTTAACTGCTTCATTTCTTTTTTCTGTTTCAACACTGCCGATCAAAACCAGCGCAGCTTAGAAATTTTCAAACATTAAAAAAGAAAAAAAAAATTTTTTTCATACTGTTTTTTTTTTAATTTTCTCTTAAGAGTCATGTTTTATTTAAAACACCTTTCTGCACCAGCAAAACCCCAAACACATAATTTTTTTTGCTTTTATTTGAAACACTTTTCCGGTCAGAGGCAAAAAAAAAAAAAGAAAAAGAAAGAAAAATGGAGTAATGGCGCTTAACAACCACGTCAGGATGTCACTAATGAAAAGACAGCCGTTATTATTGAGATTATTGATTGGAAAATATTGACCAAAATTTGATTTCCGACAAAAATGTCAGTATAAGACAAAATAAACACAACAAATAACAAATATATAACGGATTTAAAATAAAAAAAAAATCAACAAAAACAGCTCCATAGTGATCTATTGATTTGACCTTGTGTCTCACTCAGCCTGTATCAAATTAAATATAACACTTAAAATTCCTCAGATTATCGATTATAGAAAACCTGTCCCTTCTCAAATGTTCCGGTATCTTCAGATGTTCAGAAAATTAAGACAACCGCTGGGAAACATTTATGGTGAGATTTATTTATTTTTGAATGTCAACATTTTTCAGATTTTTCGTCTTGAATGAGAGGCAAAAAAGGTTGACAGAGGTCCGGATTGAATGAGAGGCCAAAAAAGATTGACACAGGTCCAGTTTGAATGAGAGGCCAAAAAAGATAGACAACAGGTCCGGCTTGAATGAGAGGCCAAAAAAGATTGACACAGGTCCAGTTTGAATGAGAGGCCAAAAAAGATAGACAACAGGTCCGGCTTGAATGAGAGGCCAAAAAAGATTGACACAGGTCCAGTTTGAATGAGAGGCCCAAAAAGATAGACACAGGTCCGGCTTGAAATGAGAGGCCCAAAAAGATTGACACAGTCCAGTTTGAATGAGAGGCCAAAAAGATAGACAACAGGTCCGGCTTGAATTAGAGGCCAAAAAAGATTGACACAGGTCCAGTTTGAATGAGTGGCCAAAAAAGATAGACACAGGTCCGGCTTGAATGAGAGGCCCAAAAAGTTTGACACAGGTCCAGTTTGAATGAGAGGCCAAAAAAGATAGACAACAGGTCCGGCTTGAATGAGAGGCCAAAAAAGATTGACACAGGTCCAGTTTGAATGAGTGGCCAAAAAAGATAGACACAGGTCCGGCTTGAAATGAGAGGCCCAAAAAGTTTGACACAGGTCCAGTTTGAATGAGAGGCCAAAAAAGATAGACAACAGGTCCGGCTTGAATGAGAGGCCAAAAAAGATTGACACAGGTCCAGTTTGAATGAGAGGCCAAAAAATGTAAGACACTGGTCCGATTTCAATGAAAGGCGAGAAAAGGTTGACTCAGGTCCGGTTTGAATGAGAGGCAAAAAAGTAGATATAATCCCAGTGAAAATTGCAGATTCAGTTTGCACCATTTCCCCAAACACTGATACACATCTGGCAAACAGGTGACCTTCTTTTCACTCGGGCTTTGCCAATCTGTCTGAGAATGTAGTTGGCGTATTCACGACCCCAACTGGCATATCGTGTGCTGATTCTGCAGCATATGCTAAAATTCGTAAAAATCTACGTGCGTGTCTTCTCGCGAACGATCATAAATAGGTTGTCTTGTTGGCTGATGGGTCGCTTTAACACTGCGATGGTATTGCTTGTGAGTGTTCGACACTTACTTGAATATCGACTTGGTCACGCGCCTGGCTCGTGGCTGAGATAGACATTAGCGTCTAAAATCGCTATTCGGACTCAGATGAAATAGAAAGCAAGATTTTGAATATGGCTATTTTCTCGGGAGACGGGCAAGCAGAACCTCTCACATCTTCCTATTCTAACACGCGTTTACTTCGCTTTTTACCTGTACTAGGAACAATATATTAATCATCGTGATCATATTGGGTGCCTTCTCTAAGGAAGAGAAGAAAGATGAAAGAAGACGGTTGGGAGAAGAAAGATGGAGGAAAGGAGGCGGTGAAAAGAAAGGTCAAGGAAAGGAGGCAGTTGAGAGGAGAAAGATAAAAGAAAGGAGACGAATGAGAGGAGAAAGATGGAGGTAAGTAGGCGGTTGAGAGGAGACAGATGGAGGAAAGTAGGCGGTTGAGAGGAGACAGATGGAGGAAAGTAGACGGTTGAGAGGAGAAAAACATCTAGGCGGTTGAGAGGAGAAAGATGGAGGAAAGTAGACAGTTGAGAGGAGAAAGATGGAGGAAAGTAGATGGTTGAGAGGAGAAAGATGGAGGAAAAGAGACGGCTGAGAGGAGAAAGATGGAGGAAAGTAGACGGTTGAGAGGAGAAAGATGGAGGAAAAGAGACGCTTGAGAGGAGAATGATGGAGGAAATTAGACGGTTGAGAGGAGAAAGATGGAGCAAAGTAGGCGGTTGAGAGGAGAACGTTGGAGGAAAGTAGGCGGTTGAGAGGAGAATGATGGAGGAAAGGAGAGGAGAGTTTTTCATTCCACCATCATTGTATTGGGGCCTTGGGAGTCTATAACACCAAAAAATCTAGTGAGCAGTACGAAAAATATGAACAGAACGAGATATCACTACACAAGTGTATTGAAACGAGAACAATATAGCCCCGTAGGTTAAATAAAGTGTTCAGTTCAGAATTCTCTGTAGGCTACCCAAATGAATGTACACCTGAGGAAGGTCGTAGGGCACAACAGCCGAAGGCATGAGTCCACCATATCTCTCTCATTAGCTATCAGTTAAATAGCAGAGTAGCCTGTGCTCTCTAGCCTTGACTGGCAACGGAAACCATTCCGCTCTCATTTCCAAGATAACGAAGAAGAGGAATCTGTGGAGAGCCATGGCCGTGTTTATCCTAAAAGGGACATGGCATTTTATTTTAACAAAAATCAGTTCGATCCTCATTGGGTGCCCTATACTTGCGGCCATGAGCTAAACTAAGCTAAGCTTTGTAAATGTTTAACGGTGCGTCTCATCATGAGGTAATCGATTACCGAATAGTGAGGTCGATCCACACTGGGTGCTGCATTGTCGTGGATTTGCGCTTAAAATAATCTAAACTTTGTAAATATCTGTTCCGGCGTTACAGTTTAGCTTAATCTTTATCGAGCTAGTCCGGTTGTTAACTATTATTGCTGAGGTTGATCCTCATTGGGTTACTTCTTGTAGCCTTGTACCACACTAAGCTGTCATGTGACAAGCTGGAATTTGTGACTAGAATAAGAATTTTTTTTTCCATGAGTAAATAGTTGCTGAACTAGACCAGAACTGTCACAAGGCAACGTTGGTACAGCTTAAGAAGGAGAACAGGGTAACAGCTATGGCATGCCAGTAACGAGACCTTTTCTAAAAGATGGAGTAAAGTAGACGGTTTCGAGGAGAAGGATGGAGGAAACGGCGTTACAGTTTAGCTTAATCTTTAACGAGCTAGTCTGGTTGTTACTGAAGTTGATCCTCATTGGGTTAATTCTTGTAGCCTTGTACCACACTAAGCTGTCACATGACAAGCTGGAATCTGTGACTACAATTAAGATTTATTTTCCATGAGTAAATAGTTGCTGAACTAGACCAGATCTGGCACAAGGCAACGTTGTTACAGCTTAAGAAGAAGAAGAGGGCAACAGCTGTGGCATGCCAGTAACGAGACCTTTCGTAAAAATGTCGCAAAAGACGGGACTGCCCAATGGAAGAGATAAACTCTTGCTTCCCCAAGAGCATTACTGGAAATAGCAAGGCAGTTTTTAAAGCCAGCAAACGAAAAATGGGTGGAGTAATATGTGTGTACGTGTATGGAGATGTGGGGAGGGAGAGGAGCCCAAACTTTGAATACAGCTCAAATGATATGTGTGTGTGTGTCATTTGTATCCAATGGGCGGCATTAGACTCTAAAAGCTCTAAACGGAAACAATTCAAGCTAGCTTATGAAGTGATAATGGATTTTTGGCAAAGCGCGGGGAAAATGGGAAGCCAAAGGTCAAATCTCTAACCGGAA
>CAHIKZ030002242.1:0-50000 GCA_903632075.3 Acanthosepion pharaonis | reverse complement strand
AAGAATACTTAATTCACACCCAAACCCAGTTCTGCGGAATCAGAATCAACGTTGAGTTTAAGCAAACGAATGAGCCAATTGGAGTAAAGTGCCATGCAGATTTAAATTTTTACCACTTGTGACGAATGCAGCTATCGATTTTTTTTTTCATGCTAGCATGCTAGTTAACATTCGTGTCAGTCAGCTGTTGGCTCTCACGCTGGTCAATAGAATCTTCCTGCCTATTCGTGGCAGCCAGCTATAGGCTCTCACTCTGGCCAGTAGAAAATGGCCGCAAACTACATGAGAATTGCCGTTGAAGCATGAAAAAAATCGATTATTTCAACTATCGATGGGAGTTGGGAAATGCAAAGTTGGTCTTGGTCTTTGCCGCTAACTTGGAGCATGTGCATGTAAATTTTCGGGCAAATCCCTCAAAAATTGCGGCCGTGCATTAGACACACACACACACACACACACACACACACACACACACACACACACATCCTGCCTTTTATAGATAGTGATAAACTTAGGTAATCTGTATGGGTAGTCCCAAGGAGGATGAATTCCTGAGAGCTCAATGTAAATTCAGAGCTAATAATAATTTCATTTTATTGTACTGTGACTTATTTCTCTAAAATGGAGCCTTAAAATGGTCTGTTTTTCATTATAACACACACACACACACACACACAAACACACATACACACACACACATATATATATATATATATACATACATATATATATATACATATATATATACATACAGTGCAACCTCGTTTCTCGAACGTCAGGCATGTCGAACAAATCGGTTTTCCAACAGAGTATTCGAGATGAAAATGCGTCGGTTATCAAACAAAACAACATTGCCGAACCAAGTTAACCCGAACGGAATAATAATTTCTGATGCGACCGCCATGTTGTATAAATTCGTGTGTTGTGCTGTGCTTTTCTTTTTCAATTTTATTGTACTGTGACTTTTTTCTCTACATTGATTCCTATTGGAAAAATAGTTTCGCTTTACGAATATTTCGGGTTACGAACGGCCTTCAGGAACGACTTAAATTCGTCAATGAAAACATCAATAAGCACCAAAGAAAATAGACTCTATAAAAAGGACACATAATATTACAGTGTAACCTGGATATAAGAGACCCGGATATAAGAGAAACCCGGATATAAGAGAGATGTTCTCCGGTCCCAAATTAGAGATTGTGTTAATGTATATAAAATAGACCAAACCCGGATATAAGAGAAACCCGGATATAAGAGAGATTTTCTCTGGTCCCAAATTAGAGCCTGTGTTAATGTATATAAAATAGACCAAACACGGATATAAGAGAAACCCGGATATAAGAGACTTTGTCTCCGGTCCCGACAACTCTCTTATATCCGGGTTACACTGTACATTCGTGTGTTGTGGCGTGCTTTTCTTTTCCAATTTTATTGTACTGTGCCCCACTTTTTTTTTCTCTTCGTGAGTCCTTAGTCATGGCTCCAAAGAAAGCTAGCAGTGATACTGGTAAAGAAAAGAGAAAAGTTAAGCGAAAAACAATTGTTGATGATATTGTCTCTTCCTACTCAGTTTCATATGACAAAACGATCCATACTATTCTTATAAATAAAGAGACGAACCTGCCTTTCCTTCTCCATTTCCAAACAATAACATCTCTTACCTTCCCCATTTCACTTAGACCATCAATTCTCCTATATACAGGTACGGAAAAAATGAAGGGTTCATCTATATTTTATCTGTGTAGTATTGGGTTTAATTACTTCTTTCTTAGATTTAATGATTTTCATTAGTTTTGTGTATAAACTTGTGCACGAAGTACTGTCGCTAAAGTTTAAATAAGCAATTATCATGAGACCAGGAATGGATTAATCCATTTTACATTGATTTCTATTAGAAAAGCGAATGAAGAAAAAAAAAAAAAAAAGAAGAAAAAAAAAAGAAAAAAAAAAAAAGAAATTCAAGAAAGCTAGAGTCCAATAACATTCATATGGATTTATTTAATTTATTAATTAAACATTATATTATTTATTTATTTATTTAATTTATTAATTAAACATTACTTTATAATAAACAGTATTAAACAACATTTATCGGCCGAGAAATATTCACAGAAAATATTTAATACTGCTTATTATAAACAGAGCATTTACTTAAATATTTGTATCTATAAATAGAATGTTAAACATAAAAATGTCTTAAAATAATTGTCGGACTTTGTCCATTTCATAAAGTGTGACGTCATTTGTTTACATTTGATACGCCATGAGCAGATATGAATGTACGTGAGAGATTCATAGAAGATTGAAGTTCAAATACAGTAAATTCGACCTCGATGGCCGAACGCTCCTTCGTGGCCAAATCGGTAAAGGCACGTCATGCTAAATGACGGTTCCGTATAGGATACCGATTCGAATCCTGTTGGAGGACGAATATTTTCTATGACAATTTTTCGGACATTCAGGCCGGTAAATGTTATTTAATACTGTTTATTATAAACAGAGCATTTACTTAAATACTTGTATCTATAAAAAGAACGTTAAACATAAAAATGTCTTTCCTGTTTAGGATTGGGTTTCCGGTTACTTCTAAAGTCTTTTGTCATTCTCTTGCACTCCCAGTATAAGTCTTGTATCTTAGTGGCATTATCACCTTGCTTTTTTGAATAGAGGAGTAGAGGTTTATCACTTGTTTCCTGTTTAGGATTGGGTTTCTGGTTCCTTCTAAAGTCTTTTTTTCATTCTCTTTGCACTCCCAGTAGCCCTTGCATCTTAGTGGCATTATCACCTTGCTTGGGTGCATAGAGGAGTAGAGGTTTATCCTTGTTTCCTGTTTAGGATTGGGTTTCAGGTTCCTTCTAAAGTCTTTTTTTATTTCTTCTTTTTTTCCCAGTAATAGCCCCTTGCATCTTAGTGGCATTATGACATTCATTATTTCAAATAGAGGAGTAGAGGTTTATCCCTTGTTTCCTGTTTAGGATTGGGTTTCTGGTTCCTTCTAAAGTCTTTTTTCATTCTCTTGCAATCCCAGTATCCCTTGCATCTTAGTGGCATTATCACCTTGCTTGGGGTGAATAGAGGAACATAGGTTTATCCTTGTTTCCTGTTTAGGATTGGGTTTCTGGTTTTTCTAAAGTTTTTTTTCTCTTGCACTCCCAGTAGCCCCTTGCATCTTAGTGGCATTATCACCTTGCTTGGGGTGAATAGAGGACATAAAGGTTTATCCCTTGTTTCCTGTTTAGGATTGGGTTTCTGGTTCCTTCTAAAATTCTTTTCATTCTCTTTTCAAACCCAGTAGCCCCTTGCATCTTAGTGGCATTATGACATTCATTAGGGGAATAGAGGATAGAGGTTTATCCTTTGTTTCCTGTTTAGGATTGGGTTTCTGGTTCCTTCTAAAGTCTTTTTTATCTTTCTTGCACTCCCAGTAGCCCCTTGCATCTTAGTGGCATTATCACCTTGCTTATATTGAATAGAGGAATAGAGGTTCATCCCTTGTTTATCTTTTCTGTTTAGGATTGGGTTTCTGGTTCCTTCTAAAGTCTTTTTTTAATTCTTTTGCAAAAATTTTTATAGCACCTTGCATCTTAGTGGCATTATCACCTTGCTGAATTCCTTAGAGGGTAGAGGTTTATCCCTTGTTTCCTGTTTAGGATTGGGTTTCTGGTTCCTTCTAAATTGTCTTTTTCATTCTCTTGCACTATAAGTAGTAAAATTTTTCTTTACTTGCATCTTAGTGGCATTATCACCTTGCTTGGGGTGAATTATCTCCGTAGAGGTTTATCCTTTTTCCTGTTTAGGATTGGGTCCCCCTACTTCTAAAAGTCTTTGTCATTCTCTTTTTTCACCCAAAAAGCCTTCTTGTATCTTAGTGGCATTATCACTTTGCTTCCTCTGAATAGAGGAGTAGAGGTTTATCACTTGTTTTAATGTTTTTAAAAAATTTTTTTCCTTCTAAAGTCTTTTTTTCATTCTCTTTTCTTCCCAGTAGCCATAAATGCATCTTAGTGGCATTATCACCTTGAGGGGTGCATAGAGGAGTAGAGGTTTATCCCTTGTTTCCTGTTTAGGATTGTTTAAGTTCTTCTAAAGTCTTTTTTTCTCTTTCTTTCTTCATTTCAGTAGCCCCTTGCATCTTAGTGGCATTATGACATTTCATTCTTTTGGGAATAGAGGAGTAGAGGTTTATCCCTTCTTTCCTGTTTAGGATTGGGTTTCTGGTTCCTTCTAAAGTCTTTTTGATTCTATTAAAACTCCCCCTTATACATTCTAGATGCTATTTATCTTAGTGGCATTATCAAATATATTTCTTGGGGTGAATAGAGGAGTTAGAGGTTTATCCCTTGTTTGTTTAGGATTGGGTTTCTGGTTCCTTCTAAAGTCTTTTTTTCTCTCTCTTGCACTTCCAGTATCCTTGCATCTTAAAGTGGCATTATCACCTTGCTTGGGGTGAATAGAGGGGTAGAGGTTTATCCCTTGTTTCCTGTTTAGGATTGGAAAAAACAATTCACATTCCTTCTAAAGTCTTTTTTCATTCTCTTGCACTCCCCAGTATCAATAGATTGCATCTTAGTGGCATTATCACCTTGTTTTCTTGAATAGAGGAGTAGAGGTTTATCCCTTGTTTCCTGTTTAGGATTGTCTTTTTGGTTCCTTCTAAAGTCTTTTTTTGATTCTTTGCTCTTTCTAGCCCTTGCATCTTAGTGGCATTATCACCTTGCTTTGGGGTGAATAGAGGGAGTAGAGTTTATCCTTGTTTCCTGTTTAGGATTGGGTTTCTGGTTCCTTCTAAAGTCTTTTTTCATTCTCTTGCACTTTCTTAGCACCTTGCATCTTAGTGGCATTTATCACCTTGCTTTATTAAAAATAGAGGGGTAGAGGTTTATCCCTTGTTTCCTGTTTAGGATTGGGTTTCTGGTTCCTTCTAAAGTCTTTTTCATTCTCTTGGAATGTCCCAGTAGCCCTTGCATCTTAGTGGCATTATGACATTCATTAGGGGAATAGAGGAGTAGAGGTTTATCCCTTGTTTTCCTTTAGGATTTGGGTTTCTGGTTCCTTCTAAAGTTTTTAAATTTTTCATTCTCTTTCGTTATTCTGTCCTCTCAGTAGCCCCTTGCATCTTAGTGGCATTATCACCTTGCTTGGGGTGAATAGAGGAGTAGAGGTTTATCCCTTGTTTCCTGTTTAGGATTGGGTTTCTGGTTCCTTCTAAAGTCTTTTTCATTCTCTTGCACTCCCAGTAGCACCTTGCATCTTAGTGGCATTATCACCTTGCTTGGGGTGAATAGAGGAGTAGAGGTTTATCCCTTGTTTCCTGTTTAGGATTGGGTTTCTGTTCCTTCTAAAGTCTTTTTTTCATTCTCTTTCACTTCCAGTAGCCCTTGCATCTTTGTGGCATTATGACATTCATTAGGGGAATAGAGGAGTAGAGGTTTATCCTTGTTTCCTGTTTAGGATTGGGTTTCTGGTTCCTTCTAAAGTCTTTTTTTCATTCTCTTTGCAATCCCAGTAGCCCCTTGCATCTTAGTGGCATTATCACCTTGCTTGGGGTGAATAGAGGAGTAGAGGTTTATCCCTTGTTTCCTGTTTAGGATTGGGTTTCTGGTTCCTTCTAAAGTCTTTTTTGATTCTTTGCACTCCAGTAGCACCTTGCATCTTAGTGGCATTATCACCTTGCTTGGGGTGAATAGAGGTGTTCAGGTTTATCCCTTGTTTCCTGTTTAGGATTGGGTTTCTGGTTCCTTCTAAAGTCTTTTTTTCATTCTCTTGCACTTTCCAGTAGCACCTTGCATCTTTCTTGGCATTATCACCTTGCTTTCCTGAATAGAGGAGTAGAGGTTTATCCCTTGTTTCCTGTTTAGGATTGGGTTTCTTCAGTTCCTTCTAAAGTCTTTTTCATTCTCTTTGATTCCCACTTTCAGTTTTCTGTCTTAGTGGCATTATCACTTTGCTTGGGGTGAATAGAGGAGTAGAGGTTTATCCCTTGTTTCCTGTTTAGGATTGGGTTTCTGGTTCCTTCTAAAGTCTTTTTTGCATTCTCTTTCACTCCCCAGTAGCCACTTGCATCTTAGTGGCATTATCACCTTGCTTGGGTGCATAGAGTGGCATTATGAGGTTTATCCTTCCCTTGTTTCCTGTTTAGGATTGGGTTTCTTATTCCTTCTAAACTCTTTTTTTATTTCTCTTTCACTTCCCAGTAGCACCTTGCATCTTAGTGGCATTATCATTGGTCTTTTGAATAGAGGAGTAGAGGTTTATCCCTTGTTTCCTGTTTAGGATTGGGTTTCTGGTTCCTTCTAAAGTCTTTTCATTCTCTTGCACTTCCAGTAGCCCTTGCATCTTAGTGGCATTATCACCTTGTTTTTTGGGTGAATAGAGGAGTAGGTTTATCCCTTGTTTCCTGTTTAGGATTGGGTTTCTGGTTCCTTCTAAAGTCTTTCTTCATGTCTTTTCTTAGTGGCATTATCCCCTTGGGGTGTAGCACCTTGCATCTGTTTCATTGCCTTGGTTCCTTCATTATTTCATTCTCTTTTTAGGGTGTCTTTGGCATTATCACCTTGTTTTGAATAGGAGGGGTAGAGGTTTATCCCTTGTTTCCTGTTTTAGGATTGGGTTTCTGGTTCCTTCTAAAGTCTTTTTTCATTCTCTTTGCACTCCCAGTAGCACTTGCATCTTAGTGGCATTATCATTTGTCTTGGGGTGAATAGGAGGAGTAGAGGTTTATCCCTTGTTTCCTGTTTAGGATTGGGTTCTGGTTCCTTTCTAAAGTCTTTTTCATTCTCTTGCACTCCCAGTAGCACCTTGCATCTTAGTGGCATTATCACCTTGCTTCCTTTGAATAGGGTGGAGTAGAGGTTTATCCCTTGTTTCCTGTTTAGGATTGGGTTTCTGGTTCCTTCTAAAGTCTTTTTCATTCTCTTGCACTCCCAGTAGCCCTTGCATCTTAGTGGCATTATCACCTTGCTTGGGGTCTGAATAGGAGGAGTTTGAGGTTTATCCCTTGTTTCCTGTTTAGGATTGGGTTTCTGGTTCCTTCTAAAGTCTTTTTCATTCTCTTGCACTCCCCAGTAGCCCCTTTGCATCTTAGTGGCATTATCACCTTGCTTGGGGTGAATAGAGGAGTAGAGGTTTATCCCTTGTTTCCTGTTTAGGATTGGGTTTCTGTTTCCTTCTAAAGTCTTTTTCATTCTCTTCAACTTTAGTAGCCCTTGTATCTTAGTGGCATTATCACCTTGTTTTTTGAACAGGAATAGGGAGTCTGGTTATCCTTGTTTCCTGTTTATATTGGGTTTCGTTCCTTCTAAAATCTTTTTTCATTTCTTTGCTTGTAGCCCTTGCATCTTAGTGGCATTATCACCTTGCTTGGGGTGAATAGAGGAGTCCGGTTTATCCCTTTGTTTCCTGTTTAGGATTGGGTTTCTGGTTCCTTCTAAAGTCTTTTTTGTCATTCTTAGTGGCACTATCCCTTGTAGCTGGATTCCTTGTTTAATCTTTGGCATTATCACCTTTTAACTTTTGAATAGAGGAGTAGAGGTTATCCCTTGTTTCCTGTTTAGGATTGGGTTTCTGGTTCCTTCTAAAGTCTTTTCATTGAGAATCACTTTAGTAGCCCTTGCATCTTTTAGTGGCATTATCACCTTGCTTGGGGTGAATAGGGGTAGAGGTTTATTCCTTGTTTTTGTTTAGGATTGGGTCCAGGTTCCTTCTAAAGTCTTTTCATTGTCTCTTACTGGCAGTAGCACCTTTTGCATCTTAGTGGCATTATCACCTTGTATGTTTGAATCCCAGAGGTTTATCCTGAGAATTTAGGATTTATTTTCTGTTCCTTCTAAAGTCTTTTTTTATCTCCTTGGTTAGGGTCTGGATTGCATCTTTGATTCATTATCACGTTCCAGGTGAGAATCAAGAATTATTTGTCTTGTGTCTTTTATCCCATGTTTCCTGTTTAGGATTGGGTTCCTGGTTCCTTCTAAAGACTTTTTTCATTCTCTTGAATCCCAGTATTTTCTTGTGTCTTAGTGGCATTATCACCTTGCTTGGGGTCTGAATTTATGTTTGATTCCCTGTAGACGGTCCAGTGAGAATCCCTTGTTTCCTTTTAGGATTGTGTTTCTGTTCCTTCTAAAGTCTTTTTCATTGTCTCTTGCACTCCCAGTATTCCCTTGCATGTTTGGCATTATCACCTTGCTTGTTCCAGGTGAATCAGGATTTTTTTCCTTGTTTCCTGTTTAGGATTGGGTTTCTGGTTCCTTCTAAAGGGTCTGGATTTCATGTTTGATTCCCACGTTCCAGGGTAGAATCAGGATTTATTTTCTTGCATCTTAGTGGCATTATCACCTTGTTAGGGTCTAGATTCCGAATGTTTGATCCCTATAGACGTTCCAGGTTTGTTTATTTGTCTTGTTTAGTGGCATTATCACCTTTCCTTCTAAAGTCTTTTTCATTTTGATTCCCTTTCCAGTGAGCCACTTGCATCTTAGTGGCATTATCACCTTTTCTTGGGGTCCGAATAGAGGATTCCTTTAGACGTTCCTGGTTAGAATCAAGATTTATTTGTCTTGTGTCTTTTTGGCATTATCACCTTGCTTAGGTCTGGATTCTTATGTTTGATTCCCTATAGACGTTCCATAGAAGAATCGAGGTTTATTTTGTTTTGTGTTTAGGGCATTATCATTCTGGTTAGGGTTCTAAATTCTTTTTTTTCATTCTTTGATTCCCAGTAGACGTTCCATCTTAGTGGCATTATTTATTTTCTTGTGAATTAGGAGGCATTTATCCCTTGTTTCCTGGGTTGGATTCCGGTTGTTTGATTCCTTCTAAAGACGTTTTCATTGAGAATCGCAGATTTATTTGTCTTGTGTCTTTGTGGCATTATCACCTTGTTTTAGGGTCTGGATTCCGGTTCCATGTTTTTATCCCATTCCCTGTAGACGTTCCAGGTTTCTGAGAATCTAAATTTATTTTTCTTGTGTCTTTGTGGCATTATCACCTTGCATCTGGATTCCATTATGTTTGATTCCCTATAGACGTTCCAGGTGAGAATCAGAGGTTTTATTTGGGTTTCTGTTCCTTCTAAAGTTGTTTTTCATTCTCTTGCACTTCCAGTAGTTTATTTGTCTTGTCTTTAGTGGCATTATCACCTTGCTTAGGGTCTGGATTCCGGTATGTTTGATTCCCTAGACGTTCCAGGTGAGAATCAAGATTTATTTTCTTGTGTCTTTTAGTGGCATTATCAAAGTTGGTTATTCTCTGGATTCCGGTATAGTTTGATTCCCTTGATTCCTTAGTGGCATTATCACCTTCAGGTTTGAATAGAGGATTTATTTTTTATCCCTTGTTTCCTGTTTATCATTTGGTTTCTGGTTTTGATTCTTCTAGACGTTCCAGGTCAGAATCAAGATTTATTTTTCTTGTGTCTTAGTGGCATTTGCATCTTTGTGGCATTATCATTGTTTTTGAATAGACGTTCCAGGTGAGAATCAAGTTTATTTGTCTTGTGTCTTATTTCCTTGGTTAGGGTCTGGATTTCTGGTATGTTTGATTCCTATAGACGTTCTTTTTTAGAATCATTATTTGTCTTGTGTCTTTGTAGCCATTATCATCTTGGTTAGGGTCATTATCATTGGTTTGATTTGGGAGACGTTCCAGGTGAGAATCAGAGGTTTATTTGTCTTGTGTCTTTCCTGTTTAGGGTCTTTCCGGGTTTGATTCCTTCTAGACGTTTTCATTCTCTTGAATCAAGATTTATTTTCTTGTGTCTTAGTGGCATTATCACCTTGCTTTTGGTCTGGGTTTTATCCCTTCCGTTTCCTGTTTAGGATTGTTTTCTGGTTCCTTCTAAAGACTTTTTCATTCTCTTGCACTCAAGTATTTATTTGTCTTGTGTCTTAGTGGCATTATCACCTTGCTTAGGTCTGGGGATTCGGTTTATTTGATTCCCTGTTTAGACGTTCCAGGTCCTTCTCGAGATTTTTCATTTCTTGCTTGTAGTTGCTCTTAGTGGCATTATCACCTTGCTTAGGGTCTGATTCCGGTATGTTTGATTCCCTATAGACGTTCCAGGTGAGAATTTCCTGTTTTGTGTCTTTGGACGTTATCACCTTGGTTAAAGTCGGTTTTTGATTCCCTTGCAGACGTTCCAGGTATTTGTCTTGTGTCTTAGTGGCATTATCACCTTGCTTTTGGTCTGGATTCCGGTTATGTTTGATTCCCTATTTACGTTCCAGTTTCTGGTTCAAGATTTAAATCACCTTTTTCTGGATTCCGGTATGTTTGATTCCCTATAGACGTTCCAGGTTAGAAGTAGATTTATTTGTCTTGTGTCTTTGTGGCATTATCACCTTGGTTAGGGTCTGGATTCCGGTATGTTTGATTCCTATAGACGTTCCAGGTGAGAATCAAGATTTATTTGTCTTGTGTCTTTTGGCATTATCACCTTGGTTAGGGTCTGGATTCCGGTATGTTTGATTCCCTATAGACGTTCCAGGTGAGAATCAAGTTTATTTTCTTGTGTCTTTTTGGCATTATCACCTTGGTTAGGGTCTAGTTTCATTCCTTGGGGTAGACGTTCAGGTTATCCTCAAGATTTATTTTTCTTGTGTCTTTTGTGGCATTATCACCTTGCATAGGGTCTGGATTCGGTATGTTTGATTCCCTATAGACGTTCCAGGTGAGAATCAAGGTTTATTTTTTCTTGTGTCTTTGTGGCATTATCACCTTGCTTAGGGTCTTTTCATTATGTTTGATTCCTATAGACGTTCCAGGTTGAGAATCAAGCATTTATTTTTCTTGTGTCTTTGTGGCATTATCACCTTGTTTCCTGTTTCCGGTATGTTTGATTCCTTATAGACGTTCCAGGTTCTCTCAAGATTTATTTGTCTTGTGTCTTTGTGGCATTATCACCTTGCTTAGGGTCTGGATTCCGGTATGTTTGATTCCCTATAGACGTTCCAGGTTGGGAATCAAGATTTATTTTTCTTGTGTCTTTGTGGCATTATCACCTTGTTTGTTAGGGTCTGGATTCCGTATGTTTGGGTCTCCATTCCTTGTATAGACGTTCCAGGTGAGAATCACTTTATTTGTCTTGTGTCTTTGTGGCATTATCACCTTGGTTTTGGGTCTAGATTCCGGTATGTTTGATTCCCTGTTTACGTTCCAGGTTCCTTCAAGATTTATTTTTCTTGTGTCTTTGTGGCATTATCACCTTGCATAGGGTCTGGATTCCGGTATGTTTGATTCCCTATAGACGTTCCAGGTTTAATCCCAGATTTATTTTAGTCTTGTGTCTTTGTGGCATTATCACCTTTTTCATTAGGGTCTGGATTCCGTATGTTTGATTCCCTATAGACGTTCCAGGTGAGAATCAAGATTTATTTTTCTTGTGTCTTTATCTTATCACCTGGGTTTTCGGTATTTTGATTCACCGTTCCAGGTTAGGTCTTTGTGGCATTATCACCTTGCATGTTTGGATTCCGGTATTTTGATTCCCTATAGACGTTCCAGGTGAGAATCAAGATTTATTTTCTTGTTCCTTTTGGCATTATCACCTTGGTTCCTTCTGGATTCTTTGTTTGATTCTCTTGCACGTTCCAGGTAGCACGTTTATTTTCTTGTGTCTTTGGGCATTATCACCTTGGTTTTGGGGTGAATCGGGTTTATCCATTTATTTGTCTTGTGTCCTGTTTGGATTCCCTATAGACGTTCCAGGTTAGAATCAAGATTTATTTTCTTGTGTCTTTGTGGCATTATCACCTTGGTTAGGGTCTGGATTCCGGTATGTTTGATTCCCTATAGACGTTCCAGGTTAGAATCAAGATTTATTTTCTTGTGTCTTTGTGGCATTATCACCTTTCTCTAGGGTCTGGATTCCTTGTATGTTTGATTCCCTATAGACGTTCCAGGTGAGAATCAAGATTTATTTTCTTGTGTCTTTTGGCATTATCACCTTGGTTAGGGTCTGGATTCTTTTATGTTTGATTCCCTATAGACGTTCCAGGTTAGAATCAAGATTTATTTTCTTTGTGTCTTAGTGGCATTATCACCTTGCTTAGGGTCTGGATTCCGGTATGTTTGATTCCTTCTATAGACGTTCCAGGTGAGAATCAAGATTTATTTGTCTTGTGTCTTTGTGGCATTATCACCTTGTTTAGGGTCTGGATTCCCCATATGTTTGATTCCCTATAGACGTTCCAGTTCCTGAGAATCAAGATTTATTTTCTTGTGTCTTTGTGGCATTATCACCTTGGTTAGGGTCTGGATTCCGGTTTGTTTGATTCCCTATAGACGTTCCAGGTTTCAAGTTTATTCAAAGTCTTTTTCATTGTCTTGTGTAGTTTATCTTTCCAGTGGCATTATCATTTATTTTTCTTTGAACAGGAGGAGGTTTATCCCTTGTTTCCTGTTTGGATTGTTTGATTCCCTATAGACGTTCCAGGTTGTCTCAAGATTTATTTTCTTGTGTCTTTGTGGCATTATCACCTTGGTTAGGGTCTGGATTCCGGTATGTTTGATTCCCTATAGACGTTCCAGGTGAGAATCAAGATTTATTTTCTTGTGTCTTTTAAGGCATTATCACCTTGCTTAGGGGTCTGGATTCCGGTATGTTTGATTCCCCATAGACGTTCCAGGTTAGAATCAAGATTTATTTGTCTTGTGTCTTAGTGGCATTATCACCTTTTCCTTTTAGGTCTGGATTCCGGTATGTTTGATTCCCTTTAGACGTTCCAGGTTAGAATCAAGAGTTTTTCTTGTGTCTTTGTGGCATTATCACCTTGGTTTTTTCTGGATTCCGGTATGTTTGATTCCCTTATTTCCTGTTTAGGATTGGGTTTTATTTTCTCTAAACTCTTTTTCATTCCAGGTTCCAGTAGCCCCTTGCATCTTTGTGGCATTATAGACGTTCAGGTGAAATTTTATTTTTTGTCCTTTATTTTATTTAGGATTGGGTCTGGTTCCTTATGTTTGATTCCCTTCAGACGTTCCAGGTGAGAATCAAGATTTATTTTTCTTGTGTCTTAGTGGCATTATCACCTTGGTCTTTTGGGTCTGGATTCCGGTATGTTTGATTCCTATAATTTCCAGGTTTAGAATCAAGATTTATTTTTCTTGTGTCTTTGTGGCATTATCACCTTGCTTAGGGTCTGGATTTTGGTATGTTTGATTCCCTATAGACGTTCCAGGTGAGAATTTATCCCATTTTTCTTGTTTTTAGGGCATTGGGTTTGGTTCCTTCTAAATTCTTTTTGATTCCCTCTAGACTTCCAGGTAGCCAGATTTATTTTTCATCTTTGTGGCATTATCACCTTGGTCTTTTTGGATTCCGGTATGTTTGATTCCCTTTAGACGTTCCTGGTTAGAATCAAGTTTTATTTTCTTGTGTCTTTTTCATTATCACCTTGGTTAGGGTCTGGATTCTTGTATGTTTGATTCCCAGACGTTCCAGGTGAGAATCAAGATTTATTTTCTTGTGTTTAGTTGGCATTATCACCTTGGTTAGGGTCTTTTCCGGTATGTTTGATTCCCTATAGACGTTCCAGGTTTGAATCAAGATTTATTTGTCTTGTGTCTTAGTGGCATTATCACCTTGGTTAGGGTCTGATTCCCTGTTTGTTTGATTCCCTATAGACGTTCCTTCTAGAATCAAGATTTTTTTGTCTTGTGTCTTTGTGGCATTATCACCTTGGTTAGGGGTCTGTTCCATGTTTGATTCCTAGACGTTCCAGGTGAGAATCAAGATTTATTTTCTTGTGTCTTTTTGGCATTATCACCTTTCCTTCTAAACTGGATTTATGTTTGATTCCCTATAGACGTTCCAGGTTGAATCTTTTATTTTTTGATTTTTGTGGCATTATCACCTTGCTTATCCCTGGATTCCTATGTTTGATTCCCTATTGGACGTTCAGGTTCCTTCAAGATTTATTTTTCTTGTGTCTTGCAGTGGCATTATCACCTTGGTTGCATCTTTTCCGGTATGTTTGATTCCCTATAGACGTTCAGGTGAGAATCAAGATTTATTTGTCTTGTGTCTTAGTGGCATTATCACCTTGGTTAGGGTCTGGATTCCGGTATGTTTGATTCCCTATAGACGTTCCAGGTGAGAATCATTATTTATTTTCTTGTGTCTTTGTGGCATTATCACCTTGCTTAGGGTCTGGATTCCGGTATGTTTGATTCCCTATAGACGTTCCAGGTGAGAATCAAGATTTATTTTTCTTGTGTCTTTGTGGCATTATCACCTTGGTCTTTTGGGTCTGGATTCCGGTTTATGTTTGATTCCCTATAGACGTTCCAGGTGAGAATCAAGATTTATTTTTCTTGTGTCTTAGTGGCATTATCACCTTGCATCTTTCTGGATTCCGGTATGTTTGATTCCCTATAGACGTTCCAGGTTCCCATATTCAAGATTTATTTGTTTTGTGTCTTTCTGGCATTATCACCTTGCTTAGGGTCTGGATTCCGGTATGTTTGATTCCCATAGATCATCCAGGTTTTGAATCAAGATTTATTTTTATTGTGTCTTTCCTGTTTATCATTGGGTTTCCAGGGTCTTCTATTCCGGTATTTTTTGATTCCCACTAGACGTTCCAGGTGGGCATTATCATTTTTATTTTCTTGTGTCTTAGTGGCATTATCACCTTTTCCTGGGTCTGGATTCCGGTATGTTTGATTCCTTATAGACGTTCCAGGTTTGAATCAAGATTTATTTGTCTTGTGTCTTTGTGGCATTATCACCTTGGTTTTTCTGGATTCCGGTATGTTTGATTCCCTATAGACGTTCCAGGTGAGAATCAAGATTTATTTTTCTTGTGTCTTTGTGGCATTATCACCTTGCTTTTTGGGTCTGGATTCCGGTATGTTTGATTCCTGTTTAGACGTTCCAGGTGAGAATCTCTCACTTATTTGTCTTGTGTCTTTGTGGCATTATCACCTTGGTTAGGGTCTGGATTCCGGTATGTTTGATTCCCTATAGACGTTCCAGGATTGAGAATCAAGATTTATTTTCTTGTGTCTTTGTGGCATTATCACCTTGCAGGGTCTGGATTCCGGTATGTTTGATTCCCTTTAGACGTTCCAGGTGAGAATCAAGATTTATTTTCTTGTATCTTTTGGCATCTTAGTGGCATTATCACCTTTTCCTGCTTAGGGGTCTGGATTCCGGTTGTTTGATTCCCTATAGACGTTCCAGGTTAGAATCAAGATTTATTTTTCTTGTGTCTTAGTGGCATTATCACCTTGGTTAGGGTCTGGATTCCGGTATGTTTGATTCCCCATAGACGTTCCAGGTGAGAATCAAGATTTATTTTTCTTGTGTCTTTTTTCATTATCACCTTGCTTAGGGTCTGGATTCCGGTATGTTTGATTCCCTATAGACGTTCCAGGTTAGAATCAAGATTTATTTTTCTTGTTTTTAGTGGCATTATCACCTTGCTTAGGGTCTGGATTCCGGTATGTTTGATTCCCAGTAGACGTTCCAGGTCTTTGTCAAGATTTATTTTCTTGTGTCTTAGTGGCATTATCACCTTTCTGTTTAGGGTCTGGATTCCGGTATGTTTGATTCCCTATAGACGTTCCAGGTTAGAATCTTTGTGGCATTTATTTGGTCTTTGTCTTAGTGGCATTATCACCTTGGTTCTGGATTTTAGGATCTGGATTCCAGTTCCTTATTTTTTTGATTCCTTTTCATTATCGTTCCAGGTGGCATCGAGATTTATTTTTCTTGTGTCTTAGTGGCATTATCCCACCTTCCTGTTTAGGTCTGGATTCCGGTATGTTTGATTCCCTATAGACGTTCCAGGTGAGAATCAAGATTTATTTTTCTTGTGTCTTTGTGGCATTATCACCTTGTTTTGGGTCTGGATTCCGGTATGTTTGATTCCCTATTTCGTTCCAGGTTGAGAATCAGTTCCTTCTTTATTTTTCTTGTGTCTTAGTGGCATTATCACCTTGCTTAGGGTCTGGATTTCCGGTATGTTTGATTCCTATAGACGTTCCAGGTTTTAATCCTTCTTTTATTTTTTGTGTCTTAGTGGCATTATCACCTTCTTAGGGTCTGGATTCCTCTCACTTCCTTGATTTTCTATTGACTTTCCAGGTATCAGAATCAAGATTTATTTTTCTTGTGTCTTAGTGGCATTATCACCTTGCTTAGGGTCTGGATTCCGGTATGTTTGATTCCCTTTAGACGTTCCAGGTTCCAGTCAAGATTTATTTTTTTGTGTCTTTAGTGGCATTATCACCTTTGAACAAGGGTCTGGATTCCGGTATGTTTGATTCCCTATAGACGTTTCCAGGTTAGAATCAAGATTTATTTGTCTTGTGTCTTAGTGGCATTATCACCTTGCTTAGGGTCATTATCCCGGTATGTTTGATTCCCTATAGACGTTCCAGGTTTAATCCCAGATTTATTTTTCTTGTGTCTTTCCTCCATTATCACCTTGCTTAGGGTCTTCATTCCTTTCATGTTTGATTCCCCTATAGACGTTCCAGGTTAGAATCAAGATTTATTTGTCTTGTGTCTTTATGGCATTATCCTTTGTTTAGGGTCTGGATTCCTCATGTTTGATTCCTATAGACGTTCCAGGTGAGAATCAAGATTTATTTTTCTTGTGTCTTTGTGGCATTATCACCTTTTTTAGGGTCTGGATTCCCTATGTTTGATTCCCTATAGACGTTCCAGGTTCAATCAAGATTTATTTTTCTTTGTCTTGTGGCATTATCTCTTTGTGGCATTATCATTCCCATAGACGTCTTTTTTTCTGCATTCCTATTCCTTTTCCGGTTTTTGATTCCCTATAGACGTTCCAGGTGAGAATCAAGATTTATTTTCTTGTGTCTTTGTGGCATTATCACCTTGGTCTTAGGGTCTGGATTCCGGTTTGTTTGATTCCCTATTTACGTTCCAGGTTCTTCTCAAGATTTATTTTTTCTTGTGTCTTTGTGGCATTATCACCTTGGTCTTTTGGGTCTGGATTCCTATATGTTTTTTCCCTTTAGACGTTCCAGGTTAGAATTGGGTCTTTATTTTTAAACTCTTTTCATGTCTTAGTGGCATTATCACCTTGCTTCTTTGTCTGGATTCCGGTATGTTTGATTCCCAAGATAGACGTTCCAGGTTTTCAAGATTTATTTGTCTTGTGTCTTAGTGGCATTATCACCTTTTCTTTGGGTCTGGATTCCAGTATGTTTGATTCCCTATAGACGTTCCAGGTTTTGAATCAAGATTTATTTTTTTCCCATTTTCTTTTTTAGTGGCATTATCACCTTGCTTAGGGTCTGGATTCCGGTATTGTTTGATTCCCAGTATAGACGTTCTTTGTGGCAATCATTGATTTTTTGATTTTTCTTGTGTCCTTTTGGCATTATCACCTTTTTAGGGTCTGGATTCCGGTATGTTTTTCCCTATAGACGTTCCAGGTGAGAATCAAGATTTATTTTTCTTTGTGTCTTTATGGCATTATCTTTTGAACAGGGTCTGGATTCCGGTATGTTTGATTCCCTAGACGTTCCAGGTTAGAATCGAGATTTATTTTCTTGTGTATCTTAGTGGCATTATCACCTTGCTTCTTCTGGATTCCGGTATGTTTGATTCCCTATAGACGTTCCAGGTTTTTCAATCCCTTTTATTTGTTTCTTGTGTCTTAGTGGCATTATCACCTTTGCTTAGGGTCTGGATTCCTATATGTTTGATTCCCTTTAGACGTTCCAGGTTTTGTCTCAAGATTTATTTTTCTTTTGTCTTAGTGGCATTATCACCTTGCTTTCCTGTTTAAGATTCCGGTATGTTTGATTCCCACTAAAGACGTTCCAGGTGAGAATCAAGATTTATTTTTCTTGTGTCTTTGTGGCATTATCACCTTCTTTGAACAGGGTCTGGATTCCGGTATGTTTGATTCCCTTTAGACGTTCCAGGTTAGAATCAAGATTTATTTCATTGTCTTGTGTCTTAGTGGCATTATTTGATTCCTTTCTTCAGGTTTCTGGATTCCGGTGTCTTTTTTTTTCCTTCTTAGACGTTCCATTTTGATTCTCTTTATCAGGATTTTTATTTGTCTTGTGTCTTGTGGCATTATCACCTTGCTTAGGGTCTGGATTCCTTTATGTTTGATTCCCTATAGACGTTCCAGGTTTCAATCAAGATTTATTTTTCTTGTGTCTTTTGTGGCATTATCACCTTGTCTTTTTGGGTCTGGATTCCGGTATGTTTGATTCCCTTTAGACGTTCCAGGTTAGAATCAAGATTTATTTTTCTTGTGTCTTAGTGGCATTATCACCATTGTTTTTTCTAAATCTGGATTCCGGTATGTTTGATTCCCCATAGACGTTCCAGGTTTCTCAAGATTTTCATTTGTTTGTGTCTTAGTGGCATTATCACCTCTTCTTTTTTCTGGATTCCTATTTCATTTGATTCCTTTTAGACGTTCCAGGTTGAGAATCATTATTTATTTTGTCTTGTGTCTTTGTGGCATTATCACCTTGGTTTTCTGGATCCCATTCCTTGATTTTCCTTTTCGTTCCAGTTCCTTCTAAAGATTTATTTGTCTTTCCTCTTAGTGGCATTATCACCTTGCTTAGGGTCTGGATCTTTGTGGCATGTTTGATGGTTTTTCCAGGTGAACAATCCTATTTTTTTATTTCCTTTTTGGGATTATCACCTTGGTTTCCAGTTCCTTCGGTATGTTTGATTCCCTTGACGTTCTTTCCTCAAGTATTTATTTGTCTTGTGTCTTTGTGGCATTATCACCTTGGTCTTTTCTGATTCCTATTTGTTTGATTTCCTTTTAGACGTTCCAGGTGAGAATTTCACATTTTCATTTGTCTTTGTGTCTTAGTGGCATTATCACCATTTCTTTTTCTATCTGGATTCCTTTATGTTTGATTCCCTTCATAGACGTTCCAGGTGAGAATCAAGATTTATTTTTCTTGTGTCTTAGTGGCATTATCACCTTGCTTTGGTCTTTCTCCGGTATTTTGATTCTATTCCCTCTTTAATGTTTTATTTTTCTTGTTCTTGGTATCAAAAACATTAGGTCTGGATTCACTGTTTTTCCTTGTGTCTTCCAGGTGGCATTATCATTTATTTTCTTGTGTCTTTTGGCTTAATCCTGCTTCCTTTCTTTTTCCTTTTGTTTGATTCCCACATAGACGTTCCAGGTGAGAATCAAGATTTAATTTCTTGTGTCTTTGTGGCATTATCACCATCTTCTTTTTTCTGGATTCCTATATGTTTGATAACCCATCCTCAAATAGACGTTCATTCTGAGAATCATTCAGTAATTTTTTTGTGTCTTAGTGGCATTATCACCTTTCTGTTTTCTGGATTCCTTTATGTTTTTTTCCCTATCCTCGTTCCAGGTTTCAATCAAGATTTATTTTTCTTGTGTCTTTAGTGGCATTATCACCTTCTTTAGGGTCTGAATTCCGGTTTTTTGATTCCCCTCATAGACAATCCAGGTGAGAATCAAGATTTATTTTCTTGTGTCTTTCCTGGCATTATCACCTTGGGCTGGGTTTCTGGATTCTATTCCTTTAAATTGATTCCCTCCCTTCTCCACGTTCCAGGTGATTCTCAAGAAACATTTGTCTTGTGTCTTTGTGGCATTATCACCTTTCTGTTTTAGGGTCTCTATTCCGAATATGTTTGATTCCCCATTTCACTTCAGGTTTTAATCAAGATTTATTTTTCCTTGTGTCTTAGTGGCATTATCACCATTGCTTTTTCAAACTGGATTCCGGTATGTTTGATTCCCTATAGACGTTCCAGGTTTTTTTATTCTTCTTTTTATTTTCTTGTGTCTTAGTGGCATTATCACCTCTTCTTTTCTGGAATTCCTTTTATTTTCCTTTTCCCCTTTTTAGACGTTTCTTTTAGAAGGCGAGGATTTATTTTAATTGTGTCTTAGTGGCATTATCACCTCTTCTGGTCCTCTGATTCCTATTTGTTTGATTCCTTTTAGACGTTCCAGGTAGAATCAATTTCATTCTTTTTCCTTGTAATACCCAGTGGCATTAATCCTCTTCTTCTTAGGTCTGCTATGGAGACATGTTTGATTCTATAGCCTTTCCAACTGGTCTACTCAGAAAGAAATTATTTTTCCTTGTGAAAAATTCTCCATTCAGTCATGTATTGAAAGATACATGATTGCCTAAGTAATTTCATGCATGGCATAGAACCCCACGTCTCAAGAAATCATCCTTCACGCATTATTAGTATCTTCAAGGTTTCTGATCACTTGTATCTTTATTTGCATCCTCATATTTTTGTCATGAGGTTACACTATCTTTTTCTTTCTCTTCTCACGTAGGATACATGCTTTGTTTGGTAAGTTGGCCATTTTTTTCACTACAACTTTTAAAATGTCCATTTTAAAGTTTTCTAAAATTTTGAATTTATTTTCATTACAAATTTGTATTCACTGTGGAATTTGAACTTAAAACTGAAATCAATGCAAATCTTTGGCTGATGATGAGAATAGAAATCCCAAAACACATACCAACAATCAGTGGTAATTAATCATCATACTGTTTCTTTTTTCTAAGAAACTTTCAGCATTCAGCAACCAGTGCAACATTTGGTTGAAATTCATAAAAATCTTTCTATTAAAACCAATTTTTCAGGAAATTGGATTTTTTCAAATCTGCTGTCATTGCCTTTTCTAGTATTGATGGGGATTTTCTTCTAACTTTTTGTTTGAAGTCATGTGGAATGTCAATATCTTGATTATGTCTTTTTTGTTAGAGCTACAGGGATATCCATTTTAGTTACTGCTGCTGTTGAAAGTCCTCAAGTAATGTGGTTTCTATTATTTGGTACAGTTCTTTGTGTTTCTATTTACTCATCCATGTGGTTTGAAAAAGGATGGTCCTCACTAAAAACTACAGGCTTCATTCAATGAAAGAAGTTTTTAATCATTTATCTGAAAAGCTGTTAAATACAGTTGGATTTAGATATTTCTGAACAAATTTGAATTCATGATATCGATATAAAGTCTTGATCTGACAGAACTGTTTAAGAACATTATTTGAGTTTTTTAGGTTAATGTTTTTGGTTTGGTTGTACCAATGTTTTGGAATTGTGAGAAACTACTACTAATGCAGCTTATTCTATGTTCAATTTCCTTATCTTCTACACAAAAAAAACAAAACGTAATTCCTCATGTATAACACACCTTCATCCATAATATGCACCCCTAAAATTTTGCTGAAAATGTGGGAAAATGCTTCTACTCATGCATAATGAACACCGTTGTTTGGTAATCAAACCCTATAAATTGTACCTCTCAATTTCATTACAGCCAGCGTTTCCTTCTTTGCTCCAAAAAGTTTTTTTTTTAAAAAATGATTTTTAACATATAATAATATTATTCTAATTTAGTTCAAAATTTTAAATGTTATTATGGATTACCATAATTCCCCATATATTATTTGTCTTTAATCCAACTTAATACGCACCCTAAAATTGTGCTGAAAGTGTGAGAAAATGCTTCTACTCACACATAATTGCTCCCCTGATGTAGTTTGTCTAATCAAAGTGCTATAAATTGTTAAACATGAAACCCAATTTCATTACAGCCAGCATTTCCTACTCTTTTTAAAAAAAATGGGTTTAAGCATAGAATATTATTCTAATTTAGTTTTATGATTAATTTTTTTTTTAAAAATTAAGTAAATGAAATTAAGTTCAAAATCGTTAATGGTTGTAATGTGGAAGATCCTTCTTAAAAAAATATTATACTTTGTTTTATAATCTTTCTTTTTATTTTTCCAAATCTGGTCTTAAAACATCCTTCCATCTCAGAAATTCAAGAAATGCCAATTATTAAAAATAATTAATTTTTTAGATTCATGTTCAAATGTGGAAAAATTCTCGATCTGAGACATTCTGTTTGTTCAATTTTGGCAATCGAATTTTTTTTGTAGAAAACTGAAGATGTCAGTTATTTAAATAAACTACTGGCCTGTGATGCAAGATCTCTAATTTAACTATTCCAAATTATAGTAGGAATGTGTCTTTGTGAAATTTAAATCTCTTGGTATTTATATATATATATAATATATATATATATATTCTACTTTGGTGTGCTATATTTTTTAGATATGGACTTCCAATTTCCTAAAGAAATTTAAAGACCAAACTTAATTTTAATGTCAATTATTCTATTATCAAGAGAGATGTCTTTTTTTAGGTAAATTACAGGTTCATCACATGACAAAGCCTTATGGATTTTTTAAGGTTTTAATATTCAGAGAGAAATAAGATCAATAGCTCACCATATAGTCTACTTTATTTATCTTTTTACCTAAATATTATGTTATCTTCAATTTTTTGCATTTTTGTTTGAAACAATTAGGTTTATATATTTTTTATTTAATATGGATAAGAAATAATTTTTGTTTAATGGATTTCATTTTTCAGTTTTATTGGGACAACAGAAAAAATATTTCGTTTATTTGATTGCATCATTTTTCAGATTCCTAGATATCTATTTACAAAGCAAGGCAATAATTTATGCTTAAACTTACCAAATATCAAATGAAAAAAAGAGGAATTTGATTAAATACCAGTTGAATTCACTAAAGGCGAAATAATTAACAGTCAGATCTTTATATTGCCCATAAATTTTTGGATTTTTTCTTTCATCAGATGAAACAGTAAACAAAAGATTCCAATACACATATTAATTGCATTTATTTTCTTATTGAATTTTTTTTCATAAAAAAATATTTCAACAGTATAATTTGGGCATGATAATTTTGGTATATTCATAATTATAAACTTTTGTTTTTCGTCTTTTAGAACTGAAACTAAAATATTTGTAGAAAAGGCATTTTCCATCTTGTCTGTAAAAAACTGAGTTGATTTAAGAAAATTATTTGAATGAATTGGATTTTGTTAACCTCAAGATGAACAACAGGGGCACCAGACCAGATATGAAATATAGTATTCAATGCATATATATTTATTGTGATAGATTTTATGATTAAAAAATAATTTATAAACAATATTTTATTAATAAATGTTTTTTTTTTTGTGAGAGGCAAATTGAATTATCTTTTCGGACCTAAAATCAGCAATAATTCTCTGCAATTTTAAAAAGACAAAATTTTTAATATGCTTCACAGAGAGAATTTTTCTTAGATAAATAAATTGTTTGTAACAATTAAATTTTTCTTTCATAACCTAACAATCTGTTGAGGATGAAGTTCAATACAAACTGCAAATTTAAATTTTGGATTTTGCCTTTTTTTAATTCAATTAATAAATTTTTAAAAAAATGAACTTTTTTTTATTTTTTAATTTTATATTATAAATTTTCTATTATTTAAAAATAAAAATTTTTGTTATTCAATGTTTGTTAAGATTTATTTAAATAAACTTTTTTAAATAAAAACTTAATAATTCTTAAAATATATTTTTAAATAAAATTTAGATTATCTTAAAATAAAATTCAAATTAATTAAATATCTTTTAACTCATGAAAAGTTAATTTTCTGGGTTCTTTTCATCTTAAATAAAGATAGTTGTTTTTAGAAAAAAGTTAAATCATTCTTTGTGACCTAACAAAATATTGTTGAGGATAAAATTTTTTTATAAATTTATCTTTGAACTGTTTTTCTTTAATCTTATTTTCAAATCTGTTACAGACTGAACAAGTAATTTTATAAATGTCATCTTGCCATTTACAATGGATTAAATTAAATTTAAAAAACAGAGCATTTTTTAAAATTTCGCTAGAGAGTTTTTTAAATATGCATTGAACCTGTTTCTCTTTTCAGTCTGCAACATTTAAAACAACTGTCCCAGCCCACAATCTTGAAAAAAAATAACAAATGACTCTTCTTGGAAAAAAATCTCAATAAAAATTATCACAAATGAAAATAATGTGACATGAGGCTCTTTGCAATGAAATTTGTCTCTAACCACTCCTTATTAAACTTATCATACCTTAATCAAAAAATTTCCAAAAATTCTATCACAGCACAAAACAATGAAATTTGTTTTTTCAGTTCCTCTTGACTCTAAGTAGGCCACTAGACAGAACAAAATTCCAATGGCTGTTCTTAAGAATATCAGCTCAGATTTATTCCAATAAGGTGGCAAAACTGTTCAACTGCTTCCTTTTCTACGTAGAAATGCTTCCTTAAGTCTATGGAAGATGTAAACTGCATGCAAAAGTTTTAAGCACTCATACCTGTCACAATATTGACCCATTTAGCTCCTTATCATCAACAATGCTTTGACTCTATAATGAACAACAGGAGATTGTTGATTTGTTTCAACAGTTCATCAACAATGTGAACCATATAGTGTGATTTCATCCTGACATCTACAGATGATGTCTTAACTATCATTACTCACAAAAATCAATGAGACACTGCACAATAAATTTATCATAAGAACCATTTGCCCTAGATATATCAAAAGCCTTTGACAAGGTGCAGCATTGGAGGCTGCTACATAAACTTTTCAGTTATGGAATCTCTAGAAGATATTTTCTCAAATATCAAGTTTTTCCTAACAGTTAGGCATTAATAGCCAGTCATCAAGCCCATGATACCAATGTCAGTGTTCCTTAGATTCTCTCCTTCATCCTACCCTCTTTCTGATCTATATTGATGATCTGCCTAAATTAATACTCTGATCTTTAGTGATTATCTATGCAGATGATATAATAGTTTATAGGTTTGAACCTCCAAAAATCTAGATGACCAGAACCAGGCAGCTGGTCTCCCCCTTTGACCTAATATTCTGATGGCTCAATGTAGGAAGGACTGGCTTAGAATAATTCAATATGTCCAAATCCAAACTAGTACCATTCCACCATTACCAAATAGACCTTGAACTTTTACCTATCATAATGGACAATGGATTTTCTCACAAATGGCTCCTTGCCTTCAACATCAATTGGGAATCAACTTCTCTTCAGACCTCAAATGGAACTAATATATATGATATACTTTTTATATGTTTTATTAAAATAAAATTTCCTCTATAATTCCAATGATTTACTTATGATGAAAATAAGAATATCAATCTGAACGAATACATTATTCATAAAATTAAATTTAGTTTTTTTCAATGTCCTTGTACAATTATTTTCTTTATAAAAATTTAAACTTTCATCCAAATTAAAATCCATATAAATGAACTTTATTTTATAGAATAATTAAAATGTTTTGTAAAAAAACGTTTAAAAAATTTGAAAAATTATTTAAATTGTTTGATTTCATTATTTTAAAAAAAAATTATTCATAAAAGGGCCCAGAACATTATGACGGTCTTTATCAAATATTTCTTTAATTTTTCAATCTGAATAAAAAGATTAGACTGAAAAAAAGGTTGAAAAAAAATTATAATATGAATGTCTTCTAAAATATTTTTTCTTGGTTTTTAATTTTTATCCCATTTAAACTCTAAAATTGCTATCCTTGCTACTGAAATATTTATTATCGATTCTGAATTGTAAAATTGAAACTTGACTGTACTTTTGGCTTCTTTTTGAGGAAAAAAGGCACGTGTTTTTTAAGCCTTTTTTTGATGAAAAAAAGCAGAAACTAAAATGGGAAAGTAAAGATTTTCAAATAGAAAATGAAAAAAGAAGTAAACAGAGATTTAAGACGAAGTAGTTGAAATAGAGGATAGAAGAAAATGAGGGCAAAAAAAAAAAGGAATAGAAAGAGATAGATGATAACTTGAACAGATAGAAGATAGAAAAAGGACAAATAATTTTTTAATAGAAGATTGGCCTCTGATAGATAGATACGAACAGAGGGAAGAGAGCGATGAATAGTTAGACAGATCAGAACAGATAGAACATAGTGGATTAGATAGATTAATTTATCCAAGCAAATAATAAGGCATAAATAGATAGATAAGCATTGAAAAACTAATAGATAGATCTAATGACCTGCACTAAGATAAATAGATGACAAATTTGAACAATTTAATGGCTAATAGCTATTTTGTTATAGAAAAAATATTTTGAACAGTTAAATAGAACTCCGCATCACAGATATGCCCGACAATTGATTTATTTAAGTAGAATAAATTAGAAAAATTTTTAAAATATGGATAAATACATATTTTGAGAGGTCAAACTCAATATATGTCTATATATATATATAGTTTGAGCGTTATCTCCCCACCGGGAGGAGAGGAGAGATTGTTGTTCAAATTGGAACTGGAATGAAAATGAACACTGACAAATTTTCATTTAACAGATAGGATTTTGAAAATTGCAAAACATATTTGGAAATATGTAAAGAGAAATTTATTCTATAAAAGAAGATTGCTGCAAATAATATAAAAACAAAGCATTTTGGAAGAATCCAAAGTTGAAGACGGGAACAACTAGGTGACATTCCGATAAATTTTTGGCTTCAGTTCAACGAACGAATATTTTTTTGTTGTTTTATCTAGGATCCATTGCGCCCAAAATGAAAATCAAATTTTTCATTTTTGTTAGGTCACACATATTCGATTGCAAAAAAGCCAACAAAAAATATTCACTGGGCACTTATATTAGCATGGTGTAAAGTACTTCTAAAAAAACAAAATTGGTATCTGGTTCATATTTGAGATGAAGAACCATGTACGCAAAAGACATTATTAGGACTGTTGTCCATTTTGTGGGAGAGGATATTTAACGTCGCCATCATTTCGGCCCTCCAAACATCTGTAATATTTCTGAGATGTGTATTAAATGAAACCCAAACATTCTGAAATGTTTATATTAGAGTCTGTCGAATGCCAAAAGTACAGCATGCTTTAAATATCTTCGGAAGAATTGCATCACGGTGCTCTTTTGAAATTGACGTTTGGTAATCCAAAAATAAAAGAAGTAATGTGAAGAAAATTTAAATAACAAAAAATTTAATAAATAATCATAATAATAATAATAATAATAATAATAATAATAATAATAATAATAAAATTAGATAAAAATAGACATTTAATATTACCTACCAAATATTAACATATACTATTCAATCTTAATAAATATATTACACCATTTCTGAAACTATTAAAGACATGATCAGAACCAACAAAGTCCATATTTAAAAGAAGCAGTCATATATAATGTAAACATTAACAGCTGTAACTTAGTATATATTAGTAAAACTAGAAAATTAAAAAACAGATATATAAAACATAAACTTCCTATATCTTCAACATGACAATTTATCCAATGCATTAGTTATGCACAGAACAAATCAAACCACACTCAATTTAAAACATTCTGGTACATGTTAAAAGAGAAAATAAGTTAGTTGTAGAGGTTTTGAAAAGTGCAATTATGGATCCATAAAAGGACTATGTCAAGTGGCTCAGATAAAAAAACTCGTGAAATGGCCCTCCAAGGACTAATGTCAAGTGGCTCTATTAAAGAAAATCGTGAAATGGCCCTCACAAGACTATGTCAAGTGGCTCAGATAAAGAAACTCGTGAAATGGCCCTCACAAGGACTATGTCAAGTGGCTCAGATAAAGAAACTCGTGAAATGGCCCTCACAAGGACTATGTCAAGTGGCTCAGATAAAGAAACTCGTGAAATGGCCCTCACAAGGACTATGTCAAGTGGCTCAGATAAAGAAACTAATGGCCCTCAGGACTATGTCAACTCAGATAAAATACTCCCCTCACAAGGACTATGTCAAGTGGCTCAGATAAAGAAACTCGTGAAATGGTCCTCACAAGGACTATGTCAAGTGGCTCAGATAAAGAAACTCGTTTTATGGCCCCCACAAGGACTATGTCAAGTGGCTCAGATAAAGAAACTCGTGAAATGGCCCTCACAAGGACTATGTCAAGTGGCTCAGATAAAAGAAACTCGTGAAAGCCTGGCCCTCACAAGGACTATGTCAAGTGGCTCAGATAAAGAAACTCGTGAATTGGCCTCACAAGGAAATGTCAAGTGGCTCAGATAAAGAAACTCGTGAAATGGCCCCTCACAAGGACTATGTCAAGTGGCTCAGATAAAGAAACTCGTGAAATGGCCCTCACAAGGACTATGTCAAGTGGCTCAGATAAAGAAACTCGTGAAATGGCCTCACAAGGACTATGTCAAGTGGCTCAGATAAAGAAACTCGTGAAATGGCCCTCACAAGGACTATGTCAAGTGGCTCAGATAAAGAAACTCGTGAAATGGCCCTCACAAGGACTATGTCAAGTGGCTCAGATAAAGAAACTCGTGAAATGGCCCTCACAAGGACTATGTCAAGTGGCTCAGATAAAGAAACTCATGAAATGAAAGATAAATTACGTTTTTTTTTTACAAAATGAGACAAAAGAACAATGTTCTCTATAAGAAAGTGGCCACTATCCATGAACAGGACGGAATGGTACAGTGATGACAGAGAGGACCCATGAAGAACAATGTGAAAGGGAAGATACCCATTAGAGAGTAGGGGGTGAACAGATTATCTCTCCCCCCACTTGTTTATAACAGTAGAATAAAATCTACTTATACAAATTCTCATCTTAATTCATGGGTGATGATCTTTAAAAGGGTTATTTTTATTTTTGCACCCTGAGAACAAAACTGGTGTCTAGCCTGTCCTGCATCAGGTAGTTGTGGAGAACCATGATTGCCCATTTCCTGAAGGAACATGGCACATTGAAGATGTTGAGGCTTGGACACACAGATCCTTTTTATTAAGATATAAACAAACTTGTGTGTGTCGTAACATTTTTGCCACAAGAGGAGAAGTGTATTTTGGGGGTAAATATACAACATAAACAAGAAAAATATACCTAGGCACGAGCAGTGGAATGAGAACAGTCTAAACCCATAAATTAAATAAAGGGTTCCGTGCAGAATTCCATGTAGGTTACCCAGATCAATATACACATGCTAAAGGTTTAGTTTGGTTTATTTTATAGCATATCAACCTCAATGGGTTATTTAATGCTGACTAGATTTTTATTACTGTTAATATTTTTTCCAGAAATGTATTGCTATTAATAATTTTTTCTCAAAAATTCATTGTGAGTAATAAAACCTATATTTACACTTTCATAATATTTTGACTCCAGTTTGGGGGTTAACTATTTGCCCATAGTTGGGACCCTAACAGGTGCTGCCACCCTGGGTCAGGGTGGACCTGGGAACACCAGCAATTAAGAGGTGGTTTCATGCTCCTCAAACCCTCCTGATCAGAGGTGTTGCTGTTGGATGTTTATTGTCTTTACCAGGATGCATCTGGGAAAGGTTGTGATAACAACAATGATGAGGACAATAGTCCAAATATAGATAGTGTAAATAAGAAAATACTGCTCGACATTACACTTAGAAAAAACAACATAATCATAAATTTACTTAAATATTGATGCAATTTTCTTTTCAGTATTAATAAAATATTAAACATATACAAAGTTTCACTTTCTGTGAGAAAGATATAGATTTATTCATTTTGGGTGATGAATCTTTCATTTTTTTTATTATTTTTAATTTCCTTTTTAGCAATTCACTTCAAGAAAGGCCACTAAGATGCAAGGGGTAACTGGGTTGTGAAAGAGAATGAGAAAACTTTAGAAGGAACTAGAAACCCAATTGAAAACAGAAAATATTTAAAAATAAAAAAAATTATTCAATTTCTAGTTTATTGTTCCAGATTGGTGGAAAAGTATAATTTGATCAAAAATTAAATTTTTTATATCTGGAACAGAAAAACAGAAAAACAAAAAAAAGAAAAGAAAAAAGAAAAGAAAAAAAAAGAAAAGAAAAATAGAAAAAAGAAAAACAAAAAAACAAAAAAAAAAAAGAAAAAAAAAAAAAAAAAAAAAAAAAAAAAAAAAAAAAAAAAAAAAAAAAAAAAAAAACACAAACAAAAAAAAAAAAAAACAAAACAAAAAAAAAAAAACAAAACACAAAAAAAAAAAAAAAAAAAACACAAACAAAAAAAAAAAAAAAAAAAAAAAAAAAAAAGAAAAACACAAACAAAAAAAAAAAAAGAAAAACACAAACAAAAAAAAAAAAAAACACAAACACAAAAAAAAAAAAAAAAACACAAACAAAAAAAAAAAAACAAAAACAAAAAAAAAAAAAACAAAAACAAAAAAAAAAAAAAACAAAAAAAAAAAAAAAAAAAAAAAAAAAAAAAAAAACAAAAAAAAAAAAACAAAAAACAAAAAAAAAAAAAAAAACAAAAAAAAAAGAAAAAAAGAAAAAAAAAAAGAAAAAAAAAAACAAAACTTTCTTTGACTTTAAATCACTATTTTATCAATGAACGACAAAACTGAAATTTTTGTTTGAGCAGGGTCTGCAATACAATTGAACCTGATCAGGCATCTTGTCCCCAGTCATTTTCTCATCAATGTCACATGGCTTCCCTTTGTCAGTCCTACAAATATTTTCATGGCAGCTGCTTGGATTAACTTTTATCCACTAATGCCCTAACTACATAAATTTAAGTGCACTACTAAACTGGCAACTAAGTTTCACCATTTTGCTAAATGCAACTTAGTTCACCATTTTGCTTCCATGACAGTTTCTTTTCTCACACTTCTTACCTGTGGAACTCCCGTTTTCTTGTTTCTCTGATAACTGCAACCTTCAAAAATTTAAATGCAATATCAAATGTCATCTTTTATCTTCTTGAATCCTGCTTATTTTTTGTCCTTTCCTCAATCCTCCCCATCATTCTCATTCACTTCCTATGACCCATTGCGTCTTAGTGGCATTATTGCCTTGTTTGATTAAAAAACAAAAACAAAAAAATTTTGATTTTCTAAAATAATCTTAGTTTATTGTTTCTGAACAAAACTGAAAAAATGTTTACCTGTTCTAGTGTCATTGTCACCTTGTTTGGGGTTTGGTTTGTATTGTTTTACAGCATATCAACCTCAATGGGTTATTTAATCCCAACAAAATTTTGTTGCTGGTAATATTTTTTCTTTCATAAATCTATTTTAGGTAATATTTTTCTTCAAAAATGTATTGTTGGCAATAATTTAAAAAAAAAAAAAAAAAAAAAATTTCTGGTATTAAAATTTATTTTTTACACTTTAATAGTGTTTTGACCCCAGTTTGGGGTTAACTATTTGCCCATAGCTGGGACCCTAACAGGTGCCACCACCCCAGGTCAGGGGTGGACCTGGGAACAATTAAGAGGTGGTTACACTCTGAAAAAACTCCTGATCAGAGGCCTTGCTGTTGGATGTGAGTTTATCATCTTACCCTGGACGGCCTTGTTTGGGGTGAACAATAAAAAAAAAAAAAAAAATACTTTTACAATTAAGAAATAAAATGATTGAAAATAAATTTTGATTATTATTTCACAAGATGCTTTTACGGACCCTTTGTGTGTGCATAATGGTAACTAATATTCGAGATCAAGTGACAGCAAGCCTCCTCAAAAAAACCTGGCACCTCTCTCAGTATTCTAGTTATTTTCAATCAATAAGATGACGCCAACTGTTCTAATTTTTTAGTTCCTCCTGATATTTTCCTAGACTTTTTTTAAGATCATTTGCAGCACTTCAATCAATTTAATTATTCCAGTAACTTACCTAAAAAATCTTGAAAAAAAAAAAAAAAAATGATTCAAACTCAAATTTTACCCATATTATTGTTATTCATAAATTTACTTTCCAATATTTTTCCCAATATGCTGACTAATTCTTTCTTTCTTTGTTTTTTAATTTATCCTTTTTTTAGCCTTCCTCAAGTGTGTAATTATCCTGCATTGTTCAACTGAAGAAAACCATAAATCAAATTGACCAAAACGTTGATAAAAAAAATGAAAATAAAGAAAATAAAGGGGTGGGTCCAATAGTTTGATTAGATTAAAAATAATGATTTATTAGTTGTATACCTGAAGGCCGAAGAATATATCGGTTGAAACGATGAATAATAAAAATAATAAACAACTTTTTATTTGTTTTGTAGCTAAATAAAAGTAAAAAGTCCTATTTTAAAGAAAACGTCGAACAAAAAAAAAGAAGTCAACCAAAAAAAACTAAACAAAATGCCAACATAATTTATAAACAATAAGAAAAAATAAATAAATAAAACGGTCATAAATCAATTTACTTTTTAAACTTTTTTTCTTCTTCCAAAACTTTTAACTTTTTTTTTTTTTTTCAATTTTCTTTTGACTTACTTTTCGATAGGATTTTCCGCTGCTTCCAGAACGACGGACATTCCCCAGGCAAAATTCAAATGACTTAATTTGGAAGAAAGTTCACCTTCGTCGCCATCGTCGGCCATTTTTCCTTCCTTTCTTTCTTTTTTTTTGACGTTTCTGGTTGCTAAGCGACGTTCTTCTTTCGCCTTTGATTTCTTTGTCTTCGTTCTCCACCCTTCTTTATTTACTTATACCCCCTCCCTTCTCGATTCCTTTATAAACTCTCTTCTTACCCAATAATAAACGCATAAAAAATTTTCCCGGTCGACTCATCGGTATAAGCGAAGGACAGAAGAACCTAATAAATGAGGTACCCGTATTAAAAGTTGTAGAGAGAATCGGTTTTAACCTGATTGTGTCAGTTGCAATAACGTATATTGCAAATCAATTATATAGACTTCGCAGCGTCACTTATAGTCTTGCTCAGTACTTACTTAATATATCGATAAATCTGTAGCCAATAAATGAAAAACTTGTGTTTTTTTTTTTTTTACTAGAATCATTTTTGAAACAGGAGCAGAAGATTGGTTTGATTTGTTTACGGCATTTCAATGGGTTATAATGCCGACAACATTTTTAGGATAGATTCGTATGAATAGAATATGTATTCTTTGGATTAGATTGATTTGGTTTATTTTATCAACCTCAATGGATTATTTAATGCCGACAACATGAGGATAGATTAGTTATAGTATGAATAGAATATAGTCTTTGGTTTAGATTGGTTTGGTTTATTTTGTTTTACGGCATATCAAACCTCAATGGGTTATTTAATGCTGACAAAAATATTTATTGCTAGTAATATTTTGTTTTGTCAAAAAAATCTGTTTCTTTTAATATATTTCCTTCAAAATTGTATTGCTGATAATAATTTTTTCAAAAAATTGCTGGTAATAGTTAACTATTTGCTCATAGCTGGGAACCCTAACAGGTGCTACCACCCCGGGTCAGGGTGGACCTGAGAACACCAGCAATTAAGAGGTGGTTTCACGTTTCTCAAAACCTCCTGATCAGAGGCCTTGCTGCTGGACGTAGTTTATCGTCTTACCCAGGGAGACAGGAGTAGAAGTTTATCAGTGACAGATATAGTCTTACCAACCTGCGGGCTTAAGTGCATGACAGGACGTGGTCAGAGGAAGTTTCAAAAAAAAGAGAAAAGAAAAATTAAAAAAAAAGAAAGAAAAAGGAATTTCTGGTTTAAAATTAGAAGAAAACAGAAAAAAAAAGAAAAACAATGACACTAAATTTTGAAAAAAAATTGTTAAAATCTAGAACCAAATGAAGATATAAGCTAAGAATAGATAATTTAAAGACTTTGCTTCAGAAGAAGAAAGAACATTGAGATAAAAGAAAAAAGAAATTGCAAAAATCAAAAGGTTTTAAAAGGTTTAAAAATAAAAAAGAAACTTTTCTCATAGAAAAAAATTCCTTTTTAGAAAAGGAAAGGGAAGTTAAAAGAAAAGAAAGGCCCTAAGAAAAAAACCTTTTTGAAGAAAAAAAAGAATAAAAGGATGGAAATTCAAAAATTAAAGATCCTCAAAAAAATGAAAAGAAAAAAAAAAGAATAATGGAAATGGTCTTTATATAAAGATAGATAAAAATGAAAAATAGAAAAAAGATAAAAAAATAAAAAAAGAAAAGAAAAAAAATGAAAAAGAAAGAAAAAGAAAGAAAAGAATAATATATTCTAAGATATATAGAAATATATAAATGAGAAGAAAAATAAAGAAAAAAATTTTTGAAAAAAAGGAATTTTTCTATTTTCAAGAAAGAAAATTGAAGAGAAGTTTATTAAGAAAAAAAGAGAAGCTTAGAAAATGAAGAAGAAGAAACCATGAAAAAGATTAAACCTTGCCAGCAGAATAAAAGGAGGTGAGTAACAAGGGAAAAACTGAAATAAAAAGAGTAGAAAAAAACTTTATTCAGAAAAGAAATGAAAAAAGATCTGAAAAAAATTGAGACAGTAGAAAAATTTAATAAAGGAAAAACAAGAAAGAAAAGAAGAAAACTTAGAATTTGAGGGGAAGTGTGCCCAGAATAAAGACAGGAAGACAAGAACAAACACACAAAATTTTGCAAAAAGAACTCAAGAAGAAAAAAGAAAAAGATGAAATTTCAAAAGAAAGGAAGAATTTAAAAAGAATCAAAGAAAGGTAAATAAAAGAGATGAGAGAAAGTTTGGAAGAATTTGACATCCGACAGCACTCCATTTTGAGGGATAACAAATTAGAGTTGCTAGAAGAAGAAAAAGATAGAACCAGTTGTTAAGAAGGTTTGTAGAAATGAGTTGAAGAATTTTTTGACAAGAAAAGAAGAAGATATAAAGAAAAGATTGAAAAAAGGGAGGAAGCTGATTTTTAAAACAAGACAATCATATCCAGAATGTCCTAGAAATTTTTAGAACATTCATGTATTGATTTTTGATTTTAAAAAAATGAAAATTGTTAAAAAAATATCTAAGTAAATATAAGAAAAAAGGAAATTAAATAAGATATAAAAATATTATTGATGAAAGTGTTAATTCAGCTAAAGATGAAATAATAAAAAAAGGATTTTTCCATACCCACCCAATTTCATTATGATGAAAATCATTGAAAAAAAAAATGGAGCGGTAAATATACAAATAAAATTAAAGAATAATCAGGAAAAATTGAAATTTTAATTAAAAATAAAAATATAATCAATTTTCCAAATTTTTAAATGGTTAAAATGTCAATTTGTCCTTTTTTAAAAACAACCAAATATTTTTAAATTAATTATCATGAAAAAAATTCACTATATTAGATTGGGATGAAATTTCTAAAAAGAGAAATTTTTAAATGTGGACAAAAAATTAAAGGCCAGATTCAAAAGAAACTACAAAAATTTTAATGAAAAACAATTTTTCTTCTTTACAAAATATGAAAATCTTTTAAAAATTCTAGATCGAAGAAATTTTGCAATGCCAAATTTTTATTTTTTTTAATGAAAAAAATACATTCTAAATATTTAAAAAATGAAAAATTTAAAAAAAAACATTAAATTTTCTTCAGAAAAGTTTATTAAAGTAAAAATTCCAAATTGGTTTCCATAAAGAAATGAAAATAGAAAATTATTGAAAGAAAGAATAAAACGTTTTTTTGGAGAAAAAATTCGAGATAATGATTTAAGAAAAAAAAAAAATGGAAAAATATAAGAAAGAAACATTTCTAAATCAGATTTCCTTTGAAAACCTGAGTCTTTAACAAAAAAGGAAAAAAATTTCAAAAAAAGTTTATGAAAGGAAAAAATTCGTCCTGACAAAGTTTTGAGTAAAAAAAGCAAAATTTTAAAAGGAAATAAGTTCATTCCTATCAATGAAAAAAAAAAAACTTGTCTTTTCAAACTGCTAATCTAAAACGGTATAGTTATTTCTAAGATATGAAAAACAAATACAGGCATTTCAAGGGGTTAAAATAAATTCAAATTCTTTGAAAATGGCTATTTATCGAAAAGGATCAAAAATGGTAAAAGTTTTCAAATAAACTTTGACCTTTGTCCAAATAAACCTAAAAAAATTAATTCCAAACTAACACATATATATCAGTTTCCTTTCTTTCGACAAACACAGATTAGTTTAAAGAAAAAAAAACAATAGACAAATTATACCTTTTTTATCTAAAAAAGATTAAAAGGATTTAAGGGTTTGTTTAAATAAAACTGTAAATTTAAAAAAAATATTTATTGGGAAATCTGTTTACAAGATTCAAATAGCAAAAAATCTCTGATTCATTAGAAACTTAAAAGAAAGAATCTGAAAAGTTCATAAATTTTTGGAATCTTTTTTTAGCTTTTCTTTTTCTATTATTAATATTTTTTTTGGTTAAAGCCAAACTCTTCATTTATTGATTTGTTCAATGCGGACACATAAAGAGTTTCACTAAAAAATTTAAAAATCTTTGAAAATGGAAAAAAAATAAGTTGTTTTTTTAATTGATAATAATGGTTTTCTGTTCTTCGTTTTTTTTATATATTTTCATAGGAAAAAAAAAAAAATCGATTTCCCTAATTTAATTCATTAATTAATCGAAAAAAATTTTAAAAAGTGGAACCCTTTCATTTGCCTCAATATTATGAAAAGCAACAGTTTCCCTGCATTTTTCTAATTCAAGAACTAAAAATGAAAAAATTATGATGACTTAGAAAAATAAAAAAGAAAAAAAAAAGAAAAAAAATTTCTTTTCTATGATACTTTTTTTTGTTTATCTACTATTTTTGCTTTTATGAACATTGGGCATCTTTATTGGCAATGAATTAAATGAATAAATTAAATAAAATGTACCACTTTAGCACGTTAAACATAAATATATATATATATATATATATATATATATATATATATATATTCAATCAAAATTTGTGTGAAACTAATTAGTTTATATGATTATTATTCAAACGTTTGATTAGTTCTGATTTCATAATTCATCTCTTGAGATGATTTAGATCCGATGTGAGCATTCACATTTGATAGTTGAAATTCTTTTCTGTGGACATTTCTAATAATAATAGTATTTATCATGAAAATATACATTCACAAAAAATCAACACCTTTACATTAAAAAAAAACAAAAACAAAAACAAACTGTTTGAGACAACTGAATGGAGATTCATTTTACTATTTAAAAAATTTAAACTCCGCCATAAATCTTATGTTGACGTCACAGAATGATTCATTTATAAAAATAAACATATAAAAATTTCTGTAATTTGACACGAATTTCTCTCAGTAAAAATACGAATGAATGGAATTTAAATCATCGGATGTGGTTAAATATTGGTCTGCGTTTTTTTATTTTAAAAAAAAAAAAAAACATTAAATCAAAAATAAATAAAATAAATAATAATGTCATTGCCGTTGAAATAATTTTCTCAAGAAACGAAATTTTTTAAGAAATATTTATTCGTATTGCAAAAGCGTACTATATTAAAGCATTTTACTATAAAACGCATAGTAAAAAAGGAAATGTAAGCTAAAAATAAAATAATTAAATGGTAAATAAAAAAAAAAATAAATAAACTAAATTTGTTTATTACATTTTTGAAAGAGTGTTTTACAAAAAACATTAATAGAAGAAAGTTACTAATACAACTTCAAATAAAAAAAACTTAGAATGAAGCCAGACGATTATAGTAAAATGACTTGAATAAAAATTGGGAGCAAAACTTTGTATATTTTCGGTTCAAATTTATGTTGTTTCCCAAACGCCAAAATTAAATTTGACAGTTTTTAAAAAGATAAATATATAAAAATTTGGTTTACAAAAATTCGTATAAAAGAAGTTTATGCCTGATGGTCTCAAAACTTACCTAAATAAAGTTTGCAAACAGGCGTGATGTAAAGAGATGCATTTTGTGATTTTTAACTAAATGGAGAAATTATCAACGAATCCATAGTATTGAATTTCTGATTCAAATCAGGGCTCATTTATGAAGTTTAAAATTGAAGATTTTAGAAATTTGCGAAATCAAGAAATAGAAAACGTTCGCTGGATCTGGGATATTGAACTTAAGTGAAAAATAAGAAAAAGAAATCAGAAGATTATCGCTATCCATAAATAAAACATCGGATAGTTCTGGGATTTAAACATGAGAAAAACTAAAAGCCGCTGCGGCCACCCCGACGACGACGAAAAGAAAAAAAAGCTGAAAAAAAAAACAGAGGATGAATAAAAAAAAAGAAAAACCAATGAAAATTCTACAAATTTAGAGAAATATGAGATTAAATTTCTGTAGTTCTTCGTGAAAGTTTGTCCATATATTAAGTCTGGCCTTTGAACGTTTTGCCAGAAAATACAAGTTTTATCTCATCTCAGTTTGTAAATCTGAACTATTGTCTCAACAAACCAGTTCCATCGACGCTTTGAATCATCAACCTTCTAAAAAAAACAATCGAATTAATCTTAAGGTAACATTTTGTTGATAATAATTATAATTTTTTTGTTCAAACAGAATTGCATTTAGAATTTGTTATTATCTCCAATTATTTTTAAAATTTTGTACAAGTTTGTTTCATAAAATTTGTATTCTGGTTATTATTATTATTATTATTATTTGTTCTCTATTATTGATGTTCTCTTTCCACAAAAAATCCTGTCATGACAACCTTTATTTTTATTTATCCTTACAAAATGCTTATTTTACAAGAAAAAAAATATCTAATTTTATTTTTATTCCCTTTTGAAAATAATTTTTCCCATAACAATTTATAAAATAATTTTATAGATTTTTTCATTATAATTATATGCAAAATTGCACATAATTAGGACTTATTTTCAAATTAAAACACTTTTATTTACTTTAATAATTACATACATATTAACAGTAAATTTTATTTTTTAAAAAATTAAAGACGCTAACTGGTTTTGAACTCAAAAAGTAATGGGATCAGTCTATGGATTTATTGATTGACCCTCATTGATGATATGAAATCGGCGTTATTAATCAAACATTTTACAATTAGAAACACGGTATATTTTGTATTTATGTAGATTTAGTCAAACAGGTGATTTTGGCGTGGGTATTTGGAAAAGTGATCGGCGCAGAAAAGTCAAAATCAGCGAGCCGGTTTCTCATTTCCAGCCGAGTCTGGGTAAACTTTCTTCCTATCTTTCAGTCCTGTGAGTTGCAATCAGTCTCCGAAAAAAAAAAAAAAATTTAAATCGTGAGAAGTTGACGATAAACCACTGCATTATCTTTTTCCAAGAAACCATGACAAATTCACAGATTATTCAAAAAAGAAATTAGAAAAAGATATTAACAACCCCAATGTGGAAATTGAGATCATCTAACGTTTATAAGGCCATGGCATTAAAAAAAAATTACTAAGGAAAACTTCATCTACCCCAAAGTCATAATTTCAGTTTACTCAACTCTCACGAAATCAGGTTAAAGACACAGTTAGGTTTATATGTGGGGAAACCCCATTATTAAAGGTTAGAAAAAAAAATTAAGCCCCCCATCCGGTTATGGCAAATTTGGTGCGATGTCACCGATCCCTTTCTTGTATTTTAAGAGCGTGATTTTAATCAGCTGTTTTCCAAAAGGCCGGTTCCTTATCAGTATAAATCACTCGGTTGAAAAGAACGTCCTTTGAGTGAAAATGCCAGTGAAAAAAAATCCGAAAGACAGGAACGTAACAGAGAGATGATAAATAATTGTCAACTACTCAGGAGCAATTTCAAAAGATCATAATTGTTTTGATTAATTTTATTAAATTTTCACATTTTTGTCCGTAAAACTAAACGGTTTGTTCCAAAACGAGGCGTCCGTTATATTTTTTTATTTACTTGGATATAACACTTCTTTAAATTAGCATCGAGAAATTATTCTGCTATTGAATTGAATCAAATGTAGTTGTCTTGGTTATGAATATCAAATGTCATTTGTTTATAAACTATTTTTCAAAGTATACAGGCCCTATTTATTATATATATTTATCATTCCTTTGCGTGAAAGAGATTTGCAGTTGAATATCCAGAACAACCGGTTCATGTAAAACGGTTTGAACGCCTTTACACACAAATCGTTTCATAATTTTACTGAATACTTCGCGGGATAAATATAAACCTCAGGATATATTATGAATAAATGTTTGGGGATTGAGGGTGGCAGTATTAAACATGATGTTCCAAAAACAATCACAAACTGAACAGCTGAACCTGAACTCTTCCAGTTAGAAAAAAAAAAAAGAAAATTTCCAAAAAATTTTTACATAATTGTAATTCAAAAAAGACATGTTATAACAGGAAGATTTTTTCTTTGTTTATCTTGTCTATCGCTTTCATTTTCAAAAGTTCAGTTTTATCGTACAGGATTCTTATTGTTTAAATTATCTACCACCAGGATATTATTAAACACACAGACAAAATTACAGATACATGGTTAATTATGAAATTACTTGTAAAAAATGATAAATATTTTTCAGGGAAAGACCTCAGGTTTCATTAGATGGTCAAAATTAATGGGCTAACAGGAGATGAATTGATAAAGATAGTTTATAATTATCCTGAAGGTTTTGCATCTGAGTTGATTCGTCTATATTTAAAAACAGACTTACGTGATATCTGTACTCCTTCACGAAACGAATGTTGGACTGTCTCCTCAAAGATGAAAAAAGAGGCGGTTACTAATTAATCTATGGTTCTACAGAAGGATACTCAAGAATACAATGAACAATATTTCATGAGCAACGATGTGGTTTTGGTCAATAGGATGCAAACAAAGAGGAAAATGCTTAACTTCAACATCAGGAAGAGGCAGCTTTCATTCTGGGATTTTTTTAATGAAGAAAGGAGGTTTTGGAAAATCTGATACTCACAGGGTTTTAAAGGAAAAGATAAGGAAAGCAACACGTGACATATCTAGCGGACTTAAATGTTTTGGATGGCAGAACAGGGCCTGGGAAATATAGCAAAAGACAAAACATGTTGAGAACTAAAGGGATTGGAAGTGGAAATAATGATCGCCTAAGTCACAGAGGACACAGTAATTCTGCAGAAGAAGTGGAATGTTTTGAATTGAAAGGAGACGTTAAAAATATAATTTGGGGGATATTAAATCTCAGCTGAGGTTGATCGAACTTTAAAGGAATCAGAGGAAGAGAACGAGACCCACGTTAGCCAGTAGGGTGCTAAATTTTTGATTAAAATTTTTTTAAAAGGGTCTTGAAAAATTTTCAGTCTATGATAAAGGGTTCTCCACCCTACTACATCTCAGTAATCATATATTGTCAGTCAGTTATGTATATTCGTGATAAAAAAATTTGACGAGGCTTTATTGATTTTTCTCCAAAGTAGGTTGCCATTTTTTTCTGCGTAAACCATTTTTTTTTTTTTGGCATTTCAACCCAAGCAAGGCGGGAAGCCACTAGCATGCAAGGGGTTTACAGAGAGTTGAGGCGAGAGCAAATAGGAGTGATAGAGGAAAGGATGAAGAGAAGGATAGGGGATAGATCAGGGCATCTGGAGACGTCGATTGACATTACATTTGAATAGTTGGAGATTATAGCTATCAGGGAAACAGGAAAAGGGGAGGGAGTTCCACAGGCGAGAAGTGCGAGACATGAAGCTATTGGAGTAGAAGAGACGGCTACATTTAACAGTTTCGACAGTGAAAGGGTGAGAGCGAGATGCCAGCCTAGTTGAACGCTTAAATTCATGAAGTCTGGGAACCAGCGAAAGCAGCTCATCGGAGCAGTTACCATGAAAGTATTTGTAAAAAAGACAGAGGGAGGCGACGGCACGTCTGTGAGAGAGCGACTGCAGACGAGATGCCAGATCAGGGCCAATTACATTGCATATCCGTCTCTGGATTTTATCAAGGACCTTGAGACAAACAGAAGGGGCTCCAGACCATATATGGCAGCAATACTCCATGCAAGGGCGAATGGTTGATTTGTAGATTTGAAGGATCGTTGAATTTATTTATATATATATATATATTATAAAAATATATATTTATATTCTTATATTCGTGAGGACGGGAATTTTGTTTCACTATACCGGACAATTTTTTATTCATGTTTGATTTAGATATTTATCAAAAAAATGAAAAAAATTTCAAAAATGATTTTTTATACCAACAAAAAAACACTTAATTCTTATATAAAAATTTAACCTTTGATTTATGTTCCCCTTAATAGGTTTAGCTAGAATTTAACTTTAATATTTCTTTACACCTTAAAAATATATTAAACAAAAATTTTTATCAAAGATATTCCCCCTTTTTTGAACATCACTTTGAAAAATAATTTTAAAAACAATGAAATCGTTTTTAATATGTACAAGGTATGAAAACATTATGAATTTGGGCGATTTGAGAGGCTATTATTATTTATTTATAAAAAAGATTTATAAATAAATTTTTAATCAAAATGTTCACATTTTAAAATAAATTATCTAATCCATTTTCAAATTGATTTCAAATGATTTCGGTTCCCTATTTAAAAGTAAATAAATATTTTTTAAAAGATTGAATATTTCTTTTTGAATGATAAACCTGGAAAAAAGTAAATTAACCCAGAATTTTTTTTAGTATTTTAAAACAGTAACAATGTCCAGTTTTATTCATCATTGAATAGAAAATAAATGTTTTTTTAATGTCTGATTATAACTGAATTTTTTATGATTTTTTTAATAATTTACTTAGGTGTACATTTTTATAAAATACTATGAAAATATATAAAATTTTCAAAAATACTTTTAGAATGCGGGTTTCTTATTAAACAATTTTGAACCTAACGTCATTATATTTGTTTAATTTAAAACAAAAAATTAAATTACATTTTCATGTTATCGTTTGAGACAGTTGTACCAATGAATTTTAAAGAAAAATATTTGAGGAAATTTAAAAATATGGTTCAAAATCTGAATAATTTTTAAAACAACTTATAATGCAAATTCGTTTTTCTTTGTGTTTATATATTACTAGATTGATTATTTTAGATTTATTTAAAAAAGCCTTAATAAATCTTATAACTTTCTTTTAGTTTTTAAATTAATCTGATATTATTGAAAAATTTTTTCAACGTATTTAATATATAATTTAAAAATTATTTTTTTTAAAATCCAATCATTTTGATTTGTATTTTTTAATTTTCAAAATCATCAAAAGTAATTAAAAATTTTTTTTTATAAAATCCTTAAACAAATTAATGTTTCAAAAAAAAACGAAATTTAGCCATTTCATAAAACATTGATTGCGAAAAGAAAAAATTTTTAAATGAATAAATTCCAAAAACTAAAAAGTAGAAATTTGTTGACAGAAATATATATATAATGTTGTGAATTTTATCATAAAAAAATACTTATACGTTATGGTGCTTTAAATATTTTTATATACATAAACAGTTAAAAAATTTATAAATGTTTTTTTTAAAGGGGATTTTCAAATGGAATCATTCAGAAAATAATATTTTTATTTCACCATCTATGCATTTTTTTCTCTTTATTTTTTATTATAATATATAAATATATATATTTTTCAATATGTTTAAAATGCCAACATAATCATAAGAAATATATCTATAAATCAATTCAACCAACAAGGAAAAATAACATGAATAATTGAATATTGTTAAGAATAACTTTATTATTTCAGTTCATTTTTGCAATACCAATAATTAAATTTCAATTACATCAAATTCAACTAAACATATTTCATTTGAGAAATAAGAAAAATATAAAAATGGAAATTTAAATATCTTTATTTTTTTTATTTTAAATTAAATCGACGTAGTTAATTTCAATTTTATTTTGAGTTTGAAATGGATTATCATGAATATATATATATATAAATATATATATATATAATGATAAAACTCTTGTAATTTGTATATAAATTTTTAACAGTTTTTTTTTTGTAAGATTAAAAAAATTATATATGAAAAAAATTTTTATTTTAGCTCTTTTCAGATAAAGTTTAAAATCTTTTTTTCATTTAAAAAAAAACAACGTTTTCTTATTTATATTTATATTATTTATATATGCTGTATATCAATATATATTTATATCAAATATGAAGTTCAATATATATCAAATATGAACTATTTTTAATCATTCATTAAATATATAAATGAACCCCTTATAACAAAAATTTTATATTTGTTTTTATTTTGTGCAATATATGAATAATAAAGATCCTTGTTTTATAAATTTCAGAATTTTTTATAAGGTTTATTCAAACCCATTTCAACTGTATTTTCAGTCATCACAAAATATATTTATATATTATATATATATATATTTATATTATTATATAAATATTATTTCTTTTCACATGGTTTCTAAGATTAATTTACCTTTGTCATGTGTCCATTTCATAAATCTCTTATTTGTATAAAGGTTATCTTAAAATGCGGCAGAATATATATATATTCCTTTATATGTTAACATTACAGGATATTTAAAGTAACTTTTCTTTTCAATCTTTTAAATTTATATAAAAAAATTCAGTGACAAATATTTTTTTAAATAAATTTACAAGAACTTATATAAACAGATGAATAAAGTCATAAAATATTTAAAAAATGTTTCTCTGAAAACATGTAAATTGAAAAAAGCTTGAAATTTTTTATTTTTTTAAATGGTTTAAAACATAAAAATATTCTGATTGATGATTAAAACAATTATGTTCTGTTGTGAGTTTTCCAAATATATAAAGGTATTGATATTTTGATATCACTTTAATTAGTATTTTATATAATTTCCTGGATGTTACTGCCCCTATTTTCCACCAATATTTAATTGTCAAATCCAGTGACAAATAAGCTATTTAAAATGTCAATGGTATTATTTTTATTTTCTTCTATGTCTATTGTATTATTAAAAATGATATATGCAAAAGAGCTCAATGACTATCCAAAACAATATTTAGAGAAAATTGTAGAATTAAACATGGAAATTTTAACTCATTAACTTTGAAATTTACATTTTTAGTATCAATATATTTTTGATTCAGTATTTATTGTGATAATATTTTTGTGTTTTTAAAATTATTTATTAATATTTTTACATTGAAAGAAATTGGTCAAATTACTTAGTACAAGATATATTCAGTCTTGATCAGATGTTCTTTTGATTTGATAAACACTTCTTTCCCTATGAATAGAAGGTAAATGTATATATTAATCAATTATTTTTTTAGTTTGATATTTCTTTGTAGTTTTTGACTGAAGACTGTTGTCCAAAACATATTAGATTCTAAATCAATAATGAAAATTTATATTACCAACTATGTTTTGAGTAATTTGCTGTATCTCAGATTGTTCCTCAAAACATTTTATTATTACTAATTCTATCTCTCCAGGTGGCACTGAAGCCTTCCCCTAAACATTTCATCTGAAAAACTATTTCTTCCTTCCCTGGACTTTGGGCCTTCGGAAAAAAAACCAAATTAACTCTAATCTAGGAACTGGGGACCCAATCCCTAAACATCATCTCCCCATTGATCTCAAAGAGGAAGGATCAAGGTCTCCCACCTTAATGTTTGTAATATAAAATTGAGATATCCAGGTATATTTTTTTGTAAAATCCCATATTAAAAATGGCTTTCTTCCAAATTTTGTATCAAATGGAGATGAATAATAAAGGAAAGCACCTTAATAGTTTTTATTTGTTAGTAAGTTAGAAAATAATTCTTCTACAAGGCATGTAATTTTTTTAGTGTTGTTGAAGTAAATTCAAATGTAAACCTCAAATCTGCAATAGATTTAAATTCACAGCTGAAATTTAAAGGAAGACCAATTTGTCATTTATATTCTGATATAACAAGCCACCAAGACGGATTAATAGAAATAAAATAGTTTTATCTTGGTGCAAATAATATTTCAAAGAGAATACAAAACCATTGAATTAGCTGAGATAGAGAGGCAGATTAAAAATTTTAAATTCTGTCATGTCCTGACTGTAGTCCATTATGTCTAGTTTCATTACAGAGAATAGAAGAAGTATGAAATGAGTTAGCAATTAAGAACAGCCAGGTGATATAAGTAAAACTTTCTCATGAATAAAGACAACTCATGTTTTAAAAAAACAACTTCAAATTATTTCCTTAATCACTTAATTGAACAAAAAAGAAGCAGCATTATCATTTACACTTCAGATGTCTAATGTATTTACAGACTAGAAAATATAATTTCCTCTAATGTAAGTTACAGATTTTACAATCATAATTTATCATATTTTGATAAATTTATTTTGTGATGAGAACTTTTAAAATAGAAAAAATAGAAATATTAAAGTCTAAGGATCCATCTTTTGGCATCTTAGTTTTTTTTTTTAATTCTTTTTAGTTCAACAAAGTATGCATGAAATAGTTGTTAGGTTGATTCATAAAGTCTTAAATTATCCTTAAATATAATGGTTATTTTAGGAAAAAATTACCTTTTCAATATTTATTATTAGAGATAGATTTTTATGATATAATGCATGATAAAGGAAGAATAAAATATATTTTTCATTGTTTTTTTTTTTTTTTTACTTAAATGTATTTTGTTTTTCATGTTTCTAAATTTTTTTTTTATATTGCAAATATATCTTATTTGAAATTTTTCATTGACAAAATTTATTAATTGTTTGAAATGTTAAAATTATCCCTTGCTTTGAGGTGGCCTAAATAATGGTACAATAATTTTTTCTTCATTCATTGACATTATCCCTCATATATGTCATTGTAAATAGAAGTTTTACCATTTATATTTTCATTGAATTTTATCAGTGATGTTTTTATCTAGATTTTCATTTTATTAGAAATTTTTGAATATGATATCTTTGCATGTACTGTATTTAATTCTCAGTCACAGATTCAAAGGAAAGAAATATTTTTCATTGAATTGTGCAGATGTTTCAGATAAAACATTACACTGCAAGTAAAAGTGTCAACAGTAAAATCCAAATGGTTATGAATAAAACTCACTTCTAAACCCAAATATCAGTTTAAATGGTTTTATAAAGACATGTCATTTGTATTATGGTGATTCTCTTTTATTAATTAGTTACATCAATGATCAGAATGATGTTGAGCTCATGTATCCAAGGATAGTCAAATGATGTTTAGATTTATGAGCTAGTGAATAGTGAAATCTTAACTGATTGCATTGGATTTTAAAATGCTTTTTTATATATTGAATATTTAAAATGAACACACAGATGCAGTTTTCTTTATTTTTTAATTGGTTACTATAAGTTGATGATGGAAAATGGAAACTCATCAGGTTGAAACCACCAAATGTTCATTTTCAACCATCAACATCAAAACATAAGTTGGCATAAAATTTTATTAGTCAAAGTAAATACTATTACAATCAAGTTTTGCAAATGATCCAGCAATGAATTTATTCCATCACAATAAAATGGAGCTAGAAGAATTTCAGAATTTATGAAGTAGAAAAATAACTTTTCAAAAACCCTTTTTACCTCTACTTCCACAGTGTGTAACAAGCAGTTCAGTGTTACATTAATGAAATTAAAACCTGTAACATATAAGCTTCCAAACTAATTTTATGCTTTTGTATTATTTTCTCTTGTATAATATCCAACAAGTCTTTTAGAATAATATTTGGTAGTCTGATAAAAATATATTATCCAACAATAATGTCTGCTATATTTTTTGATTGATTAGACCATTCATATTTACATTCAGATTCTTTGTTCTCCAGAAAAATATTGCTTTAATTGAATCAATTTACAGAGTTGCTGATTGTCAAAGAGGGCTTTCTACTTGCTTATAACTGGCACTAAAATATAATTGCACAATTTCTGTTGTACAGTTGTTTTAGAGGGTTATCTTTTATGGCTAGGATTTCTATTTGTTGGGTAGGATTAATGTTTTAGAGCAGGTTAATATCATGTAAATACACAGCTTATGTTGGCTATTTTCTTTAAGAAAATTGGTATATATCTATCAGTAATTGTCAGATAGTAATAAATATTCAATATTTGACAATACTTAAAAGAACATTTTTAACAAGATGCAAAATAGTTGATATTTTCATTTATTTTTGCTCATGTCATACCCAGAAAAAAGTTGTTATTCATGTCTGTTTTCATTTGTTGAATATTTATAAAGTCTGAATTAGGTTTTGTATTTTGACTTTTCTTTTTCTCAAATTCTTTTTTTTCTCTCAAATTTTTTCTTTACGTTCTTAAAAATTGGTAATTTCAAGAATTAAAAAGCAAAATGAAAATATGACTAATAATCAACTGTCCTGTTAGAAGGTAATAAAGAAAAAAAATTACATTTAGTTAAAAAATATATATTTATTTATAATCAAAGAATTGATATATTTTTAAACAATGCAATATTAATTGTGAGGAAGAATAAAAAAAAGCAGTTTGTGGTTTAAATACTTAAAAAAAATACTAATCTTATTAAACAACAAACATACAATACTTTATAGAAATAGTGAACATTACAAGACAGGAATATTCAAATATGTAAATTTTTATCTATCCAGAATTGTTTAATAGGCATTCCTATTCTTTGGATGAATATCCTTTTTGTAAACAAGCAACAACACAGATATCTTGATGTGGCTGTCATGGTTAAGGGTTTTTTAATCATTAGACAATTAAATCTTCATTTGATCCTTACTCATGATATTTTTTTAAAACCTTTATAAAATTTTGAATCTAAAATATTCACAAACCTTTTGCACTCTTAGATGTAAATAGACCTGCCCTGGTTCTTAGACGAATATAAGATCTAATTCCCATGATCATTTAATTCTAAAAATTCTAATAACATGAATTTTGTTTATATTTTCTCAAAATTGTTCTAAATCCCATCATATTATATATTTTCTGAATCCTTAGTAAATAGGGAGACTTATTGTTGTGGTCATTTGTTCATAAATACTTTGGTATTCAAAGAGATGTTTGAAAAGATTCAAATATTTGAATACTGTCCCAATTGAATAGGGCAATCATAATAACCTGATGGCCATCTTGATCACATCATAACTGGGAAATCTGATCAAGAAAAAATTGGCATCATACTTATTTTACTACTTACAAAATGGAATTTAACATTTTAGTAAGAAATTGCTTTGACATTTCATTCACACAGAATTACATTTTCGAACTGCATAATTAATAAAAATTAATTGTTTTTAATAACATAGGTTCCTCAGTTAAATTTGGTCTTAACTTTAATTTTCATGTTTTTTTAAATTATTTTTTATTTTTTTATTTTATTTTTTTTTTTTTTAAGCATTTCACCCCAAGCAAGGCGGGGAGCCACTAGGACGCAAGGGGTTACAGAAAATAGGAAGATCAGATAGGAGTGATAGAAGAAAGGATGAGGGTAGTAGATAGATTAAGGCAACTGGAGATGTCGATTGACATTACACTTGAATAGCTGGAGATTATAACTCTCAGGGAAACAGGAGAAGGAAAGAGTTCCACAGGCGAGAGGTGCGAGACATGAAGCTATTAGAGTAGTAGAGACGGCTACATTTATGAGTTTCGACAGTGAAGGGGTGAGAGCGGGATGCCAGCCTCGTAGGGCGCTTGAACTCATGAAGTTTGGGAACCAGCGAATGCAGTTCCTCGGAGCAATTTCCATGAAAGTATTTGTAGAACAGACAGAGGGAGGCGACGGTGCGTCTGTGAGAAAGTGACTGTAGACGAGACGCCAGGGTAAACCAACCATATTGCATATCCGCCTCTGGAGCCTATCAAGAACCCCGAGGCAAACAGAAGGGGCGCCAGACCATATATGGCAGCAATACTCCATGCAAGGGCGAATTGTGGATTTGTATATCTGGAGGATCGACTCAGGGGAGAAAAAACTTCCTAGCACGGCTCAGGGAGCTAACTTTCCTCACAGTGGGCGAGGCAATTGACTCGATGTATTTATTCCATCTTAAATAATGCTTAGAATATGGTCCCGTGCACCTATTGTATTTTTAGGCTTGATAAAATAAAGAAGAATCAATTTTATTGGGTCCTGACCTAATGTTTCCCAGCTTTTAGTCACTTTCAACCATCGTAAATTTGCTTACCTATGCCATTTCTATAACAAAACAAAACAAAACAAAAACTTTCGCTTTGTCCGGTTGAGCTCTTCACTATGGTACCCAGGATTTCATTGCAATACTAGTCTTAAGAAGGCTCACCAAATTTCACTTGAATTGGCTAGATGTAACGTAGTTTCTATGCTATTAATTCCTATTACCGTACTCGAATTACGTTCGGAAACTCTGTTCCGGTTCCATGCTTTTCTTCACAGTTAAATTTGATCTTCAAAAATTAAATGCAATGTCAATCGTTATCTACTGTCTTCCTGATTACAATTTCTATTGTTCTCGCTCAATTTTCCCTTTTTCTTTTGTGGAACTCTCTTCCGGCTTCTTGCTTTCCAGTC